>CM041058.1:16873958-17324308 GCA_023078785.2 Hyles euphorbiae
TGGAGTAATGTAGCTATTAAGCATTGTAACAGCGCGAGTTCTCGCTTTATCGGGAATAATTCACTTGCAAATAAAATTCATAACGGACATTACTATTATTCTGCGTGTATTTTTACGCTTTTTATATCCACATTTAATGAAACAAGGAATTTCAAGGGCCCTCTCGTCATTGAAACTCAACTCTCGCAAAATTATTTCTTTAAAACTGAAACAAAGTTTGCAAAATGATAAAAAGTTGTTCCGGTCAGCGCTTTGAAGGATCCGCAGCTTAAATGTTTTTAAGGAGGCGAAAATTAAATTCTTGCAATGTAATTATTGTGTTGTTGCGATGTTTCTTGAGCTGAAAATCCACGACGTACTTTAATAGAGATGTTTAGCATCCATTTTAATTGAAGTTGAATCAGTAAAGTTGTTGCCGCAAAATAAACAGACTTGTAATTAACCTAATTAGAATAAACAAAGACTGAATTAGTCCAATTAACTTACTATCCATTCCTCGGCTCAATTTGGGTTAATTCCCGAATGAAATATGAGGTGACCGCTACGTTTTCATGAGTCAGAAGCACCTAGTAATCGGGATAGCGGTAATCTGGCCGGGAGAAAAACACCTAACGCGGGACAGACATAAATGAAATTAACGTCGCCCCAACTCAGTATCGGAGCAGAAAATTTTGTAATCTCCCTCAAGATAAATCTTACTTGCTTAAAATAAATTTATTTTTACCCATAAACAGCAATTTATGTACGTGGGGTTAGTAGACACTAAGCACAATGTTTGAAGATTTTTCAAAGGGTTTATGGTACATTATTTTGAAAAATATCGAACTATTGAATAATCTAATAAAATAATTATATAGAGACGCAAACGCGTTAAATACATAGCGTGTTATATATCTCAATATATTTCCGTGTAATCGTTTTTTGTTTCTGGTCGGTAAAGAACGTAGCTGTGACCCAAAACGTGACAAAATCCACTTTTTCGAGAAGTATATCGATTGTAAAAAAATAATTGGATTTTTAAGTGACTCTGCATCATATGGGTATAAAATAAACCACAATATTCTGCAAATTCACGTTACGTTACACAACATGAAGTGCAAAGTGCCTATTCGAAAAAAAAACAAGCCAAATATTGAGCTCAAAAACGCGTTAATTACTTGTTTTTGTGAAATAAAAGTGACGGTGGCCGACAAACACTTCCAACGTGACATAAAGCCGACACTCCACCGCACTCCATAGCACTGCGCCGGGGTGACTGCCCCCGAGCCACTTTAATACTAATTACTACGCAGAGTAATCGTAAAGCACCATTAATCTATTTTCGGATGCTGTTGGTGAGACTTGAGACGTGCTGGGCGATGAAAGGCCCAAAAATTCGCTACGAAAGTTCTTTTTTCCGGGTTCGAGTTTGCAACAGCCATGATCCTCGATTCGTATCTCAGTAGGAGTGGGCTGCGTTACGCACGCACGACTTTTTTTGACTTTGAAGATAGATTTACTTTTATTTATTATTTTTTTTATATTCATATCATTAATAAATATACAAATTTAAATAATAATATACTATAATTGCAAAGTCAGACACTCAAAATAAATGTTCAAAAAATTGACCATTTATTGTTCATACAAAAGACATCAACGGTTTTGAACGTACAAAAATTATATCAAATGTCATAATATTGTTATGTATCTACCAATAGGAAGTTAGTTCTCGATTATTATTATGTGTTCACGTGAAGAAGAAATGGTAATTCGCAAATAACATAACACTGACATAAAAATAATGTACTTTACGATCATAATATTATCTACTGTTGCTACGACCCCTAAGCGTTTCGAGTTCTAACAGTTGCGAATTCGATCTCCATTATTTGTAGGGTTGTTTTTTTTCGGATCTAAGAAAGCATCGACATTATTTGGTCTTTTTAACTACTCTATACGGTTACAAATCTAGTACTAGGCAAAGGATTAAAAGAAAAATGTAATCTTCTAACTGTCCCCTCGTCTCTTTCATATAAATTCCGGTTTTGGATATTATTCCACCACGCTGGTAAAATCCACGGTAATACATACCCGGTATTAACTACCGACCAGCTTCGTTTTCGGTAGCACTCTTGATATACCCTATACATTATATCTGGATGTATAACTTATTCTGATAAACAGCAAAAATTATAACAGGAATTATTCTTCAAAGGAAACAAAACTCCAACTTGAGGCAAAATTAAAATACGTTGAAATGTTTTTGAAAACTTTAGCTGCATGTGGAATTTTCTGCGATATCATTAACATTTAACAATACCCCACTTGTTCTATGAAGCTCATATTTGCTTTTCAAACAGTACACATAATTACGAAGCAGTCAAATTGTGAAAGGTTATTTGTTTAATCAAATTACAAGCGTTACAGCCTCCGTGGCGCAGTTGGTAAGACGCCGCCTATGAAACGAAAGGCCGCGGGTTCGATCCCCGCACCGAGAGAAATGTTTGTGAGGCCCACAAGTATTTGTGTCGGGTCTGGGTGTTTGTGAGAGCGAAAAGTCTCTCGTAGTTCCCGATACCCACGACACAAGACTTAATTAATCTTAATATGGTGTCAGTACTATGTATGTGACTATCGGGTGTATTTATTTTATTTTGTTAGCAACAAATACGTTTGTAAAATACAAGCACGTTACAAACCTGAACAGCTTAATATGGGTTGTACGGCGCGAGCAATCAGAAACAGTTGTTGGATGTGGTTACTTTTTTATTTTCATGCGTCCTCACTATTCCTGTTTCTTGTCTGACAGGTTCTGAGAGCTATAAATCGTTTTATTTTACCGGGAGCTACTCGCCTGTCTATGTAGCCGTGTTTTGATTTCAATTGCTTTGATATTGTGACGAAGTGAGTATATTCAATGACCTGACGTTTCGCCTTTTTGAGGACTATGTACTATGACAGTAATGATAACGTCAAAATTGAAATACTGCCTCAGTAGCGTAGTTGTATTTCTGTGCGGTTACAAAGCTGAAGTCTCGGGTTACTATCTCGGGTCGGACAAAGTGATATTGGATTTTTCTTTTTATTGTCAGTCCGGGGTCAAAAATTTGTACCCGATATGGCAATAGGCCCACCCCTATCACATAAAATGGGACAAAACATACAAGGCGAAAAGTGGATGTCCTGGCACTTCTACCTACCCCTTCTGGTAAAGAGGCATGAGTGTATGAAGTTATGTAAAATTTAAATATAGAAAAATGGCGCCATCTGTCAGATACTATAAAGTTTTATGAATAGCTTGTCTATGACGTCATTTACTAGATATTAGTAAGATATTATCATGGCTATAAACTTCATGGTTTGAATGTCCATCTCGAGTAGCTGACCTTAATCGATCAAGTCACTCAATAGTTACTATCTTAGGCTCAAAATAAATTTTGACAAATACATATAAAGATGTTGAGAATAATGAAATATTATTTAATGAATAAAATGTTCTCCGAAATTCTACACAGGTTATATCAAGACTGCTACCGAAAATGGAGCCGGGTGGTAGTTTTAGTGACGACAAACACAATGCATTAAACATGCATACAATATTTGAGTGGTATATCCATCATCATCATTATCGCAGCCACAGGAAGTTTACTTTTGAACATAGGCCTCTCACAAGGATCCCCACATCGACCCGTTGGAAATGGCCTACATCCAGCGATTTCCTGCAACCTTAGCCAGGTCGTCCGTCCACCTTGTAGGCTGGCGTCCGACATTTCGCTTGCCTGTACGTGGCCTCTACTCTAAAACCTTTCGGCCCCAACGGGCAATAATTCTACGCGCTATGTGCCACTACCACTTCAACTTGCTAATCATATGCGCTATGTCTATGCTAGCCTTTGTTTTTCTATGGATCTTCTTATTTCTGATTCGATCTCGTAAGGAAATACCGAGCATAGCCCACTCCATAGCGCGTTGAATGACCTTGGTCCTCTCATGAGTCGCATAGTGAGAGGCTATCTTTCGGTGCCGTAAGTCATGACTGATGTGTACCAGATCGAGACAAATAATACACAAAAATTATTAGACGAAAATTGGATATGTAATTTCCTAAAAAATAAATTATGACTTTCTTATTATTCATATATAGTTAAAAAGGAGTTACACTGGAAATGTAATCAGAAATTACGAAGGGTGATCTTTTATGCTATTTAAGATATGCAAGGTTTTCACACGTATTAGCAATGAAACATTTTTCAAATAATACGTTCAACTTAAAGGTTAATTAACAAAACCTTGTTTTGTTTCGTATTTTACCAAACAAATAGCCGCAAATATGTAGCCAACACGAGACAGCTTCTTTGTAATCTGTTTATTCTTAATATTAGCTTATAATTATTTCACAGCAAATCCACGCTTTATTGTATTTTTATAATAAATTATTTTCACAAAATTGCTTTTGGTCACGTTGCGCACAAAGTGCTTATGTAATTAAAATTTTATAATACTTGTCAGATTCAGTTAAGGCTTAATGAATTTTACAATATATTGAAAACATACTGGCCATAATTGTATTTATAACGACTAACATATTTTGTTATTTGGGGTCGAAGTTTTTAATAAAATATTCCAGACGCAAAAAATAAAGATCGAACCAAAGTATGTACCGCAGGTAGATAATAGAATCTTAATAATGAGGAGCCGTCCTTTGATCTTAAAACATGGGATAGTTTTTTTATAGAATGAAACTTTTTTTATTCACCCTGATCGTATCCCTCGAAATAAACAGAAGAATGAATGCGGAATCAGAAAAAAATGGTATAAAATATTTGAACATTTCGAAGTAACGGGTCATTGTTTTTTTTAACAAGCACTTCTCAGAATGTCAATCTTAAATGGTAGGCATGTAGGCAGCGGTTTGAAAAGTGTTAGATTGGTCAGGTAAAAGTGTAAATTTTGCATGTGCATGTCTCTGGGTCATCGATTAACTGTGTCGTGAAAGTTTGCTTGCAATTTTGTGCTAAGTGTGCCGCGTATTCGTTCATATTTTTCGATGAAAAAAATAGACTATTTAGTTTGTAGCGTTTAGTCAATCAAGAACAAGATTCTTAGAAAAACAAAACTATGCAAGTTGTAAATAGGATTCACAAATTATTTTATTTATGATTATTTTAAAATGTTTATCATAAATGTTCTAGTTACTATAAGTGCCAGGTACTCAAGTGATCACCTCAGAGCAATAAATGATAATCTTGATTAGGAAAGTGAAGTAGCTATGCTGCCGCATTTTGTTCGGACAATATGATTGCTTGAGGGCCACAATCCCTACCACTCCTTCTCAGTATTAAACACAAACGAGTAAAAATAGTAAAATTTATAATTGGCAGCACAATATCGCCAAGATAGAAAATCGATTTATTTATTGATTTTAGTGATTACAGATAAAAGTGTAAATTCATAAAAATAAAATTGACCCGTCTAATAGACCAAACACTAAAAACTGTTACTGTTAACTGCTATAGCCTTATTCTCCGATAGTTTTAAAAATATTTAATTTTAATCGAATTTTTTATCCCTTTCGAACAAATTTGAGATTCTCTCTGAACGAAAAAGATAAAATATCAATAGGAATAGGTTTTAAAACTGTCTTTTAATAAGTGTTAATATCAATACATGGGTATATTTTAAGTTTCGATTTTATGTTGAGATTATGTCAAAATTTGATTAAATCAGGACTATATCAAGAATTAACAAGTTTTGCGCCGTGTATGGGTACTTTAATTTCATCGTGGAGTATACGGATGTGCTCAATAACAATAAAACAAGTGGCGTGTAGTGCTTCCTGCCAATGGCATCACCTGTCCCTTCGCTCGCTAAACTCTGTTACTTGACGGTTGGGACTTTAACTTCGCAGTTGGTAACACATTTTTTATTGCAATGAATGGCTATACGAGCATATCATTCACCTGATGGCAAGCGATGCAACAGCTCATGGACAATAGCAAAACCAAACAACATTTTGAATTACAAAGCAATGCTTAGCACTCCACTGCGCTGACCATCATGAGACCTAAGATGTAGTCTCAATATGTCCAGTAGTTGATCTGGCAACAATGTCCTTAAAACCGAAATACAACAATCATTTACACTGCTGTTTGGTGGGAGAAATAGACATTGCGATGGTACCTACCCAAGCGGCCTCTCACATATGAGAGACCTACCACCAGTATTCACTTTAAATCTTCTTAGAAGAATAACAAAACAATCACGGAGAAAAATATGGTTCACTTGAAACGATTTCCAGGATTTTTAAAACAGCAGAATGTAACGTATGCTAATTTATTTTTATTGCCCGCAATCATTGCGTCTTATCTAAGCAAAACTATCTCCAAAATGTGCGCGTTGTAAACAGGAAATTCGTAAATGCGTCCGATTGCTTTTTGATTCGAAAGGAAATCGATATTGACCCGAGCGACTACAGTTTGCTTTTAATATTTTCGGATCCTTGCATTAGCTGTTTAAATTCCGATCCTGTTACAATGCAATATGATTGGAAATCATTTGATAACATTGCCGTTGTGCGTGAGATTAGTGAGATTCAATTTGGCACCTGGACAACGTATTTGTTTGACCAACGCATCGGGAAGTCGATTAGTGTTATATTTGTCTATTTACAAATGCATACATACAAACTTTTAGGCTAAACCGAAATTATGTGATTAGCATGCCTCGTAACAGGGTTATACGAATAGGATTCTAACTGAACTAAATTAGACATTTAACAAGCTTAGGCTTAGTTTGGACGCCCGATCTACCACAAATTACATTTAGTGGCTTAAACCTAAGTGGTTATTTAATTTCATGAGAGATATTTAGTAAATTGTAGTAATGAGTAGACTAGATTTATACAAAAATAATAGTTTTAATACAAGGGGACTCAAAAGGGGAAAAAGAAAAATGCAGGAATGCTTTAATGAGAGGGACAGGCCACTTCTAATAGTATACTGTGTAGATCTTTGGAAGAGCCGTGCAACCTATGTTTATTCGCATATATCTATTGAATTTGTATAGCTGTTCAACTACACGTTCAATCCTATTAATTTCCGATGTTCATCTGAATTTGACACTAATAATGAAACTGAATTGAACCATCATTCGGCATAATAACGTATTATCTCTTATACATCTTTTAAACAATAGATATCTTCTGCTTTCGGAAATAACATTCATTAAAATGTACTTGTTTTCACTCGTGATTAAGTTCCCGTTGTAGCAAATTTGAATTAGAATATAAAATCTTTGTCCCTTATTGGCCTATAAATTATATATGTACAATATGTGAAAGTTGGGTGTGATATACATATATATTTTATTTCCAAACAATCGAGCTGTTACTCTATTACTATATTAAATCATATATTTGCATGAATAAATAAAATAACAGACAACACACGCGACGCGTATGTGACATACATAGTCTTGACCCCACACTAAGATCGAATCGTGTGTCGTGGGTACCAGAAACCACGAGAGATTTTTCGGTCTCACTAACACCCAGACCAGAAACAAATATTTGTGGGCCACACAAACATGTCTCTCGGTGCGAGGATCGAACCTGCGGCCTCTCGTTTCATAGATGGCGTCTAGCTGACTGGCTAGCCACGGAGGCTGTCAAAATATAAAATATATGCTGTGAATATTTCTATGTTCAGCAAAGACTTATTCGAATAGAGATACAGTGAAGTGATATTAATTCAGTTCTACCTCTGAAATGTGTAGAAATAAAATATGAAGCCAAGATACCGCCTATGTTCTAGTCGTTTACATCAACTTGGAATGTTGACCTGTTCTGACAGAAAAGTATATACGAATACACTGGGGACATTGATATCAAGTGTCGTACGGTGCAGAGATAAATCCTTTAAGGCTTCTGTACATGAGCTGGTTAAAAGGGTTAACAGACAACGCTCTCAATGGGCTTGCAAGTCTATGCGCGATAACACCACTACTTCGATAATCTGGTTGTCCGCACGCTAGGATTTACAAGAAAAACTACTATACTTTAACAGTGTGTAGGTATAAATTATAAGACTGTTGGCAAGCGGAGAGCACAGCCCCAATTGTATTGTTGAAGCAGTTTTATTACTTTTGAGTTATTTATTGCTTATATATACTTAATTTTGAAGAGTTTGTTTGTTTGTTACCTCTAATCTCAGGAACTGCTAGTTCGGATTGAAAAATATTTTTTAAGACTTTACGGTATATTTGACGACAGCCTCCGTGGCGCAGATTTAGACGTTGGATAGTAAATATAAAGCCGCAGGTTAGATCCCCGCACCGAAACAAAATTAGTGTAATCCATCAGTATTTGTTTAGGGTCTAGGTGTTTGTGAGACCGAATAGTCTCTCGTAGATTCTGATACTTAGAGTAGATTGATCTTAGTGTGGGGCTAGCACTATGTATGTGACTATTGGGTGTATTTATTTATTATTATTTTTTTTATTGCAGTGAATGGCGAGACGAGCAAGCCGTTCGCCTGATGGTAAGCGATACGACCGCTCATAAACAGTAGAAACATTCCACTGCGCTCGCCATCCTGAGACATAAGATGTTAAGTCTCAATATGTCCAGTAGTTGCTCTGGCTACAATGTCCTTCAATCCGAAACACAACAGTGCATTTAAGCAGTGTTGTTTCACGGGAGAAATAGACATTGCGGTGGTACCTACCCAGATGGCCTCGCACATATGAGAGACCTACCACCAGTAAGTTTATTATAATTTAATTACCTACAAATATCTTTAGATCATTCTTACTTGTGTTACTTACGTACTAGATGCATCATAGTTATGCTAGCCTGAATAAAATTAACTTGCCAGCATATTAAAAGTGAACTTATCAATACCAACTAAAAAGGAATAATACACGTCCCAACCCAGCTATATTTAATTGTAGATGACACCGAGAACAAAGTAACTGAACCTTTTTAAACCAAACGAATTTGACGCTTCAGTTGAGAGCAAGGGTGACGATTGTCCAAAATTGAAACCGCTGAATAGAATCCATTTGTAAAGAATTTTCTACAGTTTTAATTAAACGTGAGAAGAAAAGCTTTTTGTTTTAAGTTTCATTATATTATTTAATTCTATTATAGACTAATTAATTAGACTAGAAACTAATCTTTATCGGTTCTAGGTATTTAATATTTAAAATAGTATACATACATATTTATCTATATTAATAAGGTCGATGATAGTTATTGAATAAGTTGCATAATTAAATTTATAACTTGATTAATTATAATAATGTATCCAAATTTCTCCGTCAAAGCAAAACTCAATTAAATATAATGTTTCCCAGTGTAAACATGAACTCGGTTATCTATTCATCGCAGGACGATTAATTGCTACTGGTTCATTTGGATCCGCTGCCAATAAATCTTTTGGTTAGTACCATTAATTTAAAAGGTTTAAATTTTCTTACCAACAACATTAGCCAATTGTTTCGCATCGGTAAAGGTATAATTTCATCCATTTTAACTTATGGACACAACTGATTAATTTGTCTATTATACTGAGGAGTTCGTGCGTTTAAATCGAATCTCTTTGTTCCCACAAATAGAATTCCAGAGGTGAAACACCTAGTTTACGTTAATTGTCAAATTTATTCAAACGCTTTCTTCAAATTAATGAAATTTAATTTTACCCAAATAAAAGCGCCCCTGTCGTCTATTATTAGGAAGGAATGATTTTCTTTGTGTCGTCTGGACTTGAACGTAATTTTAACTACTTTATAATTTCCCTCAACGCGATCCGTGACTCACTTTTAATTTCGGTTTATCTTTTGTTAGATAGATAAACGATTTATCTTAAAGCTTAAAGGAACTACTTGTATCAGCCCGGCGATCTAGGCTGCTTTGTCTTCATTTCTTTTCCGTTTTTTTGTCGTTGATAAAGAACGCGAAGCAAAGCTTGCTCTTTAATTATTGTAGATTTAAATAAATAGTTGGAGATTGTAAAGTAATTTAAAGCAAAGAACTACAGTTATTTATGTAGCAAGGAATAAAACTATACATTTTTAAATTAACAAATGTTATCGGTCTTAGTTTATTCACAGACTGTTACGAACTGCATCTAAAGCTCAACCTTGTAAGTTGTTCAATGCAGAAACTTGTTTCGACTCCTCGCCATTGACAATTTAAACGATATTATATTACGCGTTTGTTTCTAGCCGCTGCATAAAGCCCATCAGTTTAATATCATAATGCCAACCTTAATACCTTTGTTGAGCAGGTCCTCTTTCAATGCGTGCACTACCAGGAACCCATAACGAACAATCACTGTGTTTCAAATAATCAGACAACTGGACGCTTCGTAGAATACTAAGATGTAAACATACTCTTTGTTAATTAATGCCATGAGTTTGTTGAGCCT
Source organism: Hyles euphorbiae (assembly GCA_023078785.2). Taxonomy (NCBI): domain Eukaryota; kingdom Metazoa; phylum Arthropoda; class Insecta; order Lepidoptera; family Sphingidae; genus Hyles; species Hyles euphorbiae. Next base: position 16,884,368 of record CM041058.1, read on the forward strand.
GCGGTGCACGCAAACCCATCGTAAATAGCCTCACACATTCCACACACTAATTAGTATGACATTCTAATTGGAGTTCCAAACTGACACCCATAAGAGCATACGCACGGCCAATATCGGCCGATACATTCGAATTTTCAAACACACATTTCCAGTTAAGTCCGTTTTACTTACCGGTTTAGTGAGAACTTTGTTCAGCCATGACTTTAAGCTTACACATGCACACCGCGCCCGGCCGCCGGCTTATAAACAAACTTTGGGAAGTTTTAAACTGGCCGCTTGGGCCCACGATAGTTCACGAGTGGGAATTTGGGAGTGGCTGAGGTGTTCGGAGATATGTTATTTTTTTTTATTCGAACGAAAGAGGTTAGTTGTGGGAGTTTGTAAGTTAGTTCGTAACGGACGCGGGGGCGCGCGGCGCTCGCACACGGACGCTCGGCCGGAGGTACCACGCGGTATGACACGAGCGCGGTTGAGTCAAGCCGAGGCTGGAGCGGCACGGAGCGGCAACGTCGCGTCCCTACCCCGCGCCCTGCTGCATGGCGTCATTGTTTCATCATTTGTTATCTCACCGCTCCTCGAGTAGGCATTTCAAGCACTGGAACTTCCCTAACAAATGCTAAGCAGAAAAGCCGACCCCCGACGGACGGTTACGAGTTCTAAGTGACTGGAACTTTTACAGCTTACCCGTGTTCGCGTCGCTTTTGATGTTTTATGTTTTGTTGGATAATATTTAATCTTCATAAATTTATTTAAAGTATGTAATGTTAAAATATTAAGATACAAAATGAGTTCTAAAGGGTATTCTAAATGTTACACGAAACGGATTTTAACTTGTACACAGTCATGGTTATAAATTAATTTAGTTCAAAACAACCCAGAATATTTAAATGTACGCTTATAATATTTGAGCGCGCTTATGTTATTAAGTGGACAATAACAAAGATCCGCTGAGCTTTGTGAATGCGGAGCCTACATGCACGCGGCTCATTTCCGGTGAGTCATGCATACGTAATGCGATGCATGGTCGCTGGCCAACCGATAGACCAAGACAGCAGGTGACAATCCTGTAATAGATTAGTGGACACGACACGGAACGATGCATACATAAAGGCGAAAATATACTACTGAAACACCACGCGAGCCGACGCGACGCTTCGCAAAAATGCGCTAAGTTAAATAAAACAAATGATATATTAATTTACATGACCAGAAATACACTACGAACACACTATGCTACTCGTACGTTGCGTTTTTGTAGTGTTGTTTTAGCCATAGAAAATAATACAATCTGTTTTGACTAACAGTTTCGGGTCGCGTGGCGTTTCAATAGTATGTTTCCGCCTTAAATCACTTACGCGTTCTCTAAACGCAGTCATATTGGACTTTACCAATCCCCATACTAGGCAGGAGGTTCTAAGCTAAGGTCTCTTGACTACTAAATTATAGATTTTATAAAGCTGATTAGCTACGTTTTAAATAAAACCCGAATCTCGGGTCAACGAACCCTGAACCACAAAGGACTTTTTGATACCGAATTTTATTACTGCTGACATGGATTCCAATTCAGGATTCTGATTCTCGGAAGTACTCAAGTATTTATTATAGGTACGAATTGTTATATGAACGTTTCATATTCTGCTCAATTACTTATTATATGTGTATATATTATTAATTTGATGTCGATCATATAAAACCATGATAAAATAGTAACTGAATTTCAATCATATCTTTTTGTAGCCAGAGTAACTACTGGATATATTGAGACTGAACATCTTATGTCTCAGGACGGCGAGCGCAGTGGAATGCCAAGTATTGCTTTTTAATTCAATGTGTTGTTTGGCTTTACAAGTGTTTATGAGCGATCGTATCGTTTACTAGCAGGTGAACTGCATGCACGACTCACCATTCAATGCAATAAAAATATGTTACAAAAAGCGGCAATTAAGGTAAAAAAAAATCTCAAGCTACAAATAACAATAAATGCCAAAAGTGCATAAAAAATGACAAAAATGTTTTTGGACTGTGCAGGAATGGAATGCCGAATCCCGGGATCGAACCGGGGTCTCTAGACTTCGCTGCCTAGCGCTCTGGCCATTGAGCTAATCCGGCTATGGAATACCTGTTATATTAATGGATTCAGTTCAGACTGGGTTTTACGTTGATATTATTACTTAATGGGAATTAATTGTACTTAGCTACTAGTGGCCAACAGGTCATTGTGGAGATCCTTGGGGGAGGCCTATGTTCAGCAGTGGACTTCCTGTGGCTGATATGATGATGATGATGATGACTAGTGGCCGGGCGCAGCTTTATTTTAAATCTTAACGCAACAGATCAAGACTTATTTTCTTTGATTTTATAACTCAAGTTTAGATTGTAATTCATTTACGCAAGTTAGTAAACATATTTCCTTTTTGATTTTCGACCTCCATTTGAAAATGCCCTTCGCCATTGCTTTGTACGTTGTATTTACTACAGAACACTGTTTAAGCTTACTACACCTTTCCGATACCTGATAACGTTCAATCAAAATGTACCAAGACTAGCGATCCATTTTCCAAAGTGCTGTTTAGGTTTGCTACTGTCCATCAGCGGTCATATAGCTTGCCATCAGGTGAAAGGCTTGCTCGTCTCGCCCTTCATTAAAATTCATGCAATAATTCATTATTTCACCTCTACGATACAGTTTCTCCTTAAGCGATGCATGTAATTTTTTTGGTTTGTATATTACTTATGATACAGATTTTTAAATCATATTCTGGTTCACGAAAATGAATACTTAGAACAAACCCTATTGGATTTTGTAGGAATCCCGTTGTCTCTGTATGTTGCCTTTATCGACTCACCCTTGGAAACCTGTAAAAGAATGAGTTATTATATTATAAAGTATATTCTGACACAAACATATTATGTTGTTCTCAAGTTGGCGGAGTTATGACATTAGATCGTAGGTCATCAACGTTATCAAAAGTTACGAGTACTACAATTTAAAATTACAAAAGTATTTGATTTAATTTTCTATGTTTAACGACTATGAAATCTGATTTACGAGTATACGAAATCTATAACTACATCGATATAGTTATTATGAATATAACATATTATGAATATACATGAATATAACACTACGTGACATGGGACAAATTTCGAAGTTGACATAACAAAAATGAGTCGTATGCATTGCGTAGGAACTTGGCTTTCGCGCGCATTGTATGTACGCATAATCAGAAATGTATCTTTTTGATTTGTCGTCTATCACACGAGTATTAACGAATTCTTCAAAATGTAATTAATACCAGCAATTTTTGGAAAAAAAAGGTGAAAATCAATAAAATCGGGTTTCATAGTGATGATTCTTCTTATATTGATATTCGACGCTTTAGTATTGAAACTGCAAGATAAAATAGCACCAATCTGCATTTTTACTCCATTTCGCGGGAGGACCACGCTCAAGGCTTTTCTACTGCAACTAATTTGACAAATTATCCGTTCCGCGATAGTGATGCTGTTTATGCACCACCTTGCGACGCATGAAATGCTTGTATTTCCCTTCTAAAATACATTTAATGTACCATCATTTTTTCTTTGAAATTAAAAATACTATCATAAAAACTGAAGACTAAAGTTATCCTATAATGTTTGCTTTAAAGAAATTCTGAAACTGCAGTAGATATTCTCCGCAAAGAGAATGTTACCAAAGAACCGCCCACAATGCTCCATCTCATCACGACGCCCCACTTTGATGATTCCCACGAAGTGTGTCAAGAAAACTGAAAGAATAACTATACTACTCATAAACGAGGGTAGTACAAAATATTTCCATTGACTAATACGGGGCATACATAGGTATAAATTTAAGGAATAACATCGTTTATTTAATCTTCAGTAGAATAGAATGAACTCTATTGATTACTACCTGGAAAGATAAATTAAGGAGAATAATTGTTGACCCATTTATAAAATATTATACAAGAGGTAATAATGTCTTTATATTTATCTCTTGTTTAACTTACTTTTTTAAAATAAAGTCAATGATGTAAGACTTTATGCAGTTAGCTCCACATTACAATACATACTAGGTTATGAATTTTCAATGTACCTGACAAACAAACTACAAGATAAGGAAGATACATTTTAAAATACTAGATTTAAAATCAGTCCTAACCAGAATGAAAACGCACCTAAAAATGTATCTTAAAACGCGTCAATAAAATATCACTAACCGTGCATTAAATATTTTCTCTATTAAAACCTACGCTGCAATAAGAAGAGCCATAAAAACACATAATCTTAACGGACACATAAAAAACCTAAGGCTCAAAAGTTTGGCACATAACACATCTCTCACTTACGTAACAAGTTATCACCTCCGGTTATTTGAACGTTACGGTAAAGTTACTATTTATGTGCCGCAAACGTGATTCAGTCATATTTTTACATTAGGGTAAATGGTGCATTTTTATGATCATGGTGCGGCCGCCTCACTGGCGCAATTTTACTACGGTATGGTTACAAAGCTGAGGTCTTAGGTTCGAATTCCCGGTAACGTGATATTGGATAATCGAAAAAACCGAAAAAAAGCTGTAAAATAATCGAAACGTCGGGAAGTCAAAAATATAAAAATTAAACCAAACCCGCGATAAAATTCGTAAATAAAATAGTTTTATTTCAACGTTATATCGGATTTTTGTATTCATTATCAGTAGAGTCAGGAATTTGGCTCCGATATGAAAATAAGCTCACCCCCATCACATCCTTGGACGGAACACACAAGGTGAAACGCGAGTGTCTTTGTACCATCTGTGTCTACCTCTTCAGGGAAAAGAGCGTGAATTTTGTGGTTGGTGTAGACTTTAAAGCTATCGTGGTACTGAAATATACTATCGAATCATTTATGTGGCTGCTTACTTAATCATTATGGTATGCAGGCTTCGTCACGATGTTTTCCTTCACCGTCATAGTGTGGGGTGATTGACTAGCAATACACACATGAGTCCGAAAATCAATGATGTGCCCTGGGGTTCAAACCCGGGAAGAAATACATCGTGAGAAAACCTGTATACCATAGCGATTTGTAAACATTTCTATGGTTTATCAAGTCCACCAACCCGCACTAGGCCAGCATACACTCTCAATCGTACTTTCCATAGTAGCGTAGTAAGAGGTACGTGTATATGGGCTGATGCAGAACTTAAGTATTCATTAAATAGTAGGTATTTAATATTAATTTATGATTATTAAATAACATATGACATAGACATCACGAACATTTCACATTACAGAAAACAAGTCTTGCAATTGTTATGTAATAAATGATAAACTTACTTAATTACTTTCTCCATTATGTTATATTCTTTCTCCATTTAATGTTATATTCTTTCTCCATTATGTTATATTCTTTCTCCATTATGTTATATTGAATCTATGTTACAATCACTTTTAAAATGACTTTAATATTTATTACTTAATTTAAATTTAAACTCATCACTTAATTTCAAATTCAGTCTTAATTATTTTTAACATATTTTGTCATTGTATAATTATTTAAATTTGCATGCTGTGGTCTCCTATAATTGAAGATCACGTCGAAATGTAAACCACAACAATGCTATACCATTGTCTTCATTATATTTCGTGTATCCTACGATGGAGGTGCTCAATTGAAAAAAAAATAAAAAAAATAACAATGAATTAATAAAAAAAAGTATGACAAAGGTTAAAAATAACGGTAATTCATTCGTGAGGAAAAATTGACTATTTGTTCACCTAATTAACTATTATTTTAACTTTACATAGGCTATGAATCTTAATCTTACTTACGTTTATCAACACAATAATAAATTAGAAACACAAAATGATGTACGTAACATGCTAATTTCATCTGCTAACGAGCTAAAACCTATATCATAAAACGTATTTATAAACACTACCAAGAATAATATTTACAAAAACGCAGACTTTTTTTGCATAGAAGCAAAAAGGTTATATTCTAAACACCATCAACGCTAGACAAATACGTAACCGTTCCAGCCTGAATGCAAGATTAATAACCTCATCTTATTATCTTTTTTTATTACTTAGAATTTACTAATACTAATGCAAGAATCTAAAAATACGTGCTAGTGAGATAATGCAAGCGATAACTAAGCGATATCCTTTGTAAATACATATGTACATACATAAACTCACACACTTGTCTCAGAAGGTGTAGGCAGAGGTGTCCTGGCAACCACTATACTCAATACTCTATGCTCCGACACGATGACGAATTTTGGAACATTGTGCGTAAAACTATGAGAATATGCCTAAATACTTTGCAAAATGTTCGAAACCTCTATCGTACGTCATACCTTAGACTGAGTTCGAAGTGAATGATAATTTTCATAAAGAATAGTGTTGATTCTAGAAGTGGTTTTTTTATCTTATTCATGGATATTGAACATTCGAACTTTGTGTGGTAGTATAGAATAATCACATGAATATCCACGTTTGTAATTATGTGTTCCGTCCCACGAAGAAATATTAATGAAATAGAAATAGTACCTATCGCCTTATCGGGCACGAATTTCTGACTCCAGGCTGATAACGAATAGAAAAATCCGTCATCACTTTGCTCAACCCTCGAAGACGAGACCTCGGCGTTGTAACCGTACCGTCTTATACCGAGGCAGAATCTGTTTTTATACTAGCAAAACGAAGTGGTTTTAGCAGATCTATCAGTGCAGTCCGGGTACACTATGCACCAATTCAATAAGATAATACTCCGCCAGTCGATACAAATAATCAAATCAAACCTAAATAATAAATATTCTTCATTCAAATAGTCTTTTAATAATACTCCGCCAGTCGATACAAATTATAATCAAATCAAATCTAAATATTCTTCATTCAAATAGACTTTCACAAGATCTTTTGAATCGTTAATTTCTTCTACCACCGCTTTAGATCGTATTGTAGCTGTGAAGAAGAAAGGGCGCAAAAAACTCTCAGCAACATGAACTGTCTTCTTTTTTTCTTTCTAAATTTCACATAAATAAACGAAACGCAACAACTACACGCTATGATAACTGCTTTTAGCAGAACCTCTTTGTAATCGATCTAAGTTGCCATATGAAGTACCGGCTCGTCCGGATATTTTTTTTTTTTATTGCAATGAATGGCGAGACGAGCAAGCCGTTTGCCTGATGGTAAGCTATACGACCGCTCATAAACAGTAGAAATATTCCACTGCGCTCGCCATCCTGAGACATAAGATGTTACGTCTCAATATGTCCAGTAGTTGCTCTGGCTACAATGTCCTTCAATCCGAAACACAACAGTGCATTTAAGCAGTGTTGTTTCACGGGAGAAATAGACATTGCGGTGGTACCTACCCAGATGGCCTCGCACATATGAGAGACCTACCACCAGTAAAATTTTCGAAATTCGATCTATCGAGCCCTGGAACTTGTTAATAGTAACCAGTAGCCAGAGACAGGCTTGAGACTACTGAACATAGGAAAGAAAGCTTAGATTACTAAATATTTAAAATATTTTTTGAGGAATCAAATCTGAACTGATTCCCGTACAAAAGCCTCATCACTTACTATTTTACGCGACAATGTGGCGCCAAATCAACAAGCATCGGAAGTCGCAGCAAAATATTATTACACTATGTGCGTTTATGCATTTTTACCGTTTATAAATGGTGTATTATTTATTTTAAATATGCAGAACATACCTAAATAAGACAGGAAATATGTTGTCATACGCTTTAAATGGTATCAAATTGTAAAGAATATTTTCCCATAGGCGAATACGATAAGTCATCGACACAGCTGCAATGTGAATCATTAGCAGCGTATCTTTGATGACTTTTTTTTTTTTTTTTTTTCAAGAGGAAAAGCTATTAAGCTGCCCTTTCGGTACCCCGGGGGAGGCCGAAAGGGGTATGTCAGTGTCTCTGGCCTTCCAGCCCGGTACACACGCGGATATTGTGTCCGAACTGGGTCCCTAGCAATACCTACGCCAGCATACTGACTAAAAACCTCTTGATAACCCTCACACGCATTGTGGGCAGCACTGGACATCCCAGGGCGAAAGGCGCCCCGATTTACGTCCGCGAACCGCCCCGCGCAAAACCATTGCTGGGCCTTATGTTATTATTATAAAGGCCCAGATTTACAAACAAGCTTACAACTTAAAGCAATAGATAAAGGAGAGAGACACAACAAACAATTTATTGAGATCATATCAAAATCCAGACCATTCTTATGAAATTTTTGCAAACTAAATTCACTCAAACGAGTTGCCTGAAAGGGATTTGATCCTAGGATCTCATGAGTCATTAGTGCCACTAGAATAATAAGTCCACTGATAATTTATAACAAGCCTGTGTGCGCGCCACAGAGGCTGTTTGCTCAGACACCGGCTGCGAAACGAGAGGCCGCGGGTTCGATCCCTGCACCGAAAACAAATATTTGCGTGGACCGCAAGCCTTTGTTTCGTGTCCGAGTTTTTTTTTTATTGTATTGAATGGCGAGAGGAGCATACCTTTCGCCTGATGGTAAGCGATACGACCGCTCATAATCAGTAGCAGAACCAAACAAAACCTTGAATGACAAAGCAATGCTTGGCATTCCATTGCGCTCGCCATCCTGATACATAAGATATTAAGTCTCAATATGTCCAGTAGTTACTCTGACTACGTCCTTCAATCCGAAACACAACAGAGCTTTTACACTGCTGTTTGACGGGAGAAATATACAATGCGGTGGTACCTATCCAGGCGGCCAATCACATAAGAGAGACCTACCAGCGAAATGAGGGTTTGTGAGAGCAAAAAGTCTCTCCTAGTTTCTTATACCTTCGAGACAAGACTCGATCTAGTGTAGGTTTAGGAATATATATGTGACTGTTGGATATATTTATTTATTTATAAAAACTTGAAGATTAACATGTAAACCTCAGTTACTATATAGTTTACTAAGGATTCGATTGTACTAAGTAATAACTAATAGAATTATAAGAGGATTATTTAAAAATAAACGAGCTCTTGAGGGAATGCTTATTAGCCGGAGCCCGAGACCGTTGCGTCGGCTTATACTTCGACGGCTATTATTATTTTACATTGCAATCTTCTACAGTCCATTTTAATAAACTACAAAATAATTAAACTACGTAATAAGATAACATAGTGGTATTAATAAAATTGATCCATGCTAGGTTTACTAGTTCGGAAACGCATTTCCCCTTCTTTGATATCTTTAAGTGGTGTGTTAAAAGCGACTTTAAAAAAGTAATAATAGCGATGATGTGAGGAAATTTTCTATCGCGATTCTTTAATATATGTATACGACACGAAATTTATTTCCAGAACTCATTCATTCATCAGTCATTATCAGACTCATTCGTAAACAGCTAATAAAACATAGATTGGAATAGGCGAGACGAATGATTTTCAAATTATATTCTAAAATATGGGCACACATTTATTATATACGAAAAAATCTATATTTCAAGAATTAACAAAGGCTTAACACAGTTTTAAGCCATTTTTCTAATATTTTTTCAATAGTGCACAAAAAACGCTAGTAGGTGTCATGGCGTCCGCTGTGATGTAACTACTAGGTAAACATGTCATTGTGTACTACTTAGTCTGTGGTCCAGTGGCTTAACAGTCCATACATTGCTTTTTTTCTTTGGAATGAAATAGTTCCTCCATTTGCAGTAGATGTCGCTTCTCTCAACATCGCGTAATTATTGTTGTTAAGAAAAAATATGAATAGAGGGAAACAAAAGTATCTGTATATAATTAGGTATAATCACAAGAAGAATCATAATAAAAAACAATACAACCGGTAAACTGTTATTTTATTTACTTAGAAACCTTTGCTTAACTCTAGTCATGTTTTCTCTAAACTAATTTCCATAAGCCTACTCAGTAAAAATTTCGGGCTTTGGAAATTACTGGGGAAAATATTTATAATATAAATTAATTAAATATTGATAAGACCTATGTCCTATTCGAACGTCGTGTACCGACAGAGGGCGCTAATTCCAATAATCTGACTGTTAACTATCTCCGTATATAGAATGTACTCTGTGACTGCGATAGTCAAAGAATGACACATGAGTTTACTTCCTAGTCTATGGTCATGTTTACATAGGCGTGACATCATGCGTTGTGAAGAGCGTTTTTGTCAAAATGGCCGATTGCTATATTTTGTACTTTGATTTTATTTAAAATCTTATTAATCTCCAAGTATAGATTAAAACTGAATTATCATTTGAAATCCTTGGTATATGTATTTTCCCTTAAAAACATAAAATTTTTAATTTTTTGATACTGTCGTCTCGCCTATTATATATAGAGATAGATGCGCAACTCTACTTATTTTATTTTCCGGCGTAATTTCGCGATCTGAGGGCGCGCTAGGCAAACGCGCGAAGTTTCATATTTGATATTCCAATATTTCAAAATGTGTATCTTTCGTAACCTCTTGTAATTTTAACCAATATCAAGTTTAAATTGTTTTTAATATCAAGGAAATTCTTAATATCAACAGACAAAACATATTTATTGTTTTTAGTGTTACACTTTCGCCATTTAACAATTAGATTTAAACTAATTACAAGATAATTTTCCGTTCTCGCCAGAGCGTGGCGCTAGAATCGAAATAATCGTTTACAATATTTTTCATGTACGAAGTCGCACCCCTATATAATAAACCACATAAACGTAAATTAGTTTAAATCATTTTAAGAGGAGATAAAACATTCATAAAGTTTTTCTAATTATAATTATTTTTTTAACATATTTTACTCACAGAATATAAGGGTTTTCGATAACTTGACAGTAGTGTCAAACGTACAGCTCACAGACATCCGCCATTTATCTGCTTAAAATTTTCCTAAGGGGCCTCGACCATTTTAAAGTTAATGAGGTGTTAAATAGCTAATTTTTTTTTTGTCGTCTATGAGTAACGTTTTTGAGTCGACTCATATTATCGGCATTTGAAAACTGCGTTAAGTCCTTATGAATACGGAGAATAGTGTAAAAATGAGTAAAAACATTTCAATGCTCATAATTATTAATTTACTCAGTTATAAAATAAAACTTAACTTTTAGCGAAATATTTAATTCAATTGGATTAAAATCCCATGGACTGAATTATAATTAAAAATAAATAAATAATTGTAATTGCCGCAAAATATACATATTTTTATATATTAATTCTACCTACCCTGCCATAAAGTATGTTTAGGTGCTGGCACGACTATCGACCTTATTCATTGTCAGTTTATGAAGCTATTTTCGTTATCGAATGTTTTGTCCCTTTCGTACGACTTCTGAATTCAATTTGAGAAAAGAAGACATTAGATAGCTTAAGTAGGTTTATAAACTAAACACTAAAAAAAGCGGCCCGGCCCAGCTTCGCCCGGGTACAAATATTTCTGTACAATAACATGTACGTATTATACATATAAACCTTCCTCTTGAATCACTCTATCTATTAAAAAAACCGCATCAAAATCCGTTGCGTAGTTTTAAAGATTTAAGCATACAAAGGGACATAGGGACAGAGAAAGCGACTTTGTTTTATACTATGTAGTGATTTGTGAACAAGGTTGTAATTGCCTGCAGATCCCTGATGGTAAGCGCAGTGCCATCCAGAATATCTACGTGAGACTATGAAAAGGAGATGTTAATATTCGGCCAGTCGATACTACTTTTTATTTATTTGCCTTTATAATCCGGCATATATCAATTTTACATATAATTGCAATAAATTAAAATAAATAACTTCGGGCCTGGATCTAAATTATGTTTTTATTTATTAATATATATTTTTTTCCCTAAATAAAAAAGTAGGGTACATCGAGGGACAACAATATTCACACCGATACTAAGTTTCATAGTAAAATGGGCATTCTCCTTTGATAAAATTTAATTATTTATTTATTTATTTAATTCTTTATTGTACACAATAAATAGGAATAAGAGTTTAGAGATAATACAAAACAACAAAGTACAAATGGCGGTCTTATCGCCATTATGTATGTAATATAATAATTAAGTACGACAATATTTTTATTTTGAATAGATTCAACAATTTTCGGAGCTCTTGCCAGCAAAGGTCTACCCCAACATTTCCTATGCCTATTTTTTTCTATACTGTTATACCGGACTCATGGTCTGAATTACTACTCACTAAAAGGGTCACTATGACGGCTAGGTGCGGTAGACGCTATCCGGGCGAATCGAATATCCTACACTGCAATGGGATGTGGTTTTCAGTAAATTAAATTCTATTTGAAATACACATTTCGCTGAGCAATGGTATGGACAACTAACCTAACGATGTGCATAGAGCATGCACTCCGAACCATTCCCAATTATACCACGCACTCGTCCGTACTATCCAGTTTTGTCGTATCCAGCTTATAAAACTGTTTATTTTAGTTTACCAACAGGCCACCACGCACATGTGTGTATTGATAGTCAATCACCACGTACTAAAACGGTGAAGGAAAACATCGTGAAGAAACCTACATACCACAGCGATTTATAAAAATTTCTATGGTAATTCCGCCAACCCGCACTAGGCCAGCGTGGTGGACTATATGGCCTAACCACTCTCAATCGTACTGTCGATTGTAGAGGAGGCCCGTGCCCTGTAGTGGGACGTATATGGGCTGATACATATTAATCTTAATGTCTGCATTACTCCTAAATCGACTAGCAGAGGATTTCTCTAACAATTATATTTCGAACAAGTTTACAAAATAATTTCGTGGTAGAGTCACTTGAGTACACATCACAACATTAACTGCATCCAATATTTCCCATTTATCGTTCCGATAGGATGAATCTCATCCATCACAACTCACAGGCAGACCGATCAAATTATATTCATCATAAATTAATGTTGAAAATGCACAATTTCGCTACGACATAATTTTATTAATTTAATCATGATAATGAATGACTACAAGCCGTGATTTTAATGTGTCGTTATGACCTGCACTCTCGATAGCTGTGGCGTGGTAAGTGACGTCATCGATAATCCGCAGCACGTAATTATACCGCAATATGAGTCGGACGACATTGAGGGTTACTCTATAAGAAGGATACGAACTTCGAATGTTCGGACGCCGTACGTAAAACTTCATTAATGTGCCTAGATACTCCACAAAATGTTGGATTCCTCTATCATACGTCGCAACCATAGACTAAGTTCGGAGAGAATGATAATTATAATAGAGAATAGTATGGATTTTTAGAAGTGGATATCTTATATCATACTCCGGACATCAAACTATCGAAGTTCTTATCGTTTTCATAGAGTAATCCCCCTGCACTCAATATCCTTGTAACCCTATGTATACTATTTTACGTCCAGTTCGTCGGTCTCTGATTCCCAACGTGCACGTGCCAGAATAAATCACAACGTAGTTACTTTGCCGAGACAGTATAGCAATCATGAAAAGATTTTTACAAGCTTCACTTGTATGTTTGTATGTTTGTAACCGACTCCTTAAGACGCGATTTTGACCCACTTTAAACGGACAGATTTCATTCAAATTTTGCACACCTGTCAAAGATCGATGACAATGACAATACAATAATTTAAAAAAATATATATTTAAAAAAAAATGGATATTTTGCACGCCGCTAACTTCCTCTGGAAATACAGCCGTAGATGGATGTTTTTAGTCAAAACAATTAACTAATAGTTAAAAAAAAACTAAAATACACGCTTTAATAAGATATACAACTAATTAAATAATAGTTAAAAAAAACTAAAATACACGCTTTAATAAGATATACAACTAAAAAAGTAAAAATAATTGATACTGAATTTAAGATAAGAAAATGGAGTAAAATACATATATTTTATTGTTACAAAGCGTGGGGTGTTTACAACAATTACTTATCCTCCTGCACCCCACGCTTTGTAACAATAAAATATATGTATTTTACTCCATTTTCTTATCTTAAATTCAGTATCAATTATTTTTACTTTTTTAGTTGTATATCTTATTAAAGCGTGTATTTTAGTTTTTTTTAACTATTATTTAATTGTTTTGACTAAAAACATCCATCTACGGCTGTATTTCCAATCAATAACGCCATCTGTTGGTCAGTAGTAACATTTGACACTTGAAGAATACAAGAAGCTTATACCCAAATGGAGATTGCATTCCGTATATAAAAGTGAAGCACAAAAATTTGACCTCGAATGACGTTGCGACTGATTGCTATCCTTTTCTTTCGAGTGACAATGAATGAAAATGACTTTTTGTCAATCAATCAGTCAATCAGTCGCAACGTCATTCGAGGTCAAATTTTTGTGCTTCACTTTTATATACGGAATGCAATCTCCATTTGGGTATAAGCTTCTTGGAAGAATACAATGTTAACGCCATCTAGCGATGAATGTAGCAATGGTCATCAATTATAAGAATAATTAATCCTGGCGAATCTAATCAGGATAATTATATATTTTAATCGAATTATTGTATTGTCATCGGTCTTTGACAGGTGTGCAAAATTTGAACGAAATCTGGCCGTTTAAAGTGGGTCAAAATCGCGCCCAAAGAAGTCGGTTACAAACAAACATACAAACATACAAACATACAAGTGAAGCTAATATAAAGCGTGTAAAAAAGTAAAAATAATTGATACTGAATTTAAGAAAATGGAGTAAAATACATATATTTTATTGTTACAAAGCGTGGGGTGCAGGAGGATAAGTAATTGTTGTAAGTGTTTTTACTTTTTTAGTTGTATATCTTATTAAAGCGTGTATTTTAGTTTTTTTAAACTATTATTTATTTTCTAAAAAAAACAAAGTTCTAGAGTAACAATATTGGAGCAAGTAAATGAAAATATTACCATAACTCATTTTATTTTTCTTTCCTTGAGTGCTGTGTAACTTTTCCGTAAAATTTCAATGGAAAATACTATCAAATGCCTCTATAAATATCTATCAGCTCAAACATGTCTCACTGCTGGCCCCGACCTCTATGGTTTGGATCCAAATTTAGTCAATCACAATTTTCTTCAGCCACAGAAAGTTCAATATTAATGGCCCAAGAAATTCTACAGCCATTTCAAAAAAAAATTGCTCTCACGCAGCCCTTGCAATCTTAATAGATCGCCTGTCGACTTTGTGGATGAAAATCAACTCACATTTGCCAGTTCACGTACTGCAAGAGAAACAACGGCCTTTTAGTCTACCACACTGACCTAACAGAACTTTATTTACATCCTTTATTCTGTATCAGCCGTTACGGCCGATGCCAATAATCAATCGAAAAAAATTAGATTGAAGTCAATCTGTTTTGTTGTCAATTGTTTTCTACTTTTCGATTGGTCTCCTGTCATGTTGCCATAGTTTATTCACTACTGAGGTTGATTATTGGCAATATAGTATCAGAAAAACGATTGAGCTGTCAATCTAAAACGGCAAATTTTGGATTGGGTTTGTTTATTGGCAGCGGCTGTAAATGTCCCACTGCAGGACACGGACCATCTCTACAATTGAGATTGGTTAGGCCATATAGTCCACCACGCTGGCCTAATGCGGGATGGCGGACTTTGCATACCATATTAATTCCTACCATAATAAATCGCTATGGTATGTAGGTTTCTTCCAACGTTTTGCTTCACCGTTTTAGTGGGTCGCGATTGACTACCAATACACATATGATTCGGACTCGAACCCGCGACCACCGTGAACATGTTGGCAGCCGCATCTGGCTTTATGAATTCTGGTAAAAAAAACTCTCAGAAACGACATTTCAAGATAGCATTTCACTTAAGCTATAGACCAAGTTCTCTACCCACGTGCTCTACTTTCTATCATCGTGTTTCCTTAAGAAACATGGAAAGGCATTTGAATGAGCTGACGGCGAATATCAAATGGCGATAGTCAATCATCTACTGTCGCTTGTGTTTATTTGGGGTCACATATGACTACCATTTTGGGGTGCACATTATGGTTACCAGCACACCTGATTTTATCCCGCACCCTGCGTCATGTGCCATGTCGCAATCTTGCCTCAGCAGAATATAAAATAAATACAATTCACTCAAAGTCCCTCGCGGTAAACGTCAATTTCAAGTGCAAATACAGTCGACCTTTAAAAAAACAAGATGTAACACAATTGTTGAAATGTAAGCAATAAAAGAGTACAAGTCGTTTCCACTTCGTTCAAGCGAGTAATATTGTCACAGTGGAATTACTGCACAAATCTTCAAGAGTTGAGGGTAGATAACATCTGAGAGGCGGTGCTGGCAAACTGCATCGTTCATTTATATGCTAATAGGCATCTCTGAGACTTACAAGTCCCATTCACAAACACTACCGCGTACTTAGTGAAAAACATGGCAGATGTGAGAGTAAAATGTTACTTGCTAGTTTTTATATTCATTAAGGCATCACTACAAGTTACAACCCATGCTTCAACGTACTATAGTATTTATGATCGCAATACAAAAGTATTTATAAATTACTACGGATCATTACAACAAACGGCCTAGTAAACGACCTCAAAAAAAATTGGTATATTTAAGTATATTAGTTTTATTTAAAGATTAATTTTATTTCTTTATTACAATTTTGAAGAAGGTTAAATAATTAATTTTTAAAAATTGAATAGAAATGATATTTTCAGCTGTTATTAATTTATCGTGCCTTTCTGTCGAATGAATAAATCTTATGAAGAAATTCGATTTATCTTAAATATTATTACTCAAAACGAAAAAATGCCATGCAAACAAAATGTAGGTAGTTCTAATGCAGCGTCTAGAAGATTAGAATTCGGCGCAAAGTTGGTTTAAACCTTTTAAAACGAGAGTATTGATGTCGAAGATGCTTCTTACTTTGGGCGCCCTGCTGATAAACCGAACACCAAGATCAACAGCAAGATCGACATATCAATATTTGTCACATAGCTGAACAACTGGGAATTGGCCCCACAACAACTTTAACCCATTTGAAGCAAAACCCTGGATATTTGGATGCCACAGGAGATCACTGAAAGAAACCTAATGAGCCGTGTAATCATTTGCGATTCCTTATTGAGACGTAATGAAACCGAAAGGTTTTTCAAGCAATTGATAACTGATGATGAAAAATATATCAAGGAAAATAAGAACAGGCGAAAAAGGTTAGGTTAAGAATGGTTAGGCCATTTATACTCTAATTACATGTAAATAAAATTTGAACATAAAATGTCTTGAGTTTTGACATAAAGTGTGAATCTTTTATCCCAACCTAATACTACTGTTACATAAGTACACTGACTCATCAAAATAAAAAGAAACTACAGGTCAGATTGAAGTGATTTTTGGAATAGATGCTTATTTTGCTGAGCAGAGATACACTTAGCACGGGTTTCCTTACAACCTTTTTTATTTAGATATGCTGAGATCTGTGTGTAGTATGTGCAGCATATGGATAAGATTTTTTTATTACGTCCGGCAATATATTAAATACCTGGACAAAGCTGGAACAGGCTGCTTGTAGACAAATAAAATTATTCCTTTAAGAAATATATTTAGATGAACACTGTAGCTGTTCAAGTATTTCAATGCTTGTACCGTAGCCGGATTAGCTCATTGGCAAGAGCACTAGGCTGCAAAGTCTAGAGACCCCGGTTCGAACCCGGGATTCGGCATTCCATTCCTGCACAGTCCAAAAACATTTTTGTTGTTTTTTCTATGGTTTTCAATTTTTTTTATGAATTAAACAGATATAATATATAGATTTTTTCGGCATTAAAATGAAATAAGTTTATTTATGGCGTGGTAAATTATTATTCATTATAGTGATGTCTTATTTTTTATATAAACATACATACATAAACTCACGCCTTCTTCCCCGAACAGGTAGGCAGAAGTGCTTCGGCCAGAACACCCAGGTTACGCGTTATTCGTTTCGTCACGCAATCTGATAGGAGACAAGACTATAGCCATAGCGGGCACATATTTCTATCTCCGGGCTAATAATGAATAGAAAAACCCAATATAACATTGCCCGACTTCGAGTTTCCGTAGTACAACTACGCCACCGAGGCAGTCTTACTTTATAAAACGAATGAAATAAAGAAAACGTTTACTTAAGTTTTTTTTAAACGTTAATTATTAGTACATTAAATAATATTAAAATGTTTCTCGTATGGAATGGATTCTAAATCGGCCACCGGGGGAAGCCAGCCGGGATACTATTTCAATACAAAAGTAAGAGCTACGAGCCTAAAACGCTAGAGCTCTAATATTTTATACTGACTCAACGCTAATCCTCTAGTTTATTAAAAAAAAACTAATAAAGTTATTAGACTCCGCTAAATAACAAAATAAGTAATATATCAAGTCTTGCGTTGTGGTTATTAGAAACTACTTAAGACTTTTTAGTGCCGCTTTTGTGTTCTCTTCGTGGGGCAAGCAAACAACAAACAATTTTCTTGGTACAGACTCTACAAACTTAGTTCAATAAATAAAATAATGGTTTTGTCACACATCGACCACACGCGACGCTGACGGAACTTTTTGAGTAATAAAATAATAAATAAATAACACCCAACGGTCACATACATAGTCCTGATCCCACAATAACATTTTCTTCCATCTTTTACCCGTAAAGGCATTCAATTGCACGGAGGGCTGTGAATAATTTTGATACAGAATGATCTTCCAAGTTATACAACAATTTTTTTTTTTTTTATTGCTGTGAATGGCGAGACGAGCAAGCCGTTCGCCTGATGGTAAGCGATACGACCGCTCATAAACAGTAGCAACATTCCACTGCGCTCGCCATCCTGAGACATAAGATGTTAAGTCTCAATATGTCCAGTAGTTGCTCTGGCTACAATGTCCTTCAATCCGAAACACAACAGTGCATTTAAGCAGTGTTGTTTCACGGGAGAAATAGACATTGCGGTGGTACCTACCCAGATGGCCTCTCACATATGAGAGACCTACCACCAGTAAATTAAACAAATAAACAAATACTCTGCTGTCCTATTATATATAAGTATAATTAAAGTATACAAATAAATAGAAGGCACTTCGTAATACAAGCAAACCATATTGTCTAAAAGTATTGGCTGAATTGTCATGTATCATAACCAGTAACCACTAATGAATTTCACAACTCGATTCGAATAATAAGTCACAATGAGAGAGGATGAAAGCAAAGTTCTCGCGGCGGATTTCTTCATTAAATTATCCTTCACAGTACGTAATTTTGTAAATTTTATTTGCACACTGTGTTTACAAAAGAATATATAATATTGAGACGTCGGTTATAAAGTAAACCGACTCGGGAGACCGTGCCTTTCCCATTTCGGCACGTTGCATAAATAACGAATGTTTTTTCTCACACGACGCTGAGCTGCGGGAAAATGTGCTGGCTTTGCACAAAGTCACCGTAGCCACGCAGTAAAGCTGTAATCACGTATTTTTCTTTTGGCGCGGCACCCCTAAAAGCCTTCCCTGTGTGTACACTATACAAGCTTTATCTGAAGTGTCCGTGAGAAAAAGGAAATTTATTAACGCCTTTTTACTTCACCTAGAGGTCGCTCAGCAGTCAAAATTCGACCCTAATTCACTATTATTGTCAATGTATACAAATAAATTACACCTTCATTATGACATATTCTATTATTTATTAAGAGATGACGTAAATAATATTTTGTTACATTATTATCTGTTGGCGTATGGTACAAATACGACTAATATTAAAAAATATCTATTTAACGCTTTGTTTGCGATAATATGTGTTAATAATATAAACAACAAGCATTTATACTAGTAATCTAATAGCATTAACACATATGCAGATCCATTTCTTCTTTCCTAATAATAATATAACAATAATAATATCAAGACGAAAGTTTGTATGTTTGTTACTACTACACGCACGCTGATGATTTTTGGGATGAGGTTAGCTGATACCCTAGATTTAAAACAAAGGCTACTTTTTATCCCGAAGAAATGTGGTGTTTCCGGGGGATGAATAAGGAACGTTTTCACCAAGGGCCAATTTGAATGATATTTGGTCCATACCAAATATCATTCAAATTGGCCATTCGTCCATACGAAGCCATAGGGGGATGCTAATTTCCTAGATCATCTCATAGAGTACTTTTATCCCGGAAATTTATTGTCCCTATGATATGAGTGTACTTTAAATATATTTGCCCATATTTCAAACTCTATCCCATATAGAGTAAAAGTCGATAAATTAGGACGGATAGGCCAGTATTGCATGCTCGTGTGACAGAATGAGACGAGACAGGACGTTGTACGAGATAATTATACGTCAAATACAACGTTTATCGCCCGCATGGGTTATTGGACCTAGCCAAATAGCTACAGCAGGCGGCTAAATGTGTTAAATAAAAAACTACCTAGTGGCCAAACTATTGATTCTAAATTAATAATACTTGGTAAATTAGGGATTTCTGACTCGATTCCATGTGGTTCCTAAAAAGTAATTATGCTGTCGACACTTTTTATACTTTAATAAATATAATAATCTTAATTATATATCTTCAAGTTTTAAAATAAAAAACTTGAAATGTGTTGCTGTAAAAATCAAAGAATTATTTATTAGTATATTTTTTTCATTTACCATAAACCAATACACATTGTAATATACGCAGGTTTAGCGGTACTAGGCTTACTCTCATTGATTAATCGAATTACATAACTCAGACACCTAGCGAACAAACTTTTCTCCAATACTCAATAAAATGTCAGCAAACAAAAAATCAAAGTGACTTTACAGTATCGCTCGTAACAAACTAGATTACGAGCGAAACATGATATTATTGAACATTTTTATCCCGCTCTAGAGCGGAGAAGGCAGACGCGACTTCATTAAATATGAGCCTTCGCCGTCAATTTAAGATCTCCACGGAACAAGAGGGGATAAAAAAAACTGTCAGGCGTCATTTGACTAAACAAATTCGACCGGGTGTTGGTACTTTATAATGAAGCGCGTTAGTTAGGTGCGATTATAGGACGGTGGAGCGAAGTTCGTGCATAAATTGAGCTCCCGGGACGTTTTTGCTATAGCCGTGCGACTTCGCCAAGAAAGGGAAGCATTCCGAACAAAGGAATGCGCGACATGCCGCCTTCCCGCCCTGTCGACCTCCTGATTGTATTTTCAGACCACATTGCCGCGGTTGAATTTTATCTTGTAAGAAAAACAGTTTTCCGCTCCGTCTTGCTTCTCGGTTTCCGCTGTAATTACATTACTCGTTATTACTTAAAGTGCATCCCATCGTGCACGAGTATTTGCATTCGTGTGCTATTTTAACATGCTATAAATACCAGGTCGCTACTTGTGGAATCTAATAACATAATTACATGCCGATAAGTGTGCTCCATGCGCAACATAAATATTGTTAAGCGCTAACTTATTCTCAGGCGCTTTTACAGGCACACGCCTAAATATTCATGGTAAAAACTTCACGCAGTACACGACGAACTTTACAAAGTGTATATTTTTGCTCGCCAGCAAGAAGGGTGGAGGGAATAAGAGCGAAAGCGTGTACACTTCACTCGATTTCACTCCAGCTGAAATTAAAGCGCGGTAGGGATCAACGGTTTTTAAGATTGCGGTCTCCCTTTGTTGGGTGTCACGAAATATAAAATACGCAACTGCGGGACCGCCGAATAGGCCCACTTTCGGAAAGTCGACTGTCATTGCGCGTGACGAATGGTACGCGTTGTGAACGCTATACAAAGTCACAACTTCTGGCAGACTCTTTAGAAATTGCCTCTCCCACCACCACCAAAATATACTTTTAAGTAATGCCCCGATATAAACAAGAATTGTTCCATGATGTGACACATTATTTAAAACTATAATTTTATTTGAAGAGTTCTTAATAAATATTTCAAATAATAAGTAAAATGATTAGCATATCACTGAATTTTCATTTGACAATTTGACAGCCTTCAATTCTGATAACATCTAGAGTATATATAAAACAAGATAACAGATACATGGGCCGGCAGAATTTAATTTCACACAGTCAATAAACTACGAATTTAAACTGTTAGTACAACAAAGTTTTGAAAATTGTAACAGCGTTTACAGGACTAATGGGCCGTTTCTAAAGGGCACGGGATAGTTTGTCCTTTGTTTCATCCATGTAATAAAATTACGAAGAGCGCTGGGGTTAATGATTGCAATATCTGAACAACACAGTTTATGTTCGCTACTCGATGGAATATGGCGGAGATAGTCTTTTGTCTAAGGCATCGGCTCGCTAATGACAGCCATTTGTTGGGTTCTTCTGGTGATAAAACGAAGTAGCCGAGCTAAAAGGCACATGAACAGTTATGACTCACATTTCACGCCCATGGAGTTTTACACAGGAGCAGCCGTAGGGTTTACGCTCAAATACAGTTTTATTTCGAAGACACTAAGCTAGCTATTTTTATGCCAGTAAAGTTTATAAATCATCTAAAAAACGTTCAAGCTTTGTTTTGGTTTTTCGTGGAACCTTAGGTGTTTAAACGACCCTTATAGAGTAAAGACAATTATTAGAAATAATGTCAATCTCATAGAAACTGCATTTGTCTAGACATAATTACCGGCCGACAACGTATCTATGTTCTTTGGTGTTCAGATATTTATGGGCGACGGTAATCGCTTATTATCAGGTGAACCGTATGCTCATTTGACCTTAAATATTAAAAATCTAGTTAAAAATTAGACAAAGATTGAATTATTACCCGTAAATATTCGCATCAGTCTGATGGATATTGTAAAAAAAACACAAAGATCATACAAAAATAAAATATACTCTGATTGTAAAGACAAATTCAGCTAAAAGAAAAAGCGTAAAAAAAGTATTGATTACCATTGAAGCCCACGAAGATATTGAAGATCTACAAACAGATCTCGAATTCTAGCATTGTTTGGCAAAGACTTCTTGCCCTCAAAAAAGTTTACTTTCAGAGCTCGAAGGACAGTTTCCGTTAAAAGTTAGTGAATATATTGTGTTGTAATGCGGTTGGATAAGACGTCGCTTGTGGAAAGAGAGGGTTCAACCGCCACAGAGACTGATCTCTGTTTGCTTCAGTGAATTGTAAAAGAATCGTATAGCTTCGACACAGGGGGTTACTCTGTACTCCGAAAAGACGACGGAGGTTCGAACTTCGTAAAAAACTGTACGAATAAGCTTAAATACTTTACAAAATATTCGAATCCTCCATCGTATGTCCTAACCTTAAACTAAGTTCCGGGTGAATGGTAAGTTTCATAGGGAATGCTATTCTTGTTTACTTGTGTATTTATTTTATTTATTTATTTAATAAAAAGATATATCTGTATCAGCCCATATACGTCCCACTACAGTGCTCCGTGCACTGTACTCTGTACTCCTTTACAATCGAGAGTACGATTGAGAGTGGTTAGGCCATATAGTACACCACGCTGGCCTAGCGCGGGTTGGTGATTAGATATATACAGTCAGCAACATAAGTCGCTACACATTCATGAGATTTGGAATTGTCTTATCATCCAAAATAATCATTATTTTCAATATCGCATGGCTCTTCTCGGCATAGATAACTTTACTTAGTTATATTTTACGACTACAGAGTAGTACGTATAAATTTTAATTCATAAAAAGGTTATCAAAAAATGTGAAGTGTTCAGCGACATATGTTGCTGACTGTACATAGGAACTATTGTAGTGTTTTTTAGTTTGACTGCAGAATCAGGTGATTACACATGTAAATACATATTTATACTCGTAGATTAGGGAAAATTGGCTAAATAATTTCTTTGAGTTTATATTTAAATTAGCGGTCGGGCCCGGCTCCGCCCGGGTGCATACACGTTTTAAAATGGCGGTCAAAATATTTAATTCTGACTATCAGTTTAGAATATCGACCAATCGGACCACGAAAAACGAACAAAATTTCCTCGTATTTGCTAGAAATATTACTACTGCTTTTCTCCTATATGTCATAGCGTGATGATATATAGCCTATAACCTTCCTCGATAAATGGACTACCCAACACTGAAAGAATCATTCAAATCGGACCAGTAGTTCCAGAGATTAGCGCGTTGAAACAAATAAACTCTGCAGCTTTATAATTTATTTATTTTTATTTTTTATTTATTCATACTCTTTATTGTACATCTTAAGTTACATAATAAATAAATATAACAGGCAAAAATTCAATAGTACAATGGGTGACCATATCGCATTGAGCGATTTCTTCCTGGCAACCTTTGGATGAACAGGAATTGTTGGAGTAATAAATAGGGCTTGACGTGCAACAAGAGTACATTAACAAAAGAAACTAAATAATATATATATATATATATAAGTATATATATATATACACATACATATATAATTACATACATAAATAAATACTATAAAATTACACATAGGCTAATATACAATATTACATAAATAAAATATAAGTAAAAATAAATAAATGAAGAAGGGATAAGTAGTGATCTTTGACTAGTGATTTAAAACTTATATGAGATTTAGCAAGTCTTATATGTAAAGGTAATGCATTCCATAACCGAGCTGCTTGAACAGTGAAAGATTTGTCAAAATATGCTGTGGTATGGATTGGTATATGCAACTTCAGATTTTCTGATGACCTCAGGGATCTCGTATGTCTTTCACTGAGGAATTGGAACCTTTCTTTAAGATATAATGGAGAAGAAGGGCTGAATAATATATTATAAAGTAAAGAAAGATTGTGAGCATTCCGACGAAAGCGAATTGGTAACCACATACATAATATTAGTATAGATAAAGTTTTAACGGAGTCCTGCCTTATTTTCATTTTCATTTTCATTTTATGACGTCGCGTCGGGCAGACTGTTGAGAGTGTACGGTATCCTCGAGTGTACATATCACTCCCTTAAAACTTAATGTACGATCACGACGTATCATGGAGGATTTAAACGTTTTGTAGAGTATATAGGCACTTATTTAAAGTTTTACAGACGACGTCCGAAAATTCGAAGTTCATTTCAGATTATAGAGTAACCCCCCAGGCCACAACACCTTAATTTTAATATGGCAAAGGCTATGAGTTCCAAGTAGTTTTAATTTTCTTTATATTTTTTTTTATCAATTAGATCTATTCATTTATAAGTTGATCTTCATAATAATATGATATAAATTTTCCATAGTTTTACCAACCGTTTAATACTTTATCATACAATGTGTTTGTCCCACTTTTATTCATACATATTTTTACATCTCAATGTTTACAATGTTTTATGTAGCGCATTGTACGTAGCTTGAAAAATTGCTACAATTATTAACAAAGGCGCCATTGAAATAGAAAAAAGTAACATACCTGTATATTTTTTCCCAAATAGGGTGTTCCTTATATTTGTATACATCTATTTAAAGCTGCTATTTTTTTATTAGTAGCTATTAGCATTTAGCACAACGCAGCTTACAATTTGTATCACTTTATTAAAAAGAACCTAAAATATTTCATAAGCCACTTTCAATGCTGTACTACGGTTTTTAAGTTTACTGTGTGTTATTTACTCTCAGTATTAGGAATAAAACACGCGCAAATATCCTTTTCTAGTTATAGAAGGGACGACTACATTCAATTACAGCAGAAAACCATGGTTGTCGGGCAAAAATTGCTTCACTTCAGACCGCGATTATTATTATTTTTCTACTTTTATGTATCTGGTGTACAAAAAAATAGAACATTCAATGTTAAAATAAATACGTACAAATAAAAACTAATCATAAAATGTCATGACACTTGTGCCAAAAAATAATCAAATGAACTGCCAAAATATAAGGATAAATATCTACTTTTTAATTGATACAATCCATTTAATACTCGACGGCGTTTACGCATATACTAGAGCATATCTGCGCAGTCAGAAACCTATTCAGGTTACCGCCGCAACCGCTATATGAGAATCCTTTGCAGCGGCGCTGTGTGATGTCATAAAACCACCTGCAACAAAATTTAACACTGTAATTACAAGGAAACCGAATAGCCTTTTCGGTCCTTTAGGCGTTTTGGACCTTTAGGTCTGTTTCAACGAACTCGACAACAATTTGTTGGAAGTGATCTGCAAGTAGCGATTTTATAGCCTTTCTGAGGACTTGTATTTTCTTGGACTGATGTTTACTTAAACATTACACTCAGAAAGGACACAGTTACAGACTACTGTTGTAGCCAAATTCATCAAATATATGTATTGAGTTAAATACATCTCAATTTCTATATGTGTACATAGGTATTTTGTAACTAATCTATGTGTGTACTCTGTACATGGAACTCATATGAGAATAACTATTATCGGGGAACTGCATTAACGTAATAGAACCCAATACGATGATTACTAGAAATTTAGCGCACCCGGACAAAGCTGGAGCGGCCCGTAGTAAATAAATAGAATATCCCAAACAATTTTACCCACTTTTTTGTATTTCTATTCATATTCAACAATGGACTTCTTAAATGCAAACGTATTCATTACTACTTGGATCATGAGTTGATCAAAATATAAATTGTTCTTTCATTATAACACGAAATTGACGACGAAATTTACATTAAGAATAACACTCAAATTATATAATAAGAATCACTGAAGTAAAGAACTTAAACAATAACATGATAATATAATAGTACTAATTATATGTAAGTTCAGTTGGAAGCCACGGACCTTAATAGCTAGTGCTTAGCTAAATTGAAACTTACATCGGATGATAGCCATTACATTCCCCAAAATCGGGCTGGAAACGACAGAATATCTTTTCCGAAACATTTGCTTTTATTTCTTTTAATCCCGCCTCTGGAAAATTATCACAATTAGTATCTAAGCTAGGCGACTTCACTAAGGTTACAAGAAGTCACTGAATGCAAGCCGCTTGCAATAAGTCTGGATGAAAATCATAGCAGGGGGATGGTTACGCAGTGGATTTCTATGGTCTTGTGTATGCCTCGACAGACGGAAAAAGTAGCACTTCTGAAAATTCGGTAAAATTATTAATAGTCTACAATACAAAATACTCAATTAAAATTTGACTTGATTTGCTTTGAATAACCTGTAATATTTTATCACGTAAATATATAAAAAGTTCATATTTTTAAAAATCTATACAAACTAATTAATTATTATCTATGTTGATCTCTAATACTCCATGCTAGATATAGGTCATACTTAATATAACTTCAAAAATATTTATATCCACGATTTTTTATGATTCCAACAACTGCGATTACCAGCTCGTAACTTCAGTTAGGTACACACCCAAGTTATGCCATAACTGAATATATTATAGAACTAATTGGCGACATAATTTATGACACGAGATTATAACGCAATGCCCTTTCGACTGGCGACATACTACCCACTCCCCTTACAATATATCAAACGGTTGGTTTAATTAAAATAACATTGGTGATATAATTGTAAGCAGTAAATTATAAAGATTGAACCAAATAGATATTAAAATCCCTTGGCATATGAACTATAGAAAATAAAATGAATGAAATGACAGATTGTTGAATTACATCTATTGTTGAATTTTACCTATAATTTTGCAATCCTGTCCCTTTATCTCAGTCATTAAGTATTCAAATATATATTTTTAGCGTAGTCCTACGTCCTAATAATTTTAGATTCATCTGTTTAGTTTTTAAATACTCGTATGTTGACAGATCAGTCAGTTTGATTTCATGGATTCCTATTCCAATAATAGAGAGGGTTTTGTTAGTATATTATTTTTGTAAAAATTCATAATAACATTGTTGAACAAGACAGTAATTATGTATGTAATACTTTCATTAATTTATATGATTAACGTGTTTTCATTATACTTAGGAAGACAATCAAGTATCTTTGTGTGATAATTGATTGTCTAAATCTAATATATTTAGCTAATTATCAGCATGAAGGGACAGCCTTTCGGGGTGGTAGGTACCATTGTCTCGCAAGAGATCGATCGAGAACTTTGCAGTCGCGTTTCGTTCGGAGTGAGGTTGCCGGGTGCTCAATACCCCTTTCCTCTCAAACCTTTTCTATCCCGGTCTCCTCCCGATTTAACAGTCAAGCTGTTGCCTGATGTGTTCATTTGTGATCCAAGAGTTGTTGATGTTCATGGGTGGCAGTGACCATTTACCATCCAGTGACCCGTCTGCTAGTTTCCCGGTCCGATGCTAAAAAAACGTGCAGTTATATTTTTGGTAATGAGATTATGTGGGAATAGTTCCGTCTCGGGTCAAATGAAACAAAGATTGTTCAGATATTCTTCAATTTAATTTCGTCTTATAGATTCATCTTTACTTCGTCATCACTGCACGTCTTCAACCGTCTTCCCTCGTCTTCCAGACTGTTCTCTTCTGTTCTGTCCTTCCGTACTTCGACATCTTTATCATACATCTTCTAACTCGTTCTATCTTAAGTACTTTCATTAGTCCTCTTTCACACAAACCACGTTCCATATCATTCATTCATATAACGATCTATTTTACCCATCTTCGATAATAACATTCAAATCCTACATCAATATATCAAAATCTTTTGCACTTACCTCTGCAAGAGTCGTGGCATGAAGTTATTGTTTCAAATTCATTTTTACTATTACGACACAGACCGTAAGTGAAAGTTTTACAGTCTTGCATTTTAACATCGTAATAAAATCTGAAAAATTATTTGTATTGTATTTTATCGAGTTATAATCTTAAATTTCTTCGTCACATACACATACCTAAGGTATGTCGGGTGTGTATGTATGAGTTATATTTTAATAGTTTAGGTCCTGAATATGCAGTATTATCCCAAAGAATATAGCAGATCACTTGAGGGATTTTATTTGTTTTGGATATTATAAGTATAATTTGATAAAGAAGGATTTCTTCCACTCCTATTTCATCCCTAAATCAAAGACTGGCTCCAAAGACTTTCTTTGTTTAGAATGGTCTTAAGCCACATTCATGAAACATCAACTTGTTTTAGGTATGTGAACTTCCATAACAAAAATTATTATTTTTACTGGTGGTAGGTCTCTCATATGTGAGATGCCATCTGGGTAGGTACCACCGTAATGTCTATTTCTCACATGAAACAACACTGCGTAAATGCACTGTTGTGTTTCGGATTGAAGGACATTGTAGCCAGAGTAACTACTGGACATATTGAGACTTAACATCTTATGTCTCAGGATGGCAAGCGCAGTGGAAAGTTGCTACTGTTTATGAGCGGTCGTATCGCTTACCATCAGGCGAACGGCTTGCTCGTCTCGCCATCCATTGCAATAAAAAAAGAGTAATATCTTATTAAAATACCACTTCTGATTGCAAAACAGTACCTACTATTTTTATGTATGAAAAAAGATTACTTTTTTATCTAATACCATCCAATTCCGAGCACATATTTTACAGGTCGTATTTTTCCAGGAAAGGTCAGCTATAAATCAGCTAATCTGACGTTGATCTAACAGATCGCAATCAATCGCCGAGCAGTGAAAATAGATAGGCTTTGTAGGTAATTGAAAACAAAAGACAATCTGTACAATAATTGAGAATGTTACTAAACGGAATAGATTATTACAACTCAGCATGCAATAAAATAAACACTCAAACAGAGATAGAAAATGGTGGCATTGATGTAACGACTAATCAAGACATTATAATTTAAATCACTGTAAAACTTTACAATAATATAATGTCGGTTCGAATCGCAATATTCCATGAAAACTTAATGGCATCTACGCCACTCAAGAGGAAAGTGGAAAAATCATATTTTGTCCTTTCTTTTCTACCAATGCACCAATATAAATATAACGATATTCATGGGCGAAGATAGTTTTCGAGCATTAGATAAATCGGTTGCTGATTTGGTCGCATAACTAAAATAAAGGAAAACCTGGTCTTAATATTACCTAGGCACCATCGGTTGGTTATCCGTACAATCGACGCCGTTGGCCTGAAACTTGCACCATACGGTCCAATCGTAATCACTTATGTTATCTGAAACAGAAGACGTATAGTTCTTTGCAATCGTTTTCAAATATGCAATATTACATCTGATATTATATTTCGCTATTGTTTCAGTACCGTTGCATAGAATTCGAGATACTAGCGACCATCCTGGCGCATAGTTTTTTAGTCCAGTCCACATTAACAACATAATATTATTTCGTGTACTATTTTATATGTAAACTTAATGCGGTCCACCACCAATATTGCTTTTTCCGTTCCACCCCCTCTCATTTTGTTCCATTGTGGAAAGCTTGCAATCCTGTCCTCTCTTGTCCCGTGTTATCCATTCGAGTTAAATGAGTAGCAAATATGTGTATTTACGGATCACTACATTTTGTCGGGATAAAACTCATTCTATGTGTAAATTCAGGGTGTCAGCTACGCCTATACTAAATGTCATCAAAATCGATCAAGCCGTTTTGGTGTGAAACAAAAGTAACAAAAATTTATATAAAATTTCGTAAGTATAACACTTATTATAGTAAGGATTACATCTCTTCTACTACAGTCTTATTTTAACTAATACTGACTTGATTGTATTTAATGAATTTAATCATTGTATTTATTTAATAGCCATCTCGAGCATTAATATACATACATACATAATCGTCACGCCTATATCCCATAGGGGTAAGCAGAGACTATAGACCGCCACTTTGCATCCTGACATACTACTTTCGCTTCATCCACTTTCATCAACGTCTTCATGCATTCTCTTCGGTTCAGGGTACTTTTAACCTGACCCTTGTTGAGGGTATCACCGATTATTAATATAGTATAATATAAATATAGTATAATATAAATATAGTATAATATAAATGGTCTGAATTATAAATATATTAGGATTGGCAAGTTGAAGTGGCAGTGGGCCGGGCACATAGCTCGTAGAACCGATGGCCGTTGGGCCGAAAGGTTCTCGAGTGGAGGCCACGTACAGGCAAGCGAAATGTCGGACGCCCGCCTACAAGGTGGACGGACGATCTGGCTAAGGTTGCAGGAAGTCGCTGGATGCAGGCCGCTTCCAACAGGTCGATGTGGAGATCCTTGGGGGAGGCCTATGTTCAGCAGTGGACTTCTGTTCAAAACTATAGCAATTAAGCCCACAATATTCAATAATATAGTTCATGAGGCAAATCACACCGATGTCTTACCATTTTTAGTATGATTAGAAATTACATTACTTACCATGCGGCTGTTCGCGTATTTTCATTTCAGCCACAGAAATCGAAATAATTTGGAAATTTAATAAAACTTTAAGGAGTCTCGCGAGCATGACTGGCAAAAAATAATTTGAAATGCATTTTACTATGCCATAATATTTTATTGTTCAAAAACACAGAATACATATATTCGTATACAATTTAACAGTTCACGAAAAACTACACTTGCCAGCTAAGAATTTCGTAACATTAGTCATCAGTTCTAAAAGGTCTTTCATTTTGATAAAATGGAAGGTCTATTTGCTAAATCTTGAATAGCTTTTTCCAGCGATTTTTTCTTAAAGTCGTCTGTTATAGACTTATATACCTGATCTAAAACCCATTGAACCAACCATTTTTGATGTATGCGTCGTTCAAGTCTATTTTTCTTAATCTGGTATTCTAATCGACCTTTTACCGCTTCGTATACCTCCAACAATCTTTGTCGATACGCAGCTTCCAGTTGTATGGCTATACATTCCTTCCTAGCATCTATTAATTGTTTTTGGCCTTCTGCTCGCCACTGCAATTCTTTAGATATTTTTATACTTTTTTCATATATGTCTATTTCAGTTTGTCGCCCTTTATTTAACATATTTTCGACTTTAGCACATTCTCCATCAAGATAGCCGGCAAACGCTGGCCCCAGTTGCGTTACAAGTATATAACAAATAAGCGCAACCGACAGACCGCTGTAAAATTCATGTTCGAGGACATATTTTTCTTTACTAAGCATGTAGTTGCAAAAGACAATACCAAAAATATATGGACCAGTCACGCCAGTCTTCGAATGGAAGAAAACAAACCAATCATCCGGCAGAAAACCAAGACGGCAAGGAGCAGACTTTTCTGCGCGTTTGAAATCCAGTTTTTTAAAGGTAGAACTAGGAGTAGATCCTGAGACGCCTTGGCAAATGTTAGTCGTTTGTGCTGGACATGTCTTCGAATGGGTATATTTCATATGCGCCACAATAAGCCTGATTGATTTTGAAAGCAACTGATTTGTTGGGTTGATTAACATTGCAAAATGTATTTTTATTACTTTGCTGAATTATTACAAGAACTTTGACAAGAAAATTTTAACTAATGACAAATGTCACTACAAACAAGATTTTATGACAATGGGCAAAAGAGTCGCGATCAATGAGTTTCTATACACCAGGATAAAATAAAACAACTTTTAATTAATTGTAATTATATATTTATCATTTCTATTGCTTCAGAGATACTCAGGCCAACTAGTGGCCAGTCAAATCAGTAAAATAAAGGCGGTAGATAAATTATAAGTTGAGTGAGATTACTGATAAAATCTATGCCGTTACTAAATAGTCATAAATATTAAAGTGTTATTTAAAGGAGGTATTTGGCCGCTCTCAGGATGGGGTACTTGTCGCCGGTGCAAAGACCGCGGAAGTCGTCCAAGGAAAGGTCGACGATGGACACTCCTCCGAGGTTCTTGGACCTAGAAAAACAATAGTTTGAGAATAGTTTTAAATCAAAACTTACATATCCTACAGTATTTCATGTAAATGCAGAGACAAAATTAAGGTTTTAAAAATCTGCACTATTTTTTGTAAATAATCAAAGGATTATAATAAGTTTATGTTTTTATGATCAACAAATAGGCCACTCTCTCACAGAAAACCGGTGTACACTTATTCCATCAACCGGCGGACATAATCCACAAAAAATATATATATATATATATATATATATATATTAAATTATTTTAAATTAATTTATTAATTTATATATATATATATATAGCTGACCCGGCCACGCTCCGCCGTGGCTTAGTTAATATATGATTAATATTATATTCATTTATTAAGCATTGTAAAACAGACCGACCCAGCTTCTCCTGGGTGCATATATTTTATGATTCCATTCTACACCAAATACATGTTATTTTTCCTATAAACTCTGATATACCTAAACTTGACGTAGCTATCCTACTGTCCGGCTCAATCCCGTCTCATCCGTCTGTTCAGTCTCTTCCCGATCCGTCCCGTTCTTTCTCTTTCTGTCCTATCAAATCTGTCAGCTATCCCAGCCCTCTCCCGTACCTTCCACTCTATTATATCCCGTCTCTCCATATACATGTACATATAAAGATTGCTTTATGAAATTTTTACATTAAAAACTTTAGCGTTTTTTACTGTCCATCCAATTTTCCTTCTCTTATTTCAGCACCAAAATGCTGTTTTTCCAAATAATATTGCACGCCATTACTTTTTGTTAGTAATAAAGTAATAATAACCATTTTAAAAAAAGAATTGGCAAAATTGGTCAAGGCCAACGCCTGGCGTGCAATCGCAAAATGTGTTGGTAAGCGCATAACTCAACAGTTATGGGCTTACCAACACATTTTGCGATTCTTTTTTATATTATAGAAGAAGATATAGTCCACCTCGCTGGCTTAGTACGGGTTGGCGAATTTTATTTCACGTAGAAATTAATCCGATAAATCAAAGGTGTGTTCTGGGATTTGAACCCGTGACCATCGTTAACTTGTTGGCAGTCGCGTCTAGTATGTTACCATATACAAATTAATAAAACCTTCATACTGCCTTACCAGGTGACGTAAGTAAGAGAACAAATATTTAAAAATATAAAACTGCATATCGTTTCATTATAATGTCTAGATACGGCATCAACGTACCAATTTCTTTTTTATTCTTGAGTCTGAAAACAATACTAATGCGAAATTTGAATTTGTCCTCCGGCGCATGTAAAAGTATCAATTCAAATATATGTATAAATATAATGTCCTTTATGAAGACGAAAAATTATAATTAGATATATTTTGGTATACTCCGGCTAAACGCTTCGATAGAGGATACCTTATTTAAAACTGTTGCAATAATCTCAAAAAACAATGGGCTATTTTGGTAGATATGGACTTCGTTTTATTTTTCATTTAACAAAATTACACGCAAGACGCCGTATCTAGATAATATTATATACACGATGTACAAATTTTTTGAATTTTTTTCTATTTCGTCAGCCGTCGATGAAAAACAATGGAAAGATAGATTATTTTACGTTGGATGTTAGTTGAAGCTTGACCGTCTTTTACGTCTCCCGTCAAATAAACAAAGATCATCCTATATTGGTTGGACGGGTCACGCTTGAACGATACCCATAAAAAAGGGATTTTGGTATCTTCCTTAGAAATTTTCCAATTTTTCTCACTCCATAAACCTTCCCAGGACTTCCACGAATATTTCAAGACCAAAATCAGCCAAATCGGTTCGTGCGTTCTGGAGTTATAGCGTCAGGAAGGAAAACCCGACTTATTTTTATATAATAGATAAAATAAAACAACTTTTAATTAATTGTAATTATATATTTATCATTTCTATTGCTTCAGAGATACTCAGGCCAACTAGTGGCCAGTCAAATCAGTAAAATAAAGGCGGTAGATAAATTATAAGTTGAGTGAGATTACTGATAAAATCTATGCCGTTACTAAATAGTCATAAATATTAAAGTGTTATTTAAAGGAGGTATTTGGCCGCTCTCAGGATGGGGTACTTGTCGCCGGTGCAAAGACCGCGGAAGTCGTCCAAGGAAAGGTCGACGATGGACACTCCTCCGAGGTTCTTGGACCTAGAAAAACAATAGTTTGAGAATAGTTTTAAATCAAAACTTACATATCCTACAGTATTTCATGTAAATGCAGAGACAAAATTAAGGTTTTAAAAATCTGCACTATTTTTTGTAAATAATCAAAGGATTATAATAAGTTTATGTTTTTATGATCAACAAATAGGCCACTCTCTCACAGAAAACCGGTGTACACTTATTCCATCAACCGGCGGACATAATCCACAAAAAATATATATATATATATATATATTAAATTATTTTAAATTAATTTATTAATTTATATATATATATATATAGCTGACCCGGCCACGCTCCGCCGTGGCTTAGTTAATATATGATTAATATTATATTCATTTATTAAGCATTGTAAAACAGACCGACCCAGCTTCTCCTGGGTGCATATATTTTATGATTCCATTCTACACCAAATACATGTTATTTTTCCTATAAACTCTGATATACCTAAACTTGACGTAGCTATCCTACTGTCCGGCTCAATCCCGTCTCATCCGTCTGTTCAGTCTCTTCCCGATCCGTCCCGTTCTTTCTCTTTCTGTCCTATCAAATCTGTCAGCTATCCCAGCCCTCTCCCGTACCTTCCACTCTATTATATCCCGTCTCTCCATATACATGTACATATAAAGATTGCTTTATGAAATTTTTACATTAAAAACTTTAGCGTTTTTTACTGTCCATCCAATTTTCCTTCTCTTATTTCAGCACCAAAATGCTGTTTTTCCAAATAATATTGCACGCCATTACTTTTTGTTAGTAATAAAGTAATAATAACCATTTTAAAAAAAGAATTGGCAAAATTGGTCAAGGCCAACGCCTGGCGTGCAATCGCAAAATGTGTTGGTAAGCGCATAACTCAACAGTTATGGGCTTACCAACACATTTTGCGATTCTTTTTTATATTATAGAAGAAGATATAGTCCACCTCGCTGGCTTAGTACGGGTTGGCGAATTTTATTTCACGTAGAAATTAATCCGATAAATCAAAGGTGTGTTCTGGGATTTGAACCCGTGACCATCGTTAACTTGTTGGCAGTCGCGTCTAGTATGTTACCATATACAAATTAATAAAACCTTCATACTGCCTTACCAGGTGACGTAAGTAAGAGAACAAATATTTAAAAATATAAAACTGCATATCGTTTCATTATAATGTCTAGATACGGCATCAACGTACCAATTTCTTTTTTATTCTTGAGTCTGAAAACAATACTAATGCGAAATTTGAATTTGTCCTCCGGCGCATGTAAAAGTATCAATTCAAATATATGTATAAATATAATGTCCTTTATGAAGACGAAAAATTATAATTAGATATATTTTGGTATACTCCGGCAAAACGCTTCGATAGAGGATACCTTATTTAAAACTGTTGCAATAATCTCAAAAAACAATGGGCTATTTTGGTAGATATGGACTTCGTTTTATTTTTCATTTAACAAAATTACACGCAAGACGCCGTATCTAGATAATATTATATACACGATGTACAAATTTTTTGAATTTTTTTCTATTTCGTCAGCCGTCGATGAAAAACAATGGAAAGATAGATTATTTTACGTTGGATGTTAGTTGAAGCTTGACCGTCTTTTACGTCTCCCGTCAAATAAACAAAGATCATCCTATATTGGTTGGACGGGTCACGCTTGAACGATACCCATAAAAAAGGGATTTTGGTATCTTCCTTAGAAATTTTCCAATTTTTCTCACTCCATAAACCTTCCCAGGACTTCCACGAATATTTCAAGACCAAAATCAGCCAAATCGGTTCGTGCGTTCTGGAGTTATAGCGTCAGGAAGGAAAACCCGACTTATTTTTATATAATAGATATATATATATATATTATATATATAAATCAGACGTCAACATTTATCGAAAGACTTACTTCACGTATGAAGCCTTCTGTCCAGCAGTGTCGGGGTCTTCGTAGGACACCCATATACCATCTTCCCCACTTTCATTAGGGAGACGGAAAGCATAGGTACCTGCAAAAGAGTTCTCGTTATATTTTATCGGTTCATATTTCTTGATAACAAGTTCGATGCATTATTATAGGTTGTGTGAAATATATTCGGTACTATCAAACTAGCATTCTTGGTCATTCGTTAGGGGAGAAACGAAGTGTATTATTTTCCACGCCGCCATAATATCCTTGTTGATATATTTGCCAATTAATACACAATCCTACAGAGTACTGTGGTAAGACGGGTTGTATATTTGAACCCTAATAGCATTAATTCAACTAATCATTTAACGAGAATTTTTATAATACATTAAACCAACAATAACAATTATAGTTACAAACCACATACATAAGCAAACATACATTAGACACCATGTTAACACTACTTTAAAAGGGCTGATTTTATCAACAGTCAGTAATGACCATAAAATAAGTATCCATCAGAAATGACGCAGGCATTATTTACATTTATTTCCATATGTAATTACATATACAGCAAGATAATGTTTATTATGTTGGTCATTTATGAAGAAACGAATTGGCTTTATATAGACAGACATTATGGGGTGCAAACGTAACAATCAGCATAGTGCTACATGCATACGTAATGACGGGTGCTTCTGTGCGCAAGGTCAGCGAAAACGTATTACGCATAAAATATTCAAAGTTATTAGAAAGGGCCATTAAAGACTTCTGTTTGGAACAGTTAAAATTGTATAGAGAATATAATAAAAATGAGACTTGTGCCAAGTATGCTAAATCCATACTGTAGCAGAGTCCGGATTAATAATTAATACGGTCGCATGATACTGAAAATTTATACGTAACCTACAACAATCTTTGCTCTGCAGTCGAGCAATGGTTACGTTCACTAAAGAGATAGTTTATTATATGATTGCGTAGTTTAGCAAATGTAATTTTAGAAGTATTATATAGTGCTTTGTTTCGCACGTGGTGTTTCATATACACAGTATTGATAGATTCTCTGAGGATAAAATATACTTTAGAAGAAATATTAAATTATGTTGTGATCACACTGCTGATTCCATTGCTGGAGTCCACTAATCTACGCCCGAACTAAAATAGAACCATAACCTCCATCACCATGGAAGAATAACTGAATGTTAATATTAGCAAAAGCCTTCTGTAAATAAGTACCAACCAAAAGTAGGAGTAAGATCTTCCTCCTTCCTTAAGCCCATGTCTGAAAAGTCAAATACGCTTACTGATTCCCAAC
Organism: Hyles euphorbiae; assembly: GCA_023078785.2. NCBI lineage: Eukaryota > Metazoa > Arthropoda > Insecta > Lepidoptera > Sphingidae > Hyles > Hyles euphorbiae. Next base: position 16,922,412 of record CM041058.1, read on the forward strand.
ATACCTTTTTAAATATGGCAACAAAGCAAAATGTATAGCTGTAGGATAAATGTGAATAGCTGGTAGAAGCTTGAGGGTAACTGAATAGTTATACATTTTCGCTCAAATATTAGTGACCTTTGCGATATGGCCGCAAGAGAATAAAGTTAATTTTGTTCCACGACTCACGTTGATATACATAATATATCTACTATCGCAAGTTGGAAAATTGTGATTAATACCAATTTTAATTTGATAGACTGTATTTTTCCTTCAAAATATTTGCACTTGTATGTATTGAACATTTAATTTGGAAGACATAAAATATTTTTTAGAAATTAGTGCCTACTGGTATAAGCAGGAGACTATAAAGACAATATCCATTCTACTTATACTATAGATTCGTTCGTAAGCTACAAAGAAACTATGCGGTATTTGTAGCTTACACTAGATACTCTCTAATAATCCAAACACAGTTATTAAAAAATATTGACACATAATGGTCCGGAGAATATTTTATCTCAGATATTCTGATTCCAATATATCCAACCTAGTACGAGGTTTGCAATTTCTATATTTACAAGTATGGAAAAAGTGTTAAATAAAACTAGTAAGAAGAAGCCCCAAAGCAGCTATGGAAAAACTTACCGAAACGTTTGCTGGGGTCAGTCACCTTCCTCATGTGGGGGCGCATTCCCTTCTGGTGGTTGGGGTTGATGAGCTTAGCGCACACTTCAGGGTAGCTCAGCAGACCTTCGACTTTAGTGTAAGGACCTAATAAAAAAAAAACAGAATTAAGGCTATATGGCCGAATTATTTAAGGTTTTGTCTCATCGAGGTTCTGGGTAAATCATTTTGCGTGTTCGACTGATGAAATCCACGAAAAAGAATTGCTTTCTTTATAATAGAAATTTCCTTTCATATGTAATGTTTTATAAGGAGTTCTTACAACCTAAAATGTTACATTTTCAGGGCTAACGCGAAGGATTATTTAAAGGCAACAATAACACATTGTTTCTTAAATTTCCTTTGGGATTGGCTAACTCGTCTTGGCACTTGCTAGTGGTATTAATAATAAAAACACAATTCACTCTATTACCAAGAAACAAAATGTGATATTTTATGGCACTACAAAAAAATTCTCGAATATGATCAATGAAAACCCTTTTTATACCCCTAATATCCTTGGTAGTAAATCACTACTAAAATAACTTGTAGTTTAATCAAAATATATACTTTTAATAAGTGCTTGGTAGCGACATTGAAACAAAAAAAATATTATCGTAGCTTGTTTCAAAGTTCCTAAAAATCTGCTTTACCGTACCTACATAAAATAAGTTCCCAATGGACAAAAAGATTTTTCGCCAAAACATTAGTGTAATAACTGACCGTTTTAACCTTTGGTCAATATAACACAATCAAAAAACGTGTTTGTTCAATCCATACTTTTATACGATATTCCCGAATGATATGCCGAGGACATGAAACCTTATAAACATTAACAGTATTGATAAACTTTCAAATACTGTGAAAAAAACTTGAGACAAGCCTATGTCCAGTAGTGATCTAGCAACAGCAACATAATGAGTATTCAACTGAAATGAACTAAACTGGAAACCTTAAATACATAGATTTTCAATTTATCTACAGGTCTTTTATTATATTTTTATTATTACGACCCTGTAGCGTCTCACTGCAGGGCAAAGGTTTCTCTTTCCGAGGGAGCTTTATATGACCTATATATTATAAGTATCGAAAATAATCATGAATACTTACCAGCTTCGCCAGGTCCGTCAGCGTGTAGTGGAGGAACTCCGGCGATCTCGCTGTCCGCATCAAGCTTCCACGTGCGCCCGAAGGTGGCAATGCCGAGCACGATCTTGTAGCTGGGAGCACCGCTCTGAAGCCTACGCAATAAACAATTTATTTTTTAGTCTATACCACAAATAAGTAAGATATTATTTTATCAAATTAAATGTTCTACGGGATTGTTCCAGACCCTAAGTTTCCTATAATCCTAGCAGCTTCCATCGTGGCGTGAAGCTGATAATTGGCTGACAAAATTATATGCAATAGCAAGAGGTAACCAAGTGTTTCTAAACGATCCTCTATTTGGATATAATTGCGCTTATCATCAGAAAATGTAAAATCATTTTTGCTAAAGTATAATTAACATTTCAGTTGAGGCTATTGTGAGGCTACAATATATTTACTATCTAATCATGACCTTACAAAGTTAATATCGAATCTATATTGATAGCTTATAAAAACATTAAAGATGACGACATGATAACAAGGCAACACTAAAATCTAAAACTATAAACATAAATTTATCCCTGCGAAAATAGTAATACTTTGGATTTAAACAAGTTTTATATATTAAAGAGGATTTTCAACCAACCAGTAGGTAACAGCAGCGTCAGCGTTCTGCAACGGGTTACGGTTCTGAGGGGTGTAGATGGGCGACGCATAGTCCGCCTCTTTGGGGTTACGCTCCGGGGTGAAGTAGTCGAAAGACTCGATGTTCACAACGTCCACGAGGTTGATGATGGCAGGCACGTCGTAGTAGACTGGAAAGTGAAAGAAATAATCGATAAATTTTAAAGCCATTGATTGGTGGAGAAGGCAGATGCTTCACAATAGTTGGAATTACTATCCGAGTTTAATTCGTTGATTTCATGAATAAATAAAAATGAATAAATACACCCAATTGCCACATGTATTCCTGACCCCACACTAAGATTGAATCTTGTGTCATAGGTATCAGAAACTACGAGAGATTTTTCGGTCTCACAAACATCCAGACCCTTAACAAATACCGTTTTATCACACAAATATTTTCTCGGTGCGGGAATCGAACCCTTTCCTTTCACAGCCTGTATCAATAAAGTTTAAAGTCTATAAAGCAGTCCTATGAATATACACATATTTGATTATTTTATTGTTTAATGTTTAGTATACCTACTATAATTGCCCTTATCCATCAGAACTACCTTAATAGTTAGGTTAAATATTAAATAGTTACATCGTAGATAATAAAATTCCCGTGTAACCAACATAACTACCTACATTACAAAGTGTGTGCTAAATCACATCAGTTAGCTCATTTGTATTATGTAACACTGATAACAAACCCACACAGTAACAATAAAATTGTTTGTCAATTAAAAGAACAACGCGATAGGTTTATCAACATTGACCCAAGCAACATTCAGCCTGACCATATAAATTATATTAGACAGACTACTGGTTTATCATTTCAAGTTGTTTTCCAAGAATAGCTCAAAGACAAAGAATATTTTATGGATGCTAACTTAAGTTGTAGACATTTTGTTGTACGACATTTATAAAAACTACGGATAAAAACATATTGCTGTCATTCATAGGAAAATATAGATTTTGCTAAAGAAAAAATATCGGATAATTTGACCGTTGCATTCATTCCTGGATTTCAGCATATAATGATGTATACCTAAATATGCACTATCGCCTCACCTATAATAATATATTATGGCAAGAATATATTCTCAAAAGCTACAAATCTACTAATACAAAAGAATATACCTACCTACATAATATCAAGGTAGACACGCGTAGTCGCGTAGTAACGTGATCAAATTAGCTCAAATGAGATGTTCACAACGCGTCGTATGAAGTACTCATGACAATACAATAATAGCCGTACTTATTCTGGCTCGAAACAAGGTCATATTGATATCCTTTTTAAACAATAAGTTCCAACAAATTGTAATAATTCCAGACGATTTCAATTACACCGAAATTGAATCTGCCACACAAACAGATGTAAAGAAATATTATTGGTGTTTGTACCAAGTATTCGTTTTTTTACCAGATACGTATGACAAAGAATCTAATTTTGTATGAAGCAACGACCGTACTGAGTGCCATTGGTTTGCCTTTATTCAGAATTTGAATACAATAAGCTGTTGATAATCATGATTTTGGTATAAACGACTTAATGTGTAAAAATATTACTACAATTCTTCTCAAATTAAAACAGGCATTTTTTCTATATATTTCTAAACTATATTAAACTTACTTGTGGAGTTAACGTTGGGCAGAACAGTGATAGACAGTTGCATGTTGGGCTTGAGACTGAGCGCCTGTTTCAGTTCACGGACCAGAGCGGTGTAGCCTTCACGGTGCTCGGACTCTTTTTCATCGACGGGCGTAGTACCGAAAGTCTTCTTGATGCCGTGCCAGATAGATCCTAGAAAAGGTTTTAGGTTTTACGTCGAGGTGAATACAACACACAATCTTACATCTACAATAGGTGATACAAAAAGATTGAAGTTGGAGGAATATCTGAGATGCTTAATCTTTGACTTTTGTCGTTTGGTTACATCTCTGCTCTCATTATTAAATGCAGATCAAGTTTCGTCTTTCCTTAGTTCTCCATAATGTTTTCAAGTTTAATTTTATGATCCTGATTTTTATACAGTGCATATAGTACAGACATATAGTATTTCATTTAAACCACTTGTTCCTACCACCCTAGGAAACATTGTACCAACTTTAAACAGAAACTGCCAGGTGGTTTTATTATGAAAACTAAAATCACAATTATTGACAAAAATTAACATACAGGGATATCAAGACTGCTACCGAAAACGAAGCCGGGTGGTAGTTTTAGTGACTACAAACACAATGCAAATAAAAATTTCGCAAAGAAACGCAACTATAATTTTTAATGATTTTTTAAATATCGACATTTTTGGGTAGAAAATCCATAGTTTTTGCTAAAATTATAATTTAAACACTTTAATACTTTAAATTATTCATAAATAAAACGGTATACACTATTATTTTAGGAAAAAATGTATTAACCACCCAAATAGGACCATAGGAAAAAATAACAAAAAACAAATTGACGCTTTTTTTTGCAATATTTTCTGTTGCATTGTGTCTGAAGTCGCTTAAACTACCACCCGGCTTCGTTTTCGGTAGCAGTCTTGATATACCCTGTATATTATTTCAAATTTTACAAATGTCGCCTGGGTTGATGTTAGAAACAAGTCGAATAAATGATGTACCATGTGTCAATATCAACGAGTAGAAGATCAACGTTAGTCAAATCACAAGTTAATCTTCATTTTAATGTGTGTTCTTACCCCAGGTAGAGCGAATCTTCTTTGGCTTGACCTTGGGGAACTGCCAGGCGAGGTCGATGCCGTCGAATCCATGTTGTTCAGCGAGAAGCACACCAGAGTTCACAAACGCGGTACGAGCTTGCGGCGATTCCAGCTACAAAAGCCGAATTATTTTAATTCATAATAAAATTCCAAATTCAATGAGAGACTAACGCGATGAATCTGATTTATGATTATGTAAAACTGCCGGCTGACATTGTACGCAAAATTAAAGTAATTTTCCTTTGTTACAGCTAAGCCTTATTTGATTGTTCTTATCAGCTGCATAGTTTATGTTCAGCCGAACGATAAACATAGTTAAAGCAGGTATAAAACAAATGAGTTCGATGCGTAAATGGGCAATTAATATTGTAACTTACTATCCAAATAAGAAAACATTAAGTTTTGCATTATCTATCCAAAATCCTCTGTGTACAATTTTCCAAATACTCACAAGGAGGTTGTACTTCTGTGCATCTTCGATATCAGCGTCTCCACCGATGGACAGAAGCACCTTGAGTCCAGGGTACTTGGTCTTGTAGTTGGTGATGGCACGGTAGTTGGCGTGCGCGCGATCCACGTCAAGGTTCTCGTTCAGAGGCACAACCTTGTAGGTGTCGGGCTGGATGCCAGCGTATCCGTACAGCAGGTGGGTGCAGAAGGAGAGAGCAGGGTCCAGGTCGTTGGGCAGCATACGCGCTTGAGCTGGGTAAATGCATCCTTCAACTGTGTTATTATGTTTATTGTTACACGTAATGTTGCTATAGAAAGACTCGGAAGAACTTATATAAGTCTGTTACAATTTTAGGAAATCTTAGGACGCTTTACAAAACCTTGGAGAGTTTAGCAATGCACTTCTTATGGCTGAGAAGGATTGACATAATATTTTTATTATTGTTTCTCTTTCCTTTTCTCTAAGATTCATAAGCTCATAATACAATGCTATAACACATATCGTTTTGAATCCATTTATAAAAATTACAACAATTGGTGGGTGTTGTTTTAAACTCATATCAAACGTGCTAGTTATCCAATTGTACTGATTAGTAGTACTATTAACTCGAAAAACAAACGTCAATTAGCCAACTAAACTAATAGAATAACACATGTTATCTATTGCAGGCCCTGTTGAAGTTGACAATGATAGTACAGGGCGACCCAACATTAGCATCCTAAACGCTACTGGAATAATTAAATGCTTATAGATTTTTTTACCCGAAGTTTCTAGGAGATTTGATGTACTCAGTTGCTTAATTGAATTATAAAATTCTCGTAGTCATATTTTTGAGATAACTGAATTGAACAAATCGAACAGACGCGGTAAACAATGAATTAATGAAACATTTTTATTCTGAGTAGGTACTTCGTCAAGGAACTATCGTGTCTCACTATTAATGTCATTTTTTTATTACAATGAATGGTGAGACGAGCTTGCCATACGCCTGATGGTTATCGCGACGACCACTCATGTATAGTAGCAAAACCAAACACCATTACAAAGCAAACCTACGCCTTACTGCGCTTGCCATCCTGAGACATAAGATGTTAACCCTCAATATGTTCAGTAGTAATTCTGGATGCAATGCCCTTAAATCGGAACACATCAATGCATTTACAATGCTGTTTGGCGGGAGCAATTGCGATTGTACCTACCCTCGATCGCTCACATACATAAAAGAGACTTACCACCACTGTAACAAAATCCTTAGACCCCCGGTTTTACTTAGCACTAAGATGCGGAGCACATAACTGCAGATATTGTTCATAATTTACACACAAATTTGCCTTGTTGCTGTTCTAAATAGAGCCACTATGAGTTAGTTGGAAATTATTGTACATTTTGCTCAGCGGAGATAGCAGTAGTTCCTTGTTAGCAGACTTAAAGGCGAAATGTAAGCGAATAAGGCTAATCAAATACCTATAGTATTATATTATAATATTATTGTACCTAATAATATTGTATAATGTGATCATTATTTCAGTCTTTAAAAGTTATTTTTGAGTATGCTAGAATCAAACATTGAAAAGTATGCCTATTATTATGTTTGGTCAGTTGGAGAATTAGTGGGTCAATCATAACATACATAATATAACTTTGTTGCGAATCTTATTAATAAAAGTATTGATATTCACAACTACCCATATTAATTAAACTTTTGATTAAAGTAATAGCTCGGTATTTTAACGTACTCAACATCAATAATTAATTTTATTAATTAAACGAATCCACAAATTCCCATATTCTCTGATGTATGATGATATGAGCGGACGCAACAGATTGTGGTAGCGTCACTTTGAAAATCCCTTTAATTAATGTTTAATATAATTACGCATTAGTAAATTAGCCTGATTAGTGTTCTCAAAAATTCTGTTAAAAATAAAAATTCAAGAGTCATCCAGACAAAAAATTCAAAAAATATGAAGGAACTTTATAAACGGTGCTACCAAGTGGTAAACCAACGATTTACTGATAAGAACAAGAGTTCTTAAGAATAACATTTCGGCTTAATTTACAAAATATTTTAACTTCAATTCATTATAAAATTTCGTCATACATTCGCCAAGTAAAGTAAAATGGTTCAGTATAATTCGGACATCGGATTTACTCAAGTCACGTTCAGACAACGTGGGTTTATTATAAGCTGGCGGACTATCTGTCCCGCCTAGGTATAAAGTGACAACACTCCATTGTTTCCTTTACATTAACCACTTAACGGTTTGTGCCCAAGTGACGCAAGATTATATATAGCCACTAGGGTTACTGAGCTATAATTACTTAATATAAGTTATGATATCAATCTTCTTATTCTCAGTATAAATATTAGGTACGATTTGGCAGTGTAAATATCAGAGTTGAATTTCACTGATTATTTTTCCGACCCAAATATCGACCAATAGAATTGCACCATTCGACGTCACGTGGTACAACCTACATGGTATTATACTGATAATTTTTTGAAAATTTTCTCTGGTAGTTGCTATATATAAAAAACAAAACATGATCCAGTCAAATTAACCACACGTCAAACTGACAGGTTGAATTCAATTGTGAAAATTGGAGATTTTGCATGAAAATGAGTTTGAAATTAAAATTTGGGACGGAAAAATAATCCCCCGAATACCACACGAGCTTCAAAATTATCTGGCATTTCCCTCAAGGTTCCCTGCAAACAAATAAAGTCGTCAAGTTTTGACTCCTTCATTTGTTTGCAACGAACCTATCGGGAAATACCCGATAATTTTGAAGCTCTTGTGGTATTATAAGTGAAAATAGTTATGACATCTCTAATATTACTTTTAAAGGCTTGGAGGATATTATATATGACGACAGAAGCTTGATACGTTCATGTTTCACTTCTTAGAAGGCTAACACGTTAATACTGCGGTCTCCGGTGGACAAAATGTTCAATATTCTGAACTAGCTCATAGTGGTTTTATTTAGAACAGCATCAAGGCAAATAAGCGTATAAATTATGAACAATATATGCTCTGCATATTAGCGCGAAATAAATCCAGAGGTTTTTGGATTTTGTTACATTAAGCCGGTAATGGCGGACTAGAAAAGAACATTTCAAAATTAGTTCCTTTACGAAGTTGTAGTCGGAACAAAAATTAATTCAAGCCTTTGCTGTTAGATTTTGCTTTAATTTCTTCATTTTAAATTCCTCCGGGTAAATGACTGCGGCAGATGTCGCCGTTTTTGGGTTACACGCCTTTAATTCTGTTGAGTTCATATTGTGATATTGTCCTGACAGTTATTTTTTTGAGCAAATTAATCCTAAATATAAAAATATGTTTGCGAATACGAATGCATAGCTGGATTTCAAATATTCGTTATAGATTATTTTGACATTCTACGTGGCGCAGTTGGGTAAATCAGTATCAGCCTATATACGTCCCACTGCAGGGCACGGGCCTACTCTACAATCGAGAATACGATTGAGAGTGGTTAGGCCATATAGTCCACCACGCTGGCCTAGTGCGGGATGGCGGACTTACATACCATAGAAATTCTGATAAATCGCTATGGTATGCAGGTTTCCTTACGATGTTTTCCTTCACCGTTTTAGTGCGTGGTGATTGATTATCAATACACACATGACTCCGAAAAGTCAGAGGTGTGCCCTGGGATTCGAACCCGCGACCACCGTGAATATGTGGGCAGCCGCGTCTAGTCCGTTTACCAACAGGCCACCACACACTTCAGTTGGGTAAATGCCGCCTGTGAAACGAGAAGCGGCGGGTTCGATCCCCGAACCGAGAGAAATGTTTGTGCGGCACATAAATATTTCTTTCGGATCTGGGCGTTTGTGAGACCAAAAAGTCTCTCGTAGTTCCTGATATCCACGACACAGGACTCGATCTTAGTGCGAGGACACTGTATGTCACTGTTGGGTTTTATTTATTTCTTACTTTTTCATATTTTGGGAACAATCAAAACGAGATAAATTAATCTGCTTGATTAAATTCTTATGGCTCAGGCAACTTGGATGGCATCTAAAGGAGTAACTCTAGAAAGGCAAAAAAATCAAAAACAGGTGTGTTATGGAGATACCTCTAACCGAGTACATCTTCAATATTAATATATTCACCTCCAGCTAAGCGAGTTCTTAGACTGAGATTAACATCGGAGCGAGCATTTGAATACTGGACTTTCTTTTTAAAAATTGCCTCGAACAATATTCAGATTATTCCGAACAACAGAAGTAATTCGCATAATTCCCTGAGGCTTATGCAGGGCTGATTAGTCCATATAATATAACAGGTCTAGCATTCAATCCAGGAGAGCCCTGGGGACGCCGTATCTCAATCCACAGAGAGTTTTCCTGAGTCGTTTCAGACGTACATTACATCTGCTATAAATGATGAGGCTGTATTAAATGTTTTACTCGCCTTCCTATTATAATAGACGGGATTTTAAGCGTATAATTCATATATGTTTAGTGCAATTGTATGGCGAGACGAGCATGCCGTTCACCTAATGGTAAGCATTACAACCACTGATGAACAGTAGCAAAACCAAACAACACCTTGAATTACAAAGCAATACTTGGCATTCCACTGCGCTCGCCATCCTAAGACATGAGATGTTAAGTCTCAATATGTCCAGTAGTTAATCTGGCTACAATGTCCTTCAAACTGAAACACTACAGTGCATTTACACTACTGTTTAGCTGGGTACTAGACACTTGTATTTATTTTATTTATTATATCTTGGTATTAGATACTTGTCTCTTAATTTAAAAATATTAGGCGCTGTATTTAAGGCAAGTATCGCTTTTGGTTGAATCAATCATAATATGTCAGTAATTGGATATAACCAAGAACATATAACTGCTGTTACAGAAGAATGTGAATACAGGTTGCAAATCTATTACTCCCTACCCGGGATGCAAGCGTACCGGTATGGTGTATTTACAAAGAAAGAGGTTCCAAGTTGCACCACTTCTGCGGGGTTACTTTATAATCCGACACGAAATTCGAATGCTCGGATGTTGGACATCCGAAGTAATGACGATGCACGATAGAGGATTCCCACATTTTGTGGAGTATCTAGCTAGGCACATTAGAGAAGTTTTACGTACGACATCCGAACATTCCAATTTCGTATCGGATCATAGAGTAACACCCCTGAATTGTCTGGGGACGCAATCATAACAAGATGTTGTTTACAAATTATTAAAAACCTATTTATACTACACCTCTGAAGTAAACGGGTTTACTTTTGATTAAGTATATACTACTCGTATTAATTTTAAATACTCGTATAATTACTTGACGAAATTGACATCTTGAAGGGTTATTATAAAAGCAATCTGTATTTGAATACAACAATTTAAACAATATTTCAACAATTAATTCAAGAAAAATACGTATTGTACGTATGTAATCAATTTACACAACATCGGATCTAATTGTTTTGAAATTATCTGGAAGTTACCGCGCTGTTTGTGAAAACAAGAAGAAACAGTGATGAGTCACCTTAAACTATTTTACCATATTTGGAACTAAATTCTGTTTGTTTTTTAAATATCGTCAATCCAGTTTCATCGACGTACATGACAATGCAATGCAAAAATAACAAAAAAAAATTCAAAAGGGTAATGTTATTCATGTTGTCGTACCTATACATGTGTTAGGTAGAAATAAAATGACACTATATAGAGACTTCAATATTATTCAATATCTTTGTATTCACAAAATATAATAGCAATAAATGACAAGTCCATTTGGCGGGTACTATAAAAAGAAAGATTTTTCGCCTAAAGTGTTTATTGAGCGAGACAAATATTCTTTGTTGGTACATTAGAATTTTCCTCGTGTCTGATTTCTTTATTTACCACATCATGTTTTCCAACAAGATTCTGAGAATTTCTAGAACATTGTTTGTCAAAGTCGTTATCGTCACAGTTGACACAATGATACAGAGGGTCAAATGTTATTATTTCCCTCGGTAGGTAATTTGTAATCACAATTTATCATTTGTTTTTAACAGCTAATATAATTACATAATTATCCGATAGTTATATTTAGGAGTTCACAAATCCGGAATACTTGTTGCTAACATATTAATACATACACAAGATATGAAGGTGCCAAATGTCATATTCAATTAATAAATAAATATTGTTTTTACCACAAAGATTTTTGATGGATTTCGAGAAACTTGCTAAATATACATGACGGTTCCGGGAAATATGAGCCCCGCTAATCAAATATTGGCTGATGTTCTAAACCTGTCATAATTTTAAATGGATTTCGTGCTCATATAATAAATCAGGTTGCATAAACTTTGAATTTGGCACGAAATCTTCAAATTAGGGATCAAACAACAATATACGCTAACAAAAAAACAGTTTTGCCTGTGATATTTGACATTCATCATCGTTGAGTTAAAGTAATATTAAATAAGTGCAATGTAAATGAAACCCCTCGTCGCTCCGATAAGGGTTGGGGCGCTGAGCGAATAATTACATTATATTAGTCACGTGATCAAGGTTTAAAACTGAGGGGAAAGGCTCCTAAAAGCCTGCTACCAGTAGTTATGACACTAATTATAAAGAACATTTTTAATACTTTCGCATAAATACAAATTAAATAGCAAGGCGGTTTTTATAAAACACATAATAATATGTACTATACAAACGGATCTTAAAAATCTACAAACGCGTCGACCACTAGAATATTGAACCCCATTTGCATCTCGTTTTGAATTTATTTTTACATTTATTGTAAAACATATATAGTTAATAACTACACAATTTGTGTAGGCTACGCTTAATGAACCTAGACTTCAACGCAAACACTGAATAAAATCACACATGACGTAAACAGGTAAATACGTATAACACTAAAGATTGCATACAATGACCCACATTCACGGCAACCAAGACGGTCATAATGTTACCGAGAAGGCGAGCGTTATTTGCAAATCTCATACATAAATTCCAATTAAAAAACTAGCGTTAATGAGACTGCAATGAGGTTTTCATCACTCCGTCTTTGAGTGGTACAACCTCTTGAGAAGTAATTATGTTATACATCGCGCTCTGGCTTTTCAAATAAGTTGTGCCTTTCCTACACGGTACGAACTAGTATAGTTAACCAAGCAACATTGTCTTAGGCTAAAGATTAGTACCTACGATGCACTATTATAGGATTATATTTATTCATAGTAAACAATTTGGTTTTACTCAGGGTCGCTCCACCACTGATGCTGGTGTGAAACTCATGGATAACATATTTGATGCTTGGGAGGATTCTCAGGATGCTTTAGGTGTATACTATGACCTATCCAAGGCATTTGATTGTGTTTACCATGATATTCTTATCAGGAAATTGAGCCACTATGGAATAAATGGTCTTGCACTTGAATTATGTAAATCTTATTTACACAATAGGGTTCAGAGGGTTGATGTCAACGGACAAAAATCCTCTGGGTCTGTTGTTACTATGGGGGTTCCGCAGGGCTCAATTCTTGGACCCTTTCTCTTTTTAATATATATTAATGACTTGCCTTATTTTATAAGGGATAAATATGAGGTAGTGTTGTTTGCTGATGATACTTCATTAATTTTTAAAATTAAACGACATCAATCAATTCTTGACGAAGTAAACCACACTCTCTCAAAAATAGTACATTGGTTTGGCATTAACAATTTACTGTTGAATAGTCAAAAAACGAAATGTATTCGGTTTGTAACACCTAATGTCAAAAAAGTTAGTGCCGACATTTTTATGAATGGGGATGTGTTGAGCCTTGTGGAGACTACTAAGTTCTTGGGAATCACATTGGATCATAAGCTTCAATGGGGTCCCCACATAACTGCGCTAGCTAAAAAACTGAGTGCTGCAGTTTTTGCAGTGGGCAAGATTCGCCAATTGACTGACATTGATACGGCTCGATTGGTCTATTTTGCTTACTTTCATAGCCTAATGAGTTACGGAATTTTGCTGTGGGGTGGTGCTGCTGACATTAATACCATCTTTGTTCTTCAAAAGCGAGCCATAAGATCTATTTATTCGTTAGACTCCAGGCAATCGCTGAGAGAAAAATTCAAGGAAATAAATATAATGACAGTAGCATCACAATTTATATTTGCTAATCTAATGTATGTCCACAAGAATATAGATCAATTTCAAAAGGTTAGCGATATTCATGACAGAAATACTAGAAATAGAAATAACCTAGTCAGTCATAAGACGAGGCTCCAGAAAATTAGCAAATCTTTTAAGGGTTACTGTATACATTTCTATAATAAAGTTCCCACTAACATAAAAGCCTTAACTACAAATAAATTTAAATCTATTATAAAACGACAGTTATGTAATAAGGCATACTATACAATTTCAGAATACTTAGAAGATAGTAAGGCTTGGGAATGAAACATAACACTCAGCCGTACAGTAAAATTATAAATTATTAATAAACTGCTCTGAATTACAAATCCTGTATAATCACTGTATTGTAAACTTATTTTGAAAAGAGCAACGCTAGATTTTCTTGCCCGTTCTTCTCTGGTGAAAACAGCCTTGTGAACAGGGTGGTAGTGAAAAAAAAGTGACTGAATCTAAACAATGTATGACATTTTATGGATTCAATAAATATTTTCATTTTCATTTTCATATATATTGTGTATATTTATTGGATATGTATATAGGAAAATATACAACGTTGATGCGACCGATGGGCGTTTCTTTAAACTGCATATACTAGGTACCATTTTGAAGCTCTGTATTAAAAATCAATTAAATAGAAGCAGTAGTTTAGTCATAAATGATTTTTTAAGTTTTTACCCCATTTGAACACGATGTAGCTTTTCTAACAGGTGATTACGCCTAACGCATGTTCATTCACCTAATTTTTTGTGCCGTGCCAAATTAATACCAAGGACGTATAGTATACATAGTTTAATTTAATGCCCATCGGTCGCATCAACGTTGTATACTGAATACAATAAAATATTGTTACATTATTCGTATACCCGAAAATGCCCAAACTTTCGTTCCTTCTCATACATCCATCCCATGGTTTACTGGCAGAAATTGTTTTAAGCAATAAGAGCGCCACTTCATTTTTTTTATATATATAAAAAAATAGTAATAGTGTACAAGACACTATTAACTATACTAAGCTCTAATTAATTGATTAAACAAAAATATATTATCTACTATCTTATGTCCCAGCAAACTTTATTGTATTCTTTTTTCATTCAAAAAAGAATTCTCATAGGGATCCATATTTACCAAAAGTGTGTTCAGTAAACCAGCCGAGTATAAAACCACATGACTAATGTTCCTACAAATACTATATTATATTATGATTGTAATTTTTTTTTATGTATTAGATTAGTAATAATACTGAAGCTAATTGTGACAAAGTCAAGCGTTGCTCAATGTCAGCCCTCATAGTAATCAATCAGGTATGTAATTAATTTGTACATACTCTTTACAATTTAACCAAACGAAATAAAGATAAAGAGCCAATAAAGTTCCATGCGGGTCATTTTATTTCACAAAAATGCTCCACGCTCAAAAATAATTGGACAATAAAATGGAATGTATTTTCGATAACAGTTGCCAAAATACAGCGCTTTTCTGGTTTTGGAAACATCATTAACGAACATGTAATCATAAGTTCCGACACTACAAATTATGTATTTTATTATCATTATCCTTTTGACGTCGAAAGCCCAGTGATGGGTACATACTGTCCCAATTATTTCCATTTCCATATTATTATCTTGTCCTCTTGACGATAAGTGACATAACATTAACTGGTTAAGTGGTAACATTAACATTAAAATTTTTACTGCCACAAAGAAAGTTGCTAAGTCTAGAGAAGATTCAAAAAGTAAGAAATTATGTAACCACGAACCGTATCTTTTGGTTTTGAGTAACGTTTCAACATTTATTGATAACAGGCACCATTACGTTCCATCCAGAAAAGCGACGTAAAAGATTCATATATAGTTTAGGGAAAAAACGAAAATATTTATAAGCAACATCAGAAATGTGGTTGTGGAAGACATCGCTTAAAGCGATGACACCGCCCATTGTTCACACTACTTAGGTTTGCTGTATGCTACGAGTATATCCATTTTAAGCAAGTTACATAAAGTATTGTCTTTCTGCGTGCATATGTTATTAATTCTGTCTGTATTAAGACAATGAAGTTGTGATAAGTTTTAAACAACTAACATATTTCTAAATGTCAATCAAAATTCAATATGAATATGTGCCTCTTATACGATACATCTAAACTCTTCTGGTTTGTCGCTTCAATGTTTATTAAAAATAAATACCTTTCAGTCCAGTTGCATTCTAGCGAGTATTGTGTATTTAATTCGATGTAATAAACAAAATTATCAATATATATTCCCATTCGAATAGACATCCCATAATTTTGAAGCTGAACTACTTGCATTGAATGACAACAATTGGCACTAACAAATGGGCTGGAGATTTTTTGACTATACCAGTTTGTAATGAATCAATAATAAATACATCCAACAGTCACATACACAGTCCTGACCTCACACTAAGATCGAGTCTTGAGTCGTGAGTATCAGGAACTACGAGAGACTTTTCGGACTCACAAACACCCAGATCCGACGCAAATACATGTGGATCACGCAAATATTTGTCTCGGTGCGGAGATCGAACCCGCGGCGTCACGTTTTACTACCGGCGTTTAACCAACTGCGCCACGGAGGTTATCATTTTAAAGATCGCAGTAAAACAGCTGATTACCAATTAAACTTTAGCACCCACTCATAGCTTAGGTAGCTGTAGGCCTCTTAGTCATACCTATTGTAACAGAACAGTCTCACAATTGAAGTATAAACACTGATAAAAGGGATAAAATGCATTGTTCGGATTGCGTAAACTGTAACGAGTTCTTGCACATTGAAATGTTACGGTTATGCGGAATTGTTACGAAGACGATGACGCATAGTATGCTAAACTTATTTTAAAATGATGTCAGGCTGTTATTAAAATTATTTCTACCCACACAATATTTATTATGATTGTTACAAAAATGACAATAGGTGAGTTATGTCTACGCCCACTACGCATTGTTAGCAACGCAAGCATATCGTAAAAAAGTCGATGACAAATTCCTCTTTTGTTTAGTTTTTCTAGTGTTTCTTAGTTATTTAACTAATCACAAAATAATTTTACATGACGAGTCACGACCCGCCGTAGCTAGACTTTATACTGGCAATAAGATAATTAGCGCTGATTATCGAGTTACAATTTGATTCCTATACATCATCGAAGTTTAAAATGTAATCGCCGCGATTAGTTTTAAGGCAATGAAAATCTGTCGAATGATCTAGTCAAGGCTAAGGCTACCGACAATTCACAACATAATGACTGGTATTTTTTTCATCTTTTCTACAGCATTTTTAACAAATACTACCGGGAAGTGTATTTATTTTTTCAAAGTACCTTCTATGACCTCGGGTAATATTAGTTGTACAAATATTTATTTCAAAGAAGTTTGAACCTTACCAAACATAGAACCTTAAAAAAATAGTGGACTGGGGAAGCCCATTGTGACCTCTTTTATTTATTATTGTTGAAATATTTTACCTATAACAGAAATTCTACGCTAAAGATAGGTTCCTATCTAAAGATATAATTGAGTATTAGCTCTTTAAAGCTAATTATTATGGCTCCTTAAGTACTAATGCAACGGAAAAGGTATTTCTTATATTTAATTTATATTTCTATGTCGAAATGCCCTACGCCAGCTTAGACAATAAACTTCTTCGTATCGTTGGTTGACCACGGATCATGGTGGGTTAAAACCGACCTATAATTATCTACAGACTACAGCTTAAATAATACGCATAACATTATTTCTCTATCTCAAGTGCGAGGGTATGTGCCGGTTGATATCAAAAATAGTGAACCGGTTACGTTATTAAATTTCTAGAAACAAAACATTTAAAGGCGATGTTTTCATTGTATCAAACTATCATTTCAAGCAATAAAATTAAACAAGAATAAATTAAGTTCGTAGTTTCTCTTCGACTACTGTACATAATGTACAACCTTAAAATTTACCCACGAAATCAAAGTTAAAGCTGCAATATTTTAACTAACTTAACGTTACAATACACCAAATCTATAAATGGCAAAATATGTATTGTCAAAATTACAATAAAATATAAAGCAAATATCGCTTCGCACAGCTGTAATACTTACATTCTCTGACGTAGCTCTTGCTGTCATAATAGCAGAGAACCTTCTTCGGTGCCACGGTGGGAGTACCCACCGCCAGGGCGAGGACGCCCGCCAACGCAAACAAAATCTTCATTATTATAATTCTAAGTTGACTGATCACCACGAAGTGTGTGTGGCGAATGAGAGCTGAACAGCATACCGCTTACGAGTCGACTTAAGGTCAAAGAATAATGATGACCCCAGCGGCAAGTTTCGACGAATCTTATCTGTTGTTATTTATTTTGAACTGGAAAGCCCTGACTTGCGTCTCGAAGTAAGGTTGGCTCGTGGCCGCGTGATAGATTAATGCGCCGCGAATATCTTCATGTCTGTGTAATTACCTTTTACTATACTTGTTTGTGAATTTCAAGGTATATTCAAATTATAGTATTAGCGGAAATATTGCAAATAAATGTTGGAATCTATTTACATTACACATAAAGTGAAAACTGTATATTCCTTGTTCATGATAGTTGATTTAGAATTCCAATAATTATTAATTATATTTAAGATTCTTAGCATCAATAATTCCGGAAACTTCGACAACTATGATCTTGTTTGTATGTAATTTATGTTGTACCTCTGTATATTTTCATATTCTATGATGCAGAGCCGGTGATGTCATCCGTATTAGACGGTACAACAAAAAATAGTTTCCGACACAAAACAAGTTTATAAATGCGTTAACATTTAAAATGATCGATATTTACCAACTATTAAAGTCTATTGAGATATTTTATGTCATAAAAATGGAATATTGCTGCTTTGAATGTTGTCATTCCACATTAATCTTAGTGACCGATTTTCTTAGAAAGCGTTCGCCATTATTATTTACGGCGCATTGACTTCATAAACTAGTATTTTGCAGAATACATTTTAATGAAATATATTTTTATTCCCTAGGTAAACAGATCAAGTAATAACCCGTCTAGTGAAAAAAGACAACGGCTCATGTACTTTAGTAGAGCCTACTCAAAACCCATAGTTTTGGCAACTTTATGAAAAGAGACATTATCTAGAAATACACGGAACACACAATTCGATACGTGGGTGTTCTGGTAGCAAACTGCCTTACATTTTGGGAAATGTTGTGAGATTATTTATGTTTGTATTTATGTCAAACTATATTAAAAAGAGGTTACGTTGTTTTCGTTGTTACCCGGACAAATGACACGATTTTAAAAATTCCTTCACTGTTAAAAAGATATATAATCCTTGAGTGACAAAGCGCATATTTTTCGTAAAAGGTATGAAATAAGGGTTGTAATGTAATATCGAAAATCAAAACCGCTGAAGTTACTTCTATGAAAATGTATATTTGAACTCTTTTTACTTATCAAAAGTACCAAAATTAACCGTAAAGTCGTGCGAAAAAAGGGAACAGTAGGATAGCTAATTCAAATTTAAATATTATACAAGATGTGGTACGAAAACTAAAATCTTTATGGTGAGGAATCAAGAAATATCTGCAGCCAGGCAAAGCAGGGACGTGTCGCTAGCGACGATACACGATATCTTCGGTACATCGATAAATCTTAGAGATTCGTCGTCAAAATAGGTATTAGTTTCAGGGAATTTAATTGGATATTAATGCATAATTTATAGGTTTACTTATTTCTCTAAAATTTAGAGCGCGTAAGGTAACTCAAATGGTTATTTATGTTATTTCATAGAAACAAACGCTTATTCATTTATTGTTATATTATTTCATTTACGTAACCAAGAAGATAGCCCAATTGTCCTCATTTATATATAAAAATGATTAACTCTTCCATATAAATTAGTAAACGTATGACGTTTATAATTATTCGATCGACTTCTCGAAATATATTGCACTGAGTCCTATGCCACGCCTTTTCTCGATTATTCGCAGCCACACCTGACGAAGATACTGTTTTCAGCCACAAGAGGTCCAGTTGATAACAGAATTATCTGGAGCATGTTAACGATGAGCGGTCAAGAGCATCCTGCGTCCCGCGATTGCCTGCAAATTATGCAATGAAAGCCTTCATTATTTTCCAAAAATTTTATACCTACACAATTTGTTTAAAAAAAAATGAATTGTTCAGCATTGTCTTCATTACGTTCCACGGATTAAATTAAGACGTTAAATTCTTCATACGCTGTAACAAATGTTTAAGGAACTACTTACACTCTCACCTTTTGAAGTTTATATATATTCAACCTAGAATTTTAATAAAATAAAAAGAGAAGGAAGTTGTAGTTTTTAGTTTTGTGAAAACTTATAAGTGTAATTCGCGTTGTGAAGTTATAGGGATATCACTTTTAGGATACGAGTGTCACGATACTTTTAAACTATCAACGGCTATCTTATTATATACATTAAATGCAACTAAACTAAAGGGTAGAATAAATGCATGGTTATCGATTACATTACCTTTTCATCATCATCATTATCATCAACCATGGCCTGTAAATACATACCCAAGAAAGAAGTAAGTAGTCAATGGCTAGACAGATTTTTTATGTAATGTTTCCTGATGACTAAAAGGTTAAGAATCACTGGTCAAATCTTTCTATCTCTCTAACTCTCTTCATATTCCACTGCCAAACATAATAGTATCCAGCGACTTCTTGCAGTAATAACCAGGCCGTCCGGATGGACAAGACGGATATCTTGTAGGCGAGCGTCTCGTAGACTGTCACAGTTATGGTGACCGGTGAAAGCTAACCAATTCCCGCGGTTGTTTTCTCTAATTAGAATGCACTTACTAGAAACTTTAGATACGTATAATTAATCTTCGATAAATCACAAACTTGTGAATCATAATAATATAGGTAACAAGAACAGAGGAATATTACAAAATATGGATAAAAACAGGATTTCAGACTAACAATCCCTTTTCCTTCAAACCTACAACCAGGTATTTCAAATTTCGCCAAAGCTTTTCCCAAAAAAGTAACCTGACCACAAAGAGGTGATTTTTTTCCCGTTTCATGCCCGTTGGAATTGGCAAACTAATATTTTTCAAACAGAACTTTGACGTATGCTCGCATGAACCTGTTGTATCAGTTTTATGTAGTAAATCTTATATGTCTTACGCCACAATCAAGGCTAAGTCATTATGTACAGTGTTTCTTGAAAAATATAGCAACGCTGCGTCAATAATCCTATCTATGCAGTCGACGTGCAAATATAACGTATATTAATTACTCCATAATGTAAACACCAGACCCTCAATAATCGGTGGTCCGTTACACCATTTTTTTTCCGATTTTCACAATCTCATGTGAACTATTTCTTAAATTATATTTATGTAACATATTATCTTACAATAGTTAACTTCCGTATTTTTTTTCTATACTGTCTATATTTAAAAAAGTTAAACGTTCATGCGTTTTCCTCAATATGCTTTTTGAATTTCTAAGAACTGATTAACAAATATTAAATCGTCAAGGAAAATGTGTAGGTTCGTTTTCATAACATACAAAGCTAATTATTTTGTTTGTTCGCGAATATACTGGTGGTAGGTCTCTCTATGTGAGAGGCCGCCTGGGTGGGTTCCACCGCAATGCCTATTTCTCCCGCCAAATAGAAGTGTGGATGCATTATTGTGTTTGGGAGTTACCCAAAGTAACTACCGAAAATATAGAGACTTAACATCTTATGTCTCAGGATGGCAAGCGCAGTGTAATGCCCAGCATTTGCTTTGTAATTCAAGGTGTTGTTTGATTCTGGTACTGTTCTAGAGCGATCGTATCGCTTGCCATCAGGCGAATGGCAGGCTCGTTTCATCATTCAGTGCAATAAACAAAATAATTAAGACTTATCTATAACTTAGTATTTCCTAAACATAATTGAAGATCATCATCATCATCATCATCATCATATCAGCCACAGGAAGTCCACTGCTGAACATAGGCCTCCCCCAAGGATCTCCACAATGACCTGTTGGAAGCGGCCTGCATCCAGCGACTTCCTGCAACCTTAGTCAGATCGTCCGTCCACCTTGCAGGCGGGCGTCCGACATTTCGCTTGCCTGTACGTGGCCTCCACTCGAGAACCTTTCGGCCCCAACGGCCATCGGTTCTATGAGCTATGTGCCCGGCCCACTGCCACTTCAACTTGCCAATCCTATGGGCTATGTCGGTAACCTTGGTTCTCCTACGGATCTCCTAATTTCTGATTCGATCTCGTAGGGAAACTCCGAGCATAGCCCGCTCCATGGCTCGTTGAGTGACTTTGAGCCTTTTAATGAGGCCCACAGTGAGAGGCCACGTCTCGGTGCCGTATGTCATCACTGGTAACACACAACTATCGAAGACTTTCGATTTTAGGCACTGAGGTATTTTGGATGAGAAGACGTCGCGAAGTTTCCCGAACGCTGCCCAACCCAGTTGGATTCGACGATTGACCTCTCTCTCGAAGTTGGACCTGCCTAACCGGACCACTTGTCCTAAATAGACATATTCGTCTACAAGTTCGAGAGTCGAGCCCCCAACTCCAATGGGGGTGGGCACACCATGGATATTCGACATGATCTTCGTTTTATCCATGTTCATTTTAAGACCCACCTGTTGGGAGACTCGATTAAGGTCTTCGAGCATAGTGCTAAGGTCTTCCAGCGATTCTGCCAAGACTACAATATCGTCGGCAAATCGAAGGTGAGTAATATACTCGCCGTTGATGTTGATGCCGAATCCTTTCCACATAATTGAAGATATTAAAGTAAAAATAAATGTATATTTAAATAATGAAAATATGATAAAATTACACATATAATCTATAAACTGCATTAAATAATTCACGGTGCTTTAGCGTAAACCAGTGGCGTAACAATAGGGTGGCATAGTGCGCAAAATGCCACGGGCCCCCGGCCATAGGGGCCCCCGGCTCGGCAGGGCCCTGGTCCGACAGGGTCTCAGGTCCGACAGGGTCTCAAGCCCGACAGGGCCCTGGTCCGACAGGGTCTCAAGCCCGACAAGGCCCCGGCTGAATAGGGCTTCGGGCTTAAGCACAACAGGGTGTAAGCAGAGAAGGATGTAACATTAATAACAAAATTAATTATTTATAATGATAAATAATTGGGTAGATTTTTAACATGACAAACATTTCACCATAATATTTGATTTAAATGTATTGCTTTTGTTTCATTATAATATAATCTTAGTTAGAAACCGATAAATGACAGTAGTAAATAAATAAATACCTAAAATAAGTCAGAAATTTGGGAACAAGCAATTTATTGATGAAAAGGCGAGTAAACAACCCGAGTCCCAGAAATGAACGAATGCATGAAATTAAAAAATCCATAATTGCAAATCTCGGTGTTAGTGAATATTAAGGTTCAAAACAATCAAAACCAAGTACGAACAAAATTAAATTAGTAGGAGTGGAAAATATTAAATCTCCATATGTTACAGACAGGTGTAATTAAAAAAAATAAAAGGCGGAGTGAAACGATTTATGATTCAGAAAGGTTATTGTAAGCCCAATGGCCCCTTCTTATGAGACAGTAATAATGAATAAATAAAATAATAAACAAACGTAGAGGACGTTTCGCTGACGATATAGTCTTGGTGGCGGAATCGCTGCAGGAGCTGCAACAGATGCTGCACGGTCTGGTTTCAGCTTCACAGCGGATAGATCATTAAATTAACTTCGTCAAAACCAAAGTATCACCATCCACCATATTGATCCAACCTGTCGCTTTATGTGGCCACCAATTTGAAGTTGTTTCCGAATATGCCTACCTGGGGCAGACCCTTTAATAAGGTAGAAACAACTTAGAGAAAGATGCTACGCAGTGGTTCCACCCGGAGGGGGGGGGGAGGCAGCATTTGGTAAACTCCGTCGAGTCTTCTCGTCACCTTTACCACAAAGCTTGAACGGTGCTGAGACTTGGACACTCAAAGTACGACTGGTTCACAAGCTTATGGTCGCTCACCGATCTATGGAGCCTCAAGCCCGAAAATACAAAATCAGCTAATTGCTGTTTTGGGCCTAAATTGACTCCATTATCTTTGATAGAACTCAAAGTTTTTCGATACCGTGTGGCAGAAAAAAAATGAAATTATATATTTGAAGCGATGTCATTAAAAAAGATTCTGTACTGCACTATTTCACCTCCTATAAGTCCCGCTACAGAGTAAGGGCCATACAAACTACCAAGCTGACCTAGTGCGGGCTGGCGGACTTAATGTACCATAGAAATTGTTACAAATCGCTATAGTACGCAGGTTTCGTCACGATGTTTTCCTTCATTGTCATATTGCGTGGTGATTGACTATCAATACACGCATGATTTCGAAAAGTCAGATGTGTGCCCTGGGATTCGATCCCGAGATGACCATGAAAATGTTGGCGGCCGCGTCTGGTCCATTTACAAGTAGGCCACCCTTCGATCAAAAAGGCCACCTTAAAAAAAAGATTCATAAAATCGAAATTACAATGTTAAGTTGTTTTTCATTTACGAAGGGCCCCATTTGATGAACTTTGCCACGGGCCCCCGATGGGGTAGTTACGCCACTGGCGTAAACAATAACCATTCTAAAATTCTTCATGCAACGGGTCTCGAACCTTCATATCCCAGGTTATTATTTAAATAATGGACTCTAGTAATTAACATTGAACCAGACGGGTGCAATGAACATCTCGTTCTCTTGAACTACCACAATGTCTCGTAAAAAGCATCACTTCATAACACGGTCTTGCATCTCTGCTTTGAGGCAGTGTCAATACTGAGCCGGTACGGAGAAAATATTGTTGCGTAATATATGAGAGAAAGTTACAAAGACATATTACGTCATATTACTGTACACATCTTGGTACACATTGTTCCTTTATGAACATGTACCGGTTATAAACAAAGATAAGTCCGAGACATCGCGATCTCGATTCAAGCACTGAATAGGGACATAGATTTTTTTCCTTAACCGGCTGGCGACATGCAGACATGGCCGTGAATACGAACAATATTGTGCTCGTGACACTCAGATGTATATCTCAAGTTCGTTTCCTTTTTGTCATTTTTTGCCTGCCCCGTCAAGGTTCTTTGTGCATACCTGCCTTTGAACGGTTTATTTAAACATAATATACATACAGCTAAGACATGAAAAAAAAAATTTCCCTCGTTTTCATCGTTTTAAAATAGAAAGAAAATTAAACCAGATCTGCGATAGAATCCGTAAATAATAGTTTTATTTCAAAGAAAGAAAAGTTTTTAATTGTGACCAACCAAGGGGTATCAAGTTGTTTTAACATTTTTCTAATTAACTTTTTAGTGTAGAATATGTTATATCTATAACAAATTATTTAATACATACCTATTTAGCGGTACAAAAACAGTCATTTTTGATAACTATTCACAAGAATTATATATTTAACTTCTAACATGGTAGGTATTAGAAACTTCATCGATTGGGATAACTATTAATCTATTTTTTCTTATACCCTGAAAATTCAGAATATTATGTTCTTTATATCTTAGGAAGCAATATAAAAACAAATAATAATACATACATACACTAGTCAACACCTTGATATTATCTTAAAAGGCAGACATGAGTTTAATAATAATACATATATACCTAATATAAGCCATGACGCAATCTTTGAATATAAATTGGCATAGTGTGATGAACTTTAGTGTTTTCTGTTTAAGTTTAACTTCCAAGTTGTGAATGTGTTACTAGTAGGTTTATATGTACAGTCAGCAACATAAGTCGCTGAACACTTCACATTTTTTGATAACCTTTTTATGAATTAAAATTTGCACGTACTACTCTGTAGTCGTAAAATATAACCAAGTAAAGTCATCTATGCTGAGAAGTGCCATACGATATTGAAAATAATTATTATTTTGGATGATAAGACAATTTCAAATCTCGTGAGTGTTCAGCGACTTATGTTGCTGACTGTACTTATACAGAATTAAAAAAATAACAAGCGTCAGCTTAACTAAATGTTGATAATTGTGGATAAACTGAAGTATTGTACCCGGGCAAAGTCAGGTTTGGTTTATCTATTTTTATATAAGTACCTTCATTTGTACTAATATAACGTATGTTTCCCATTGTAAGCATGTTTTATATAATAAAAACAGGTAAAAAGGAACCTTTATATATTAAATGTTCCACCCCTGAGTTTATGTATGAATGTGTTATTCTTTAAATGGTGCTTAATTTTTCAACTTGTAGTATAAGAGATACTATAAAGTACTATGCATTTTTTTTTATTGCTATAACTAAACCATATTTCTCAGCGTAAGCGTATCAATTTTCTTCGATAGAACATCATATTGACGCAATCACCCTCAATCCAGTGAAACATTAAGTTACTATCTTAAATTATTTAATATTTTAAAAATACACCGCCCGTTTATATTTGCGACAGTTGTGGCAGTACATTCTAATTACCATTTTTTTTTATTGTTTTCAAATGAAACAGTTGCCAACCAAAAATAAACTAAAGTTTATGTAAACAATACACATTATCAGCTGAAGAGCAGCTTTAAAAACATTTAGTTAGTCAATTATTATAGCAGTGATTATGCCTACTAATTGGCATTATATCATCGTGTTTGGAATTCAAGGAAAGGCCACGTCAGCTATACTTGAGTTGCAAAATGGCTTTAAAACTGTGCAGGCCGATTCTGTTCTTATTGCGTTGATTATTAGTTGTTTGTGAAATATTGTTAAACTTTTTCTTAAAGCATTGAGTGTCGAGACCAACCTGCCGTTCGCCTGATGGTAAGCGATACGACCGCTCATGAATAGTAGTAAAACAACACCTTGAATTACAAAGTAATGCTTGGAATTCCACTGCGCTCGCCATCCTGACACATTAGATGTAAAGGCTCAATATGTCTAGTAGTTATTCTGGTTAAAACGTCCTTCATTTCGAAACACAACAGTGTATTTAAACTGCTGTTTGGCGGGAGAAGCAGACCACCCAGACGGCCTCTCACATATGACAGATCTACCACCAGAGAATGCCCAATGCTATGCTAACCATGCTACCAGTCATAGCCCTAATGGCTATGACTGGTTAACACACACGCATGCAGGCCAGCATGGTTGTCTTTGGCGTAAACTCTCTCAATCGATCTCTTGATTGTTGAGGACGCCCGTGCGCTGCATGCTCATTGACGTACATATATAGGCACTATATAGGCTGGATTATCTGTGTTTGTCTACGATGTATAATTCGAATATTTGTGTTATTTGTTTATATTGGCAGTCCTGATTTTAAGGGCGAACTTGACTCACGCGTTTAATTGTATTTACTCCTACTACAAACTTTACAATTATCATATTATTGTATAGTACAAAATCAAATTGTTTTATATGAAATTTTTTGACTCTATATTTACGTTGCACAATTATTTTCAATGTGGCGGTTGAACTTGACTTTTCTGCGGTGAAAACTAATTAGCGCAAATAAAACAAATTGATTAACCTTTGCTAATTAGTTTTTGTTAATATTCGGTTTACTGGTGGTAGATCTCTCATATGTGAGAGGCCATCTGGATAGGTACCACCGCAATGTCTATTTCTCCCGTGAAACAACACTGCGTAAATGCACTGTTGTGTTTCGGAATGAAGGACATTGTAGCCAGAGTAACTACTGGACATATTGAGACTTAACATCTTATGTCTCAGGATGACGAGCGCAGTGAGATGTTGCTACTGTTTATGAGCGGTCGTATCGCTTACCATCAGGCGAACGGCTTGCTCGCCTCGTCATTCATTGAAATAAAAAGAAAGAACTAATTTATTCAAAATATTTAACTGGGTACAACCTCTTATGGAAAAAAATCAAGAAATGTAACATGATACTTGTACATTGAATTTACTATTCATTCATTGAAACAAATTTGTCAATTCTTACAAATTGTAGTGTAGGCTTTCTCTACGATATTATTATCAACATTCGTTTTGTAATCTAGGTGATATTTAACAATACGTTACATCTTTGACTCATAATGTTCTAAAGTTTATTTTTAGAAAAGTCCATCACAAAAATCATAGAATTAAACATGGCAATTTCAATTCTGACAGTGGGGGTATAAAAAGGATGCCTTGCAAGTATAGTGACGTCACTATATTGGTTTATGTTGCAGTACGGGCGTGAGAGATATAAGTAACGAGACGGCTCTATCTTGCCCCATATAACTATAACCTTTTAAAAAACAAACAACTACCGCATTGTACAACTTTTTATATTCTGGTTTAACATAAATATTTATTTACTGGTATTGCTATTGTATTGTATACAGAACAATATATAGATACAAAAAACAAACTTAGACGAGTACCCTAGATCTGTTTGTGTATAAATTGCAGAATATAGTATTGTATGTAACATTACATGGCCTTATTCATCATTCGCCAAGGTGCGACTCACGCTCAGCATACAAAGCAATGCGATATGCCGACTGCCGAGTGAATCAAGCGGCTGACCGTTTCCTTACTCATGCTCATTGTTTAATTTACTCGCTGACTCCATAGGTAGGTATAAGAATGGTTCACAAATAATATTTCCTGTCCATATCACATATGTAAAAGATTCTTTTGTCTGTCATGAATATTTTTGACATTCATATAGATGAAGAGCTCGTGGCCGCCAGACTTTCGTAATTATATAAAAGCTGAAAGTTTGTCTGCGGATGCCTCTAAAATAGGCATCACACGATCAGCTATTATGAAGTTCTGATTCCGGTTGCTTTGGAAATTATGTGCATCAATGTTTCTGACAAGATGAAAGAACCATCAAGTGTATGAATACCAAGGAAATATTTGTGTATAGTTAATAAAATATATATAATTCAGCTTGTGTACTATCACGCTGACAAACTTAGATACATGTTATTAAATATTACGTTATCTTCAAACTTCGTCTAATACATGATCTCACGCCTTTTTCCAAAAGACGCAGACAGAGGTGCAACCGGGATACCCACGTTTCGCCTTGCATTTTTCGTACCATGATATGATGGGCGAGCCTATCGCCATATCTGGCACCACAATATTTCTGACCCTCCTCTTTTTATTGGCACGACCAGGTGGCTAAAAAATCTGATGGAAAACGCCAAGTGCATGTGCAAAGGTAGGCTAAAACCGTTGAGATGGTTATCGCATCGAGAAAACTATGAAAGTCTACTCGAAAGCAACCACTTTCGAGTTTTAACTTGTGCTTAACACAGCACAAGCTAAAACGTGAAACGCGCATTTGCATGGATTCCTAAGATAGGATTTTCATAATTTTAGGTTAGAATATTGTTGTGTTTAATAATACGCGCGCCTCGTCGAGCATTTGGAGGGAGCGGGCCCGGACTTGGTGGACTGTCAGTTCGGGTTCCAGCGGGGCCGGTCGACAGTTCATGCAATTCTGCGAGTGAAGGCACAAGCGGAGCGTGCTGTGTCCCGAGGTAAGTTCGTGGTGGCTCTGTCTCTTGACATCGCCAAGGCGTTCAAAACCATGCCCTGGGCCTGCATCGAAAGAGCACTGCAGTACCACGAGGTGCCGCCCTACCTTCGGCGTCTGGTGCACTATTACTTTTCTGATAGGTACGTGGAGTGTCCGGGCGCCGATGGGTGGCACCGGAGGGAAGTTTCGTGCGGTGTTCACACACCCCCGCCCCTTCGGGGGAGCGATGACCCGCAAAACCATTATATTATTAAAAAATGGTTGTGTTTAATAAAAAGTATTATTAATCTTTCTCATTTCATACTTTATTTCATACTTTAATTATTATATTGTATAATTAAATCATATGATATGTATACTCCATATCCGTTTAGGAAATTGAGATTTTTTTCAGCAGAAAATATATTCATCTGAACAACTTTTCCCGAATTTATACTGATAATCCAAAATTGTATAATCAAATATTTCGAAAAGGTACCTTCCACACCTAGAATGACATCACAATTTAATTCCATTTAAATATTCCAGTCCTACTTTTTGTATTCTTTGTATCTTTTACTGCTTCTTTGCTATTGTTTTGTATAAATAATACTCGGACGCTAATCGTATTAATAATATTTTTAGAGAACAGAAGTGGGAAAGAACAAAATCACAAATACCCTTCGTATATTTAACTTAAGTTTACACAAATCACAGACTAAGGAAATGTATCTCATTTATAAACGAATTCAAAAGGAAACAATTAATTACCAAATGTGTAAAATTTGTAACCCACTAACAAACCGTTACCTAGGTGATTTAAA
Organism: Hyles euphorbiae; assembly: GCA_023078785.2. Lineage (NCBI taxonomy): Eukaryota > Metazoa > Arthropoda > Insecta > Lepidoptera > Sphingidae > Hyles > Hyles euphorbiae. The sequence goes on from CM041058.1 coordinate 16,952,471, forward strand.
AATCTACTCCGCTCTTAGAGGAACAACCGACAAAGGAGGTTGCCAACTAAATAAATTTAATCTGATAGATCCTAACACGGCCTCTCCTGACTGTGTCCGTCCTCGGGCACTCCTTTAGCAGCATAGTTCTCTGTAGCGTTGGTTGAAGGCTGGATAGAAGGTCCTGCTTCTGCAAAATCGTTATTCTGATTGTCATCACCTAGGAATGTAACAATTGATTGCATTAGTTTTGAGCCTCCTTTGCAAATTTGCCTATTCAAACATTCTTCTCGCTTTTAAGGCCCTCATTCACCAATTACTTTTGAAAACAAAAGTTTCACAGCCATTGCGTAATTAAGTCTTTCATCATCTTATATTCATCGCAATGTACGGCCGTACTACAACCACTACATATTAATTGAGATACTTTCAAATATGTCAATCAATATGCTTCATAAAAAATGTACCGCAGCACATTTGTGAATGTGTGGACAACAATACCGCAGCAAGTGTCTCATCACATTCCCTGGACTCGCCCCGCAGTTCGAGCCCAGTACCATTGGACACCGCAGCGCCAATACCTGGGTATGTCACCGCAGCGCATACCCAGTACCACACATCTCAAGAAGCATTGCAAAATGTATCTTGATGTGTCTTCTCAAAACAGTAACTTCTTTGGGGTACCCCACTCATGCACAGCAACGCTGCACATCCACCACACCAGCGAGGTTAGTCGCTGACGCTCTTATTCACAACAGTAACTGTAAAACAAAGTTAAAGTAACTTGATAGGGTCCTCCCACTATGAAGTCCAACTTGCCCGTGCTCTGGGAACACTTTATTAGAAACACCAGGTCTCGGAGCTCAAATACCCTTGGAGATTTTCGTTGCCGGTGGACACAAAAGTCCTGCTCCGTTTGGTTATTTCTTAGCATCTCGCTGGCTCGAGCTTTGCATAGCTCGCGCCACGCCAATTAGGATGAGCGTCAGCAACTGCGACGTCTCGAACCAGAACACGTAGTTCAGGTGTCGTCAGTGGTCGCACCAGTCCCAATCAATAAATGTAAAGTAAAATATTTGTTAGTTTTCTATTTCGTTATATTTAAGACTAATTGAAACTTCCATAAATAATCGGAAAAACCAATATTTTCAGTGGTATCTTCTATACGAATCATATTTAGAACAGTACGTACACAACATTCCACCTGAGCATTCGCGTGATGCATCTCAGCCGTGATATAATGCATAACACAGCCCATATCTTTGATAAAATTTACAAAGCTAGAAGCTTCGAACACACGTCCGCGATCACAAATAAATAATTTTGGGACACCAAACAAAGCTATCGCGTTGTTAAAAACACGTTTCAAATTATCTGCGTCTTGCCTATACATTGGTAATAAAGCAAGTCATTTTGACAGACATACCTCTGAGGATCCAAGTTACCTTCATTTAACTTGTGAATTAATTCCTGGATTTTATTGTCTGCATTTTGAGCAATTTGGGTCGAGTTGCGAGCTCTGTCAATATGATTAACTTGCTTTGCTGATGTATTTTTGCTCAGATAGCGTGCAGCATTAAAACATCCTTTCGATATTCAATGCTGAAGTTAGAATCCTGTAAATAAATTTACCAGCGCACCACTCTGGAGAGTAAGCCTTTTTTTTCGTTCATTAGCCTTTAGAGCGTTACAGTCAGTGATAGTCTTGAATTCAACACCAATAAGAAAGTGTCGTAGATATTGCAACGCCCTAACGACTGCCAACGTTTCTAATTCTATTAGAGTAGTCATGTTGAAGTAAGTAAGTACGCGCTTCTTACCACAATGAGTTTGAAGTAATATAACCCCATACCCTACACTACTCGTATCCGTGTGTAGTTTTGTAGGCAAAGCTGCATCAAAAATTACAAGTACAGGCTCCGTGGTTAGTTTTTCGATGAGATATTGACGGGCAGATTCTTGTTTTGACCCTCACTCAAATTTAACACTTTTTTTAGTAAGCGAGATATACTTGCAGTTTTTGAGGCGTAGCCCTCTAAGAATTGACGGGCTTGTTTTACATTATCTGGTGTTAACGAGTTAATCAAAGCTGTCGCTTTACCCGGACTCGGCCAAGCCTGACCATAGGGAATAACACCAAGCCAAGACATTCGATCTGTTGTGTCAAAAACGATAATTTTTGCAGATTGACTAAAAAAACGAGCCTCTAGTAATGTTTTTAAAACCTCGCGGGGCAAAATAAACACGTCTGCAATAATCTCGTTCATCAAAAATACGCCATCGACATAGACTAGTAAATTGCCAGATTCAATCCATCTCCGAAAAGTTGTGTTGACGATTCTTCGATAGACCGTTGGTGAATTACATAAACCGAATGGCATTTTTACAAATTCATAATGGCCTTCCGGAGTCACGAACCCCATTTTACGAATAGAGGCATCATGAATCGGAATCTGATAAAATGTTGAGCCCATTTCTAAGCACGTAAAAAATTTAAAAGATGCTAAGCGGTCCATGTGATCCTCAATGAGAGGCAGAGGATATCTGTCTCTTACTGTGATTCTATTTAAAGCTCAAAAGTCCACACACAACCTATTCGAACCGTCTTTCTTTTTTGCAAGAAATATTATACTGGCATATTCCAATTCGATAATTATCCCTTTATCTAACAAGTTGCTAATTATTTCTCAAACGTTAATTTTTCTTGATGGGATAAATGGTATGTCTGATATACTACAGGTATATTGCTAGTGAGATTTATATGCATCTGTCCAGTGGTCACTGTTGTAGTAGCCGTACCGGATATAAGAAATTTAGAAGACTCATTAATCATTGTCATCAGAGCGGTCAGGTCATCATCCTGGAGTGGTGTCCTAACGCTACTAGACCTTGTGGACTGACTTAGTTTTTAAAACACTGTTGAAACTATGAGTCAAGTATTGCTTATCTTTGGTTCGATAATAAGTGATACCTTCTCTGTTTAATACGTCACTGACAACAATTATAGGGGTATTCGTGAAAGAAGCGAGTACAATAACTAAATCAACGTCAACCGAAGTATTTTCAAATTCGACAGTCAAAGTGACATACTCGCGACAATATCTCTTTAGAACCTACGCCTTTAACATAACACTCGGTGAACTTACGCTGGCATGAAAACAACTTAATTATATTAGACGCTATCAAAGAAATGTTTAACGCCCCGCTATCTATACATTCACGGGGATGCCCTGAATGATTGCCGTGACAACATCATTGTAGCCAGTGTCACTAGATATCTTCTTACACAAGTTCACCTTCCTATTCTGATTATAATTTCGGGCCTCAGATATTTCTTTAGAAAAACAGCCACCTTCTACATGTCCTAACTTTTTACAGAAGGTACAAGTTGGTAACGTTGACGGTTTGATTGCATTTCCCGATTGACTAGAATTGTTCAACGCGTATTGATTGATTTGACAATTATTATAACTTTTATGTCCAGTCCGACCACGAGAGAAACATTTTGAACCCAGCTTGACAACTCTATGAAATTTCGTATAATGTGAGAGTAGACGAGAATCTAATTTTGTTCGGACAGGTTTAACATGGATAGCTAAAACCAAGACTAAATTTTCAACAGATAGCTCAGCGTTTGCCGCCGCTGCTTCTATGTGCGGGTCCATTATTCCACGAATAACAATTTGCACTATGAGATCATTACTCAACCCTTTAATTATTTGTAATCGTAGTAGCGAACATCGAGCATATTCTGCATACGTCAGATATTTATCTGAAATCGTATTCATGATCTCATATAAAATATTCACATAGTCTAACTAGTGCGCGGGCACAACGAGGTAAACTCTAACTTGAAATTGGACCATGAACGATCGTTAATAACCCATTCATTAAGCTAGGTTTTTGCGTCACCTTTTAAGCAATTAGAAACTCTTGAAAGACATTCGGTATCGGCTCAACCGTTTGCGACTTTAGCCCGTTCGACCTCCTCGCACTAACCTCGCACTAAATTTGATACGTAAAAGTTCTGGGATTTGTTCCTTACCGCAGTACCCAGAAGTTCAACTAATGCATTATCCACGGAAGACGCATTCAAATTTTGTTGACTCATGTCTTGTGGAACGGTACCCAATGACTTTCGCGATTCGCCCAAAGAACTTCCTTTGATTGCCTTAAGACGTGAAACTATGGAATTTGAGGCTTCTCTCACCGAAACATGGCAGCGCGAATGTGATTTCCGTGACCGCGAACGCGAGTCATGCGAACGTGAGCGAGTGCGGTTTCGGTTGCGTTGTCGCGAATGTCCACGAGAACAGCGCGTAGGTACTTCAGGTATGTAACCCCGAGAACAAGAACGAACTTCCTCACGCGAAAGGTTCCGAGACCTAAACCGAGATTTCTCAGGTGCGTAATACTTAGATCGACTACGCGATCGCTCGCGGGAGCTGTCATCTTTTCGTGAACGTTCTACACGCATACGTTTACTACACGGTAAATTATTTCCGAAGACTTACCACCTGACTGCGAAGTTATATTTGATATCTGATTGTTTCCTCACAAACAGTTGTGGGCATAGGGTCCTATCCCACTTCTGATTTTAGAGAACAGAAGTGGGAAAGAACAAAATCACAAATACCCTTCGTATATTTAACTTAAGTTTACACAAATCACAGACTAAGGAAATGTATCTCATTTATAAACGAATTCAAAAGGAAACAATTAATTACCAAATGTGTAAAATTTGTAACCCACTAACAAACCGTTACCTAGGTGATTTAAAAATCTACTCCGCTCTTATGCCCCGTTCACATAATCGCCCAACATCGGCAACTATAGGCGATGACGGTAATGTGTACGGCTTATTGCCTTTCATTGCCGATATTCGTGTACATCAAGCAGTGTTGCTAACGAAATATTTTTCATTCCCAAATCTGGAGAATGTAGCGGTTCCGCGAAGTATAGTAAATAAAATTATGCTTATGTTAAAATAAGTAACAAATTATTTATAATGTTGACTCGTGTAGTGTTTTTTTTTTGTAATGCATTTTTATTGTTAATCTTATATTATTATAATACTAAATAACTCACATTACAGTGTAATGACTCTGATAATTTAACTCGTTATCATAAAATGAACCAATTAAATTATTAAGATATACACCCACAATTTAGGGATTTGTTCCAAAACTTATAACCCTGGTAAAATTTTACAACATTCGTGTTCGGGGTTTTTCGCCAACTGTCGGTAATCAGAGTGAGAGTAAAGTGAGAATACCCATGTTTGCCTGTCATCGTCGACGATCCGCTAGTTATGGATTTCTAGCCACATGCCCCGCGGGTTTGTGACAGTGTATTGCTATAGAAATTTAATTTTTCATTAAAAAAATATCGAAATACAAGTTTCAGTAACAACAGCTAGCATTTTCCGGAGCTATCAGTTACTTCCGTATAATAATTGGTTCAGTTTGATCACAATACGAAATCTATTCAGAAATAAGTATCATAGTTTATAAGTGTTTGTACATGATTTAAACTATATATTTGAATATTATGATTTATATCTGTATGAATATCACTCCGCTTATGCCGATGACGTGCATTGCGTTTACAGAAACCCGGTCTTCTCAAAATATTTGTTCATTTATTGTTATAAGGTCCGCCTACTTCCACTTTAGCTTGCTATTGCGGGTTGATATTTCTACAATATATACTAAAAGAAAATAAATAAAATTATAGATGTACAGAAAATGTTTATTTCAAACAAGAATATACAAAAAATACTTTAAAATAAATAAGTCGAATTATAGGACAGGGCACGCGTGCGTTTCAGCTGTATCTGCACCTAGTTGCCTGCTGCAACTTCTTCGGTTTCATTTTCTTATTATAAAATTCCACACCATTGTTCAATTCTCACTACATGCAATATAGTGTACGTAAAACGCACAATTACTAATTGAAATAATTCTAAATAAACTGTTTGTACCATTATTATTTAATTACACCCCATACTAAATAAAATAATCATAATTTTCGTATATTTTTATATTTTTGACAAAGATGACACAATTGACATCTGTGGACGTCTGTGGATATATACGACCAAAAACCTTCATCGTCCATTACCAATTCAAGTTTTTAATCCAATTAATATGTCTGTTATTAATAACTTCGTTTTTTTATGAAATTTTACTACGAGTTTTATGAGTACCTGATTTAAAAAACACTAGGCATTGCGGGCTTTGCGATTAGTTAAATGATTGACTTCCAAAATGAAAAATAAATGTCGTTGAATCATATGCCAGCCTACGTGGCGAAGTTGGTTAGACGTCGGCTGTGAACTGAGAGGTCGCGGGTTCGATCCCCGCCCCGCTAGAAATGTTTGTTCTACCCACAAATACTCCTTTCGGGTCTGGGTATTGTGAGACTGAAAAGACCCACGACACAAGACTCGATCTTAGTGTGGGGTCAGGACTATGTACGTGACTGTTGTGTGTTATTTATTATTTTCATTATATTTATGACATCTTATCTCAAAACCAGCATTCTACCATAGCCAATTCACCCATTGATTTGAACCAGGTATTAGTGGTACTTGTTATAATTCAGAGCTATGTGATGAATAAGGGTTCATCCACCAGAGTTATTTGGTTTATAATTTTACGACCAGCCAATTCTATCAATCCAATTAATTCTATGTCTCTGCTCGTGCTGCTCTGATTCTGTTCATCTTATTATGTTTACTTAATATTATAAATTCAAACGAAACTCTTTGTCTGTCGTCTGTCTGTTTTTATTAATGGAAAATGAGAAAACAAATCACCTGATGGTAAGTAATCACTACCGCCCATGAACATCCATAACGTTCCGATCAAAGATGTATTGCGTGTCCATGAAATGGCAGAGGAGTGGAAAGGAGAAAGGATGGGAAGAAGAAAGGAGCATTGGGAATCCAGCAATCTCACTTACCGAATGCAATGGAAAAGCTGTTACTTCACGTTGATCATTCATGCTGAGCAATAACTGACAACAGCGTGGCTCTAACACTTCTGTTTGTTTGACAGTCTAGTGCCTGTTAAACTTTTACGCCTACACCACTGAACCAATTGCCTTGTGTGAGCTGTGTAAACGGGTAAAGTTACGTTATCTATTACGTTTATAAGGCAAAATTTTTAATCCTAATAAATTTCAAAAAATATATCCGTCGTAATTTATATAAGTCTATCTTCTTGTTATTCAATATAATCGTTTCAATAATTATTTAAATAATGTATTATTTTCTATTTTGTGTTTATAACCATGATATTAATTGTAATACAAATAATAAGTTACTTTAAGGGTTGTTCTGGCTATCTACGACGCTCTATTTGCATGTAAGTGGATGGTATGCTAGAAAGTATGAGGCGAATAAAATAGGACAGGATTGAGGTATGGCATCGAATGAAACTTGATAAGACGGGATGTAACGGGAAGGAATCAGAAATGTCAATGATGTTTCAAAACAACAACAACTCAAAGGCGATAATAAGAACATATTGTTTTCTTATGTAGTGTAAAATATATCCCTAGAAAAAACGCTGTTTTTACGATTACAAATACCTAGTTATGTTGCGGTAAATTCTTAACATCCACCATCTTCTACTTATCTGTTTACTCGGTATTATTTGGTTTTTATATATATTCATAAAACTCGTATCTATACGCGCTTTTTAAATAAATGTCGTGGCAACTGCTAATGCATCGACGTCGATCGACGTCCATTTTTGACGACTTATCTATTGACAACTCGCTCGAATACGTGGCGAGGTGCGCAAAATTTGTGGCAATGATGCGCAAACGTGTCATCGCCTATCATCGGCGAACATCGACGATTGTGTAAACGCGCCATTAGAGGAACAACCGACAAAGGAGGTTGCCAACTAAATAAATTTAATCTGATAGATCCTAACAATATAAATTTAAAACATGACAAAAGGATAATGCATTCTTATCAACATTGACATAATATTCTTATTATTTATCTGTCTATATACGGGTCATTGTTAGGTGCATAATCTATATATTAATACGTGATGCAAAAACTTTGGATCCCTTTTTACGAAAATTGCGCGGACGCAGGAGCATAAAATTTGGCACACTTATAGTTTATGTGTAGGAGAAGTGGAGAATGCTAATATTTTTCAATAATAATGCTTATAAAGTACATTAAATCAAAAAATAAAACATTACACACACTGCCATGCATTTCACGCACACATCCATATACAAGTATACATACTCTGGTGTCAAATTGTTACTTTTCTTTTTCATTTTGTTCTTCTGACATAGACATACAAAAAAAAGGTTTTATTTGCCTAATGAGGTAATAATATTAATATTAAAAGAGAATATTAATTTTAAATGAGGCAATAATATTAATATTAAGCCTAATATGAAATGTAATATAAAACAAGATTTTAATAATAATGCATAAAAAGTACATTAAATCAATAAATAAACCAGCATGCATTTGACACACGCATACAATTGTTTCTTTGCTTTATTATAGACATAGTTGAATGTCAATCAGAAAAAATTGTTTACTGTGGTTTTGTTGAATATCAAACAGAAAAGATTTATTTGACGAATACTACGTGAAATACTGAGCGCTATCATTCATTATACGCATAAAGAAAGTTCTGTAGCAGCAATCTGCAATAACATTCAGGTACAAAAAAATATAATTTGCTATTGATGGTTCAAAGCAATTATTGTAGTTTACGATTTAGTAATTTTGAGAGATACGTACATTTAAATGTGCACGAATTATCAGAATAACAACATACAGGCAAAAACTTTGTCTCTTCTTGATTTGGTCGAATTTCGACCACTAGGCGCCCACTAGTGTAAGTAAATAGACAAATACGGACCTAAAACCCAATTCACTTGGAGTGTTTCGCCTGATATCAGAGAATCGTGTGCCATCCTCATATGTGATAATTATTGTAATATTAGCTTATTCTGTCTAATATTTTCACGATCTAACTTTATTATATCCTTACTCTGCAATGCTTTTAAATAATACAGACAGGAACGTACAGAATTTAAAATAATAGGAGAAAACAACAGAAGCGGGTGTCCTAATATGACGTTTGAGCAACCTATTTTGATTGATAGTTCTAAACTTAGCCATGCAGGGATTAAAACGTGTATAAGTTGCAATTAATCCTTTTGTTAAGTTACCTACTTACATCTTTTGTTTATACCTATTCAAACAGGAAAATTATCTTCAATTATCACTGTTGGGAACGGTTAAGTCCCATACAACTGAGAAAATAGGTAATATTGTAAATTAGGCAAATACAGGGAGCTGCCCTTCCTTTCTTGCACTATTGAACTTGCACCTAGAGTTTATTAAACTTTTGTTATACTAAAATATTGATATTAGCAAAAGTACATAATGTCACAGAGATAAATTCAAGTATGTCGCGTTTCTGATGAAGATGGGCATCTCTAGATAAATTATAATTTTTCTGGCTTCGTCGAATAAACACAGACTATAGAACAAGAGACGTAAGGTTGGATCCCAAGTATACGTTTCAGTTCAAGAAGCTTATACCCAAATGGAGATTGCATTCCGTATATAAAAGTGAAGCACAAAAATGACGTTGCGACTGATTGCTATCCTTTTCTTTCGAGTGACAATGAATGAACAAAAAGTCATTTTCATTCATTGTCACTCGAAAGAAAAGGATAGCAATCAGTCGCAACGTCATTCGAGGTCAAATTTTTGTGCTTCACTTTTATATACGGAATGCAATCTCCATTTGGGTATAAGCTTCTTGTTTCAGTTCTAGGTGTTTGTATGACCGAAGTATCTATTAGTTTCCGGTACCAACGATAGATCGTTAGGTCAAATTATTTATACAGAGGGTGATTGACACATGCTACTTAATTTGACCCACATGTTTTTCACTACCCCAGGTGACATTGTACATGATTTAGGAAAAAAATTTAGTTGATTTATTGTCAAAAATCGTGATTTTATTTTTCGCGGTTTTTGGGCACCCATATAGCTACGAGTATTCTACCGCTTAGCTCAACTTCAATTCGGTTCAGGGAGTTATCTGAGCCGTAAAAAGACTCGGTATCTATAGTTGATCAAATACCTTGAAACCTAAAATCGCGATTTTTGATAAAACTTTCAGGCAGTTTTTGTTCAAACTTGGTACCATGTTACCCTAGGATATTAGGAACATGTGGTTTAAATTAAAAACCATATGTCAAAATCAGCCTGTATAGCACAAATTTAAAAAATCGAAAATACTAAATATTTACAAATATAATTCTCATGCAATATTATGTTGCAGCCATTTAATATTTTCTAAATCCTCAAAGTAAATAGAACTAAACTGGATTGCAGAGCGCGTGTGATTGACCGCTGCTAGTGCCAACTGATTTTTATTAGCATTCATTACGACGGCGAAAACAGGATATAATGACCAAATCTGATGCTATGACTGAAGTACAAGATATTATTATTCTTTTACAGACTATAATGTTTAATAAATAAAACAAGTTATGAGTTCAGAACATTATAATATGTATCTAATGCAATTCTACATAAAACCACAGTGCTACATAAAATTTAGATACACGTACGTACAATATTTATAATTAAAACAAAATTGAGACAAATTTGGCACCTGTAATGTAATAGGGCATAAAATTTAAAAACTACTTTATAACACGTTTAAACAATTCGCTTAACTAGAAGTGTGTACTTGGTTTTAACCTTGTACGGGAGAGGCTTGTCCTTGCTGACCGACCTGAACTTGAGGTACTTGATTTAATTGACCTTGGGCCTGTTGAATAAGTGGAGCCTGTCCTTGATTCATGGCCTGTTGAGGTTGCTGTTGTCCTTGGACCGGTTGCTGAGCTGGGTATTGGCCTTGAGGAGGTTGTTGTGGTGGTACTTGACCCTGAGCTGGTTGTGCTTGGTATTGGCCCTGTGGTTGCTGCGCTTGGAACTGACCCTGAGGCGGCTGTTGACCTTGAGGTGGTTGCTGTCCTTGAGGCGGCTGTTGACCTTGAGATGGCTGCTGTCCTTGAGGCGGCTGTTGACCTTGAGGTGGTTGCTGCCCTTGAGGTGGCTGTTGACCCTGAGAAGGCTGATATTGCTGATACTGCGGTGGCTGTTGGTAGCCTTGTTGTGGAGGTTGTTGGTATTGTGGTACTTGTTGTCCAGGTTGTTGGTATTGACCCTGTGGTACTTGTCCAGGTTGTTGGTATTGACCTTGTGGTGCTTGTCCTTGAGGATAATATTGTTGTTGACCTTGGAACTGCCCTTGTTGGAACTGTTGATGGTAAGCTTGCTGTTGTTGGTACGCTTGGTATTGCTGCAGGGCTTGGTGGATTTGATGTTGCGCGCCAGGAATGGGGTGGCCCTGTGCATCAACCTGAGAATAGAATTAAAATATTATTTTCATTGTTAATCAAATCGTTTATGCAATACAGAAATATAAATACATAAACAATTCTATACTAACCAAACCGCGTTGTTGTAAGTATCTCATCTCATCTAGCCGTCTCCTCTCGAACTCTTGGTACTCCGCCTGAGTATAGATCTGGTTCTCTTCGATAGGTTTCCAGCCTGAAAAAACAACATTTTAAGTACTTAGTTTAAAAGCTAAGATTTGGGAATAAATCTTCAAAAAATATCCAAGCTAAGTATAAAATCAATTAATGAACTATTTATATTTTACGGCTTATACACACTTGCATATTCATCCCATTTACAGCGATGATAGTATATTTTGTCTAAAATCGAGTGATAGTATTTTCAATAGTTTTAATGTATAATATACAATTTTTCCATACTGCATCTATTCGGTCCCTATTCATAAATATAAATACCATAAGAAATTAACCTCAAAAGCGACAGTCATGAGAAACAAATCTGTTTTTGTATCGCTTGCTTGCATGATACTTGTGTTATGGTATGTAAAAATAACATGGAAATAAATTCAGTCAGCCCAACCCTTTTTAACTATTAAGCCACAAGGCACAAAATGAAATTGTATTCCAAATTAGTGAAGCGGTGTTTTATTTGAGGTTTATTTATTAAATTATGGTACTCAACAGAAGTCACTTGATTAACGGAAGGGTTTCTTTGAAATGTTATTTTAATATTGAAGTAAATTATATAAATATGTTTTACGTCGCAAATTTGCTGGGATCACGTCATTATATTTTCTGACGTATATGTTTCCAATAATTCCTGTTCATCCAAACGTTCCCAGGAAGAAATTGCTCAATGCAATATGATCACACATTGTACCATTACATTTTTTATTTGTTATATTCAAACATTATGTATCTTGAGATGTACAATTTTTTGTATCAGCCCATATACGTCCCACTGTAGGGCACGAACCTCCTCTACAATCGAGAGTACGATTGAGAGTGGTTAGGCTATATAGTCCACCACGCTGGCCTAATGCGGGTTGGTGGACTTAAACCATAGAAGTTCTTATAAATCGCTATGGAATGCAGGTTTCCTCACGATGTTTTCCTTTACCGATTTAGTGTGTGGTGATTGACTATCAATAGAGATGTACAATAAAGGGCATAAATAAATAATAATCAAAGTATCACCCACCTTCGTCTTGATTGAAGTCAGCCCGTTGAGTCTCCATCATGAATTCATTGAAATCAATAAGGCCGTCCCTGTTCTTGTCATTCTCTTTGAACACGTGCTCCCTCATTCTCTCCATTTCCTCAGCCCTCTCGTGAAGATCCTTGTTCGGCCCACCGGGACCGTACAACTTGTCCAACTCTTTGATGAAAAGTGCCTTCACTTCGTCAGCGTCCCAAACACCGTTACCATCCACGTCTGTTCGAATAAAAATATTGTAGAAAATCCTAGTACTTGAGGTGACTGTTAATTTGTGTGTAACCTAAGGAAACCGTAGTACATGCTATCATGCAATGAGATTCACTGCCTATTGATTAGGGACTTGTTACTCGGTGTTAAATATTGTCAATGGCTTTTTGTTTTTGAATCAATGATAACGTTTTTTTGTTATAGCTATGAATGGCGAGACGAGCGTGCCTTTCACGTGGTAAACAATACAACTACTCATGGACAGTGGCAAAAGCAAACAACACCTTGAATTACAAAGCAATGCTTGGTATTACACTGCGCTCGCCATCCTGAGACATAAGATGTTAAGTCTCAATATATCCAGTAGTTACTCTGACTACAATGTCCTTCACACCCCAACACAATAGTATATTAACACTGCTGTTCGAGGGGAAATCAAATTTCTTACCCCCTTGTGTATAAGTAATCGACTAATACACAAGGGAGCAAGAAATTATCAAATGAACTTTAATGTGCATAAAATTCCTCCAGTAATGTTGAGTTTAAAATAACAATGGTCAAATAAAATGGAGCTTATTAATTAAGCTAAGTTCAGTTATATCAGCTACAAATAAAACTACACACTTACGAGCTTAGTCACATACAATTTTAAACCCTATTGTAATTATTGAATGTTTTGTCCCTTTCGATCAATTTTTTAATTCAGTTTGAGTGAAGAAGATAAAACATTCGATAGTTAAAATACGTTGTAAAACAGTAAAGTAAAAGGTCCAATTGCATCGATTAATCTTGACAATAACTGAATCTTCAATAAAGCCAACGTCATACATGACAAATAAAAGGCATTGACATCGTCAAAAATAATGTTGTCTTTAAAATTAGTTGATTCATTGAACCTACAACACAATCTACAGGCTAACTGCATGCGAAATGATAAAATGATCACATTACGTGCATGCACAACTCACAACACAACACAAACACGACATACGAACAATGAAACAACATCTACAACTGCAACAGATGATAATGCATGATGATTTTCATAAATAGCGTACAAACAAACTCGTTAGATCTCTACATGCATTGCGGTAAGCTACTCGCACGCGTAGGACCTTACCATGCAACATGAAAAACACCTTTGGGTTGAAATCTTTTGAATCCATTTTGTCACCCTTTTTCCATATTTCTAACAATTGTTCTCTGGTCACAGGATGATGAAGCTGTTACAGATAACAACGATTAATATATTACACAACTCACCATGCATCATGAAGAAAACTTTTGGGTCAAATTGTTGATCCATATGATCTTGTTTCTCCCAGACCTCTTCGAGTTGTTGTTTAGAACCGGGGTGGTGCAGCTGTGTTTTTTCAAATTCATTATAATACATACAATGTACATATATACAGACTAGAAAATAATAATATAATATACACCCAACAGAACATACATAGTCCTGACCCCACACTAAGATCAAGTCTTGTGTGGTGGGTATCAGGTACTATCAGAGACTTTTCGGTCTCACAACAAAAACGCAGATCTGAAAGAAATATTTGTGGACCGCACAAACATTTCCCTAGGTGCGAGGATCGAACCCGCGGCCTCTCGTTTCACAGGCAGCGTCAAACCGCCTGCGCAAAGGAGGCTGTCAAAGAAAGTAACTTATTAATAAACAAAAACATCCTAAAATAACACTTCAAATAAGGATTCATTATACAATTAGGCATATGCACTTTTGCATACAAAATATAAATAAATTCTTATGCATAATTCATTAAGCATCTACATTAGTTTATGATACTTTCCTATTGCGTAAATGAGTCTTCAAACAATATCATTCAAAAGTTATTACAATCAACGTACAAATCAATTAATTAACGATAAAGTCCGATAACGGAATGTTTATTTCTGACATTCCATATTACACTTACAATAATGATACACGTCACAAGCGAATTCGCTGTGAGCAAATGAAATTGATTGAGATTGAGCAATAGTCATAAGGTATTGCATTACATTCAGCTATCGAGAAAAAAAAAACATTGCTATTTTACGACTACAATTTCAAAACAATATAATGTTGATGGAAAAACTCAAAAGGCCAATGTTTACTATTTATGATGATTGTAGTAATCAAGAGGAAACAAAATCGTTTTTCTGGCCATTTTCTCCTGTAACTCTTACATATTTTTTAACGATAGACAATATTTTATATGAAGAATTTAGTATACGAAATAAAATAATATAAATAAAAAGAGCAAATATGATGATGATAATGACGATTTCTTTTTAAATATGATTAATAGAATCTTACCGGCTTGTGGTGCTTTTTAGCTTCCTCCTCTTGCTTTATTTTGTCCATGTATTCTTTTTTCTGGGTTTCATCCATCGCTTCCATTTTCTGATGCTTCTCAAACTCTTTTTGCATTTCGTATTCCTGTATTTATGTCAGTGTTTAAATTAAAGTCAGGTGGTATTAATTGTGTCTACTATCACATTTAAAAAAACCGTATGTACAAATTTAAACTAATTGACATAAAAAAAACTAAAAAAATTGTCTTGGTGTAATTTAATCTCGTAATATTAAGGGTAAATTTCATAAACAGTTATTCTGCATAAAAAATCATATTATTACGTATCATAACCGTTGCCAACATTAATTAAAATTAAAAAAACTAAAAAACACGCTTTATATAGAAAACCCAACTAAAAATAGAAAATAAATTTTAATAATACTGAATTAAGGAAAGTGTAAAAAATTAATAACAAAATAATATTTTTTATTGTAAAAAAAGCGTGGGGTGCATCTTTTCAATAGATATAATTATTTTATCGACAGATATAAGTAGAAGGATTATCATTTTGATGATATCTTAAAAAGCACCCCACGCTTTTTTTACAATAAAAAATATTATTTTCTTATTAATTTTTTACACTATCCTTAATTCAGTATTATTAAAATTCATTTTCTTTTTTTTAGTTGGGGTTTCTATATAAAGCGTGTTTTTTAGTTTTTTAAACTATTATTTATTTTCTACCTTTTAGTTTGGTTTATTTATAAGAGCGTTTTTTCTTATTTTCAAATGTCTGTCTTATCAACTGTCGATTTATAAACAATTACTACCATACAGCATATATCAAACCATGTTTAAAAAATAAATACGCAAAATGCTCTATATAGTTCCAACAAACATACAAACCAACATACAAGTGAAGCTAATATAAAGCGGGTAAAAAACATTTTGCGTCTAATCCATAAAATACGATTTGAATGGTCCGTTGTTTGAATACTACTTTCGAATAGGACCTGATTCATATGATATATATTTTTACAGCTCTTACATAATATTATACTGGTGTTCAAGATGATGAAAGAAGACTCATACCACTATCAAAGATGAAATAAACATATTCACAATGTGAGAAAGAACTTCGAATATTTATAACAATTAACAAATAAGATATATTAACAGGACAGTAATGTATTAATTATTACTATTGCCTTTTTTCTCTACTAAAATATCGTACAATCTCATAAGAATATAATTAAGGACTTAATGTATGTTTAACTAAAGTCTGATATGTATCATAACACTTTCACTGACTTGTCTTAAATATGTGGGCCAATCCACGACCAAAATATAGTAAACAATTTATTTTTTCAGATGGTTTCATTTTGAGATCTAGTCATCATCATTTTGTCTTGGAATGCTAAATTGTATTACTCATTATTCTTAAATTATCTATCTCACTTGGTCTTTCAATAATAATATTACAATATACAAATAAATCTACACCTAGAACTCCGAAGTATAGTTCATAATGAATACATGAGACGATAAGTTCTATACTAAAATACGTGACTAAAATAACAATATTAATATCAGCATAATTTACATTCTACAATTAATAACTCATTTCAAGGCGCAAGATAATTATAATAGCTTGATATGAATCCAGTTCGAACTAAAATTAAAAGAATTTTCTCGACTAAAACTTATGAAGAGCCTTACAGAATCGAGTCAAATATAATCTCATTCTTTAACGTATTACGTTAACTGCGGCGTCAAACTACCCACACGGGTGCCGAAAATATTACAGATATAATAAGTGAAACAAAATTTATGCATCGCACCTTGAATTCTTCCTTGCGCTTCTTGTCAGCAGCCTCTAAATCAGCAGTTGTCTTCTTGATGAGTTTTTTTAAGTCTTCAATCTCAAAAGTGTGAGGATTTGCGTGATCCAAATGTTCACTTGATGGCACTTTGCCCATGTCAGGGTTCAAGTCGTTGGTCAATTCGAATTGCTGAAATAGAAAGCATTTATATTACAATAATCGAAGACCGCAGGCTACTATGTGGTTACAACTTTCTTGTCAACTATTTCAAGTGCAGTGGAACTTTTATAATGACATCGAAGGGAAATGACTTACTATTTGTAGGTTTCTCATATGTGGGAGGCCGCCTGGGTAGGTACCACCGCAATATTTATTTCCCCGCCAAACAACAGTGTAAATGCACTGTTATGTTTCTGTTTGGAGACTTGTTTTTGCGCTTAACATCTTATGTCTCAGGATGGCAAAGCATTGTTGAATGCCAAACATTGTTTTGTAATTCCAGGTATTGTTTGGTTTTGCTACTGTTCATGAGCAGCCGTATTACCATCAAGTGAACGGCATTCTCGTATCTCCATTCATTGCATTAAATAAAATTAAAAACACGTAATGATAAGCAGACATCATGCAAAGCATTTTTTTAGATAATAAACAACCTCCTATTTTTGTTTGGTATTTAATATGTATTAACACAGGATATACAATCAAAATAAAATTTGTACATAATAAGAACATACACTAAATATTATTTTTTTCACTTGACATCAATCATTTTTCTGTGTGTATTTTTTTTTTTTTGTTGTAACAGTACCAAAGTATCCTTTTCAATACTGCTACGGACCTCGTCGGGGGTCTAGACAATATTGTGACTACGGATAATGATCTGTAGTCACAATATACCTTATAGAAATACGCAACTGGTTATTACTTATTAGATATTATGATTCTTTTAACTGCAGTGTGTGTGTGTATTGATAATCAATCACCACGCACTAAAACGGTGAAGGAAAACATCGTGAGGAAACCTGCATACCATAGCGATTCATAAGAATTTCTATGGTATGTAAGTCCGCCAACCCGCACTAGGCCAGCGTGGTGGACTATATGGCCTAACCACTCTCAATCGTATTCTCGATTGTAGAGTAGGCCCGTGCCCTGCAGTGGGACGTATATGGGCTGTCACTACACTACCATTATTATATTTTATACTCATACAGAACATTGAGTAGTATAATTCTACATTTTTACAACCTTTTTAATGGCCCTGTTTCATTTCATAATTGCATGTGGTCAATTAGAAAACGAGTAATTGAGGGTCATAATTTTCTGGTATGTTTCATATCCAATAAGAAACTAAGAAGATTTCCACGGTAGCAATAAGTGAAGTTATCTAGAAAAGACCTTCTTTATATTATGTACAATACAAGTTTATATTATGTTATTGAATGATACAGACATATGGATTTCCCAAACAAAAGGCGATTTCATAAAAACATGCTTCCAGTATTCCCCACATATTAAACTTTAATTTAATACGGGAATAACACAATGTTGTCATTTATGAATTACTGTTGGGCTGTCGCCTGTAATGTAATCAGTACACAAGTATATTTATATACCTGTAATGGCATAAACATTATAGTAAAAATGGTATACTCATGAAATACATCTCTTTAATTCTTTTGTTCACCATATAAATTGAGAAATTGTAATATCCACATAATTTAATTAAGTCAGTAGCTCCATAATAATTGATTATACACGGATTTCTACTCGCAACCTAATGAACACAAATAACTTTTGTTATTAAAAACTTTGTGCACAAAACTCAGAAATTATAATTTCCTGTGGAATTACTAAACATATAAGAAATAGGTCAAATATCAAACAGGAGCATATTTTAATATGCTAAACCTGTGAGAATTATATCGCAATATAATTAGGAGAAAAAGAAAGTGAAATACGATAACCAGCAAAAACCCTGTTGAAAATCATGTGTCTCACCTTAGTAGCAAGATGGCGCAGTCTATCCATTTCACGACGTTTAATCTCGTCCAATTTAGTCCTAATGTTGTGATTCACGAAGTCAAGTTGTTCAGCGATTTTGCCAGTCTGAAATATTACGAAAAATATTCATTCATTTCGTAATCTGGTACATTAATAAGTAATAACATAAAAATCAGAAATATTATCATTTTATTCTATTCTATAATCTAGACAATATCTCAAAGTAATATGATAAGCTAAAATTCGGCTAACGGGGGAGTTCCCTGTTTCTGTTTTTGTACAATATTTCATACACGGCAAATAATGTGTAAAACTATGTCAATGAAAACATCGCGGTAATTCCTTGAGAAATGAGGCTGCAATTAATATTCTAAACATGATTATAGTTTTTATGCTTGCAAAAGTGGCAACGTAATGGGAACACCTGTATATCGCTTGTACGCGCGCACAACAGCGATGACGTCATGATGTTATGTGTCTCCCTTTTCCCTAATGACTGAACACAATGCAATGAGTACATGCTGTGACCTGATAATAAAACTTAAGAATAACATCGACTTTAAATATATGGACAGGGCGGAAAAGTGTTTTCTACGTTAGTGGTGAATGCGATCCAGTACATCTTTAGTGGCATGTTACTAAAATAAGTCGTCCCCACAGCGATTTTTAAAATGTTTGCTTGTATTATGACAGAAATTTTAATAAATATGAAGATGATATTTTTGATGATAATTTAGACGAAATTAATTAAATTAAGTTATTAATATTAATATTAGCACCATTTGCACGTTCATCTTTTGAAACTCAATGAATACCTAGGCCCTTCAGCCTATTCGTATTTTTTAAATCAATGAAAGTAACTATGACCCATATTCTAAACCCTTAACAAAGCTTTGGGAGAATATTGAAATATTGCATTACAAATGTGCATAAATATATTATAGTCTTGTTTGAATTGAATTTGAAATTGTAGTATCCATATATTGTTCATAGATGTTGTGGAACATCTCTTACTACATCAAAGGAAGTTTGGTCTTAACCTTATATTGTGTACTACATAGCGGAACTGTAGTATTTAGGAACAGAATTACTGTTCAATCAGTTTAAAATGTGTTTATCATATAATTACATTAAAGTAAATCTTGCAAAAATATTCCACTACACTGCATGTCTACATAAATAAGTATCAGTTGTCCTTGGAGAACGTGTTTATTTAAAACCGAAAGTATGGTCCTTAATAAACTGAAGATAACCTTTAAGCTTAAAGCTCCACTGCTTATTACACATACACATAAATTAATATTAATCATTAAGTAGGTTATGTATATTTTAATATTGTATATTTTAAAGGCGAAAGTTCTTGAGCTCGTAACTTCTTCACACACAAACAGTTGGACCAATTTGGATGAAATTTTGTTTGGGAGTAGCTAATGCCCTAGATTTACATATCAGGCTCCTCATCATCGCAAAAAAATATATCGGTCTATAGGATAATCAGGGAATCTACCTGATCAAGTGGATGGACCCATTTTTAATGAAATTTTTAGGGAAGCAACTGATACTTTGGATGAACTCAAGCAAATTTTTATTCCGAGAATATAGTGATGAACGATTTTAATTTGTTTTATATATTTCATTTTCAAACTTTAACTACTCTAAGGAATATTAACAGAGTGACACACACTGATACAACTAACTACTACAGAGTGCATGCCCTTGAGTCATGACACACTTAAACTGGACAAGACGGGATTTAATGAGATGGGACGGGGAAAGTAGTATACAAGATGGCAACCTTGGTGGGTTTAAAAATCAAACAGTTGATAAGGGAAATTGTATGTGCCTGATGTGGCGTGGTCTCAAAAAGTGTTTGCTTCGGGCAATGGAAAAGGCACGCCGCTATTATTATCTTACATACTATGTTTAGTTCATATAATCCTGTTGTGGATTTGAGAAAACTACTTACCCTAACATCTTCTTCATCGGCCTTCTCAAGTCTTTCCCTGAAGTCAGGATCACTCTCCAAGGCTTGGACTACCTCCTTCAAGTATCTATGATACTCCATATAGTCTTCCTGTGACAAGAATATTACAGTTCTTACTATGTCACTTAATAATTTTCAAATATTGTTTCATATTTAATAATAAATACCATATTCGCAATAGACATATTTCTCAATCAATGATAAATACTCGCATTAGCAATGAATCAGTTGAAAAATTGAAATTCATTTAATGATTACACTAAGTATAATTTTCTTTATTTAAAACAATACAAAGTGTTTCTGGTGTATTTCTTTTTAAATCTTTCTAGTTTTAAGGTAATTAATCAATTTAAATATGAAATGACAATTATAAGAACCAACAGAGGTTTGTGTACACAGCACAATATAACTTTAAAAAAAATTGCATAACTTCGCTATTAAAAGCAATTGTTGTATCAATGTTTACATTCACACTTAAAACAGAAAAATGTGAAAATTAGGGTTATGCAGAAGTTATCAAGTGACAAACAGATTTGTATTATGCCAAAGCAACAACAATCATTTGTATTCTTAAGTGAAAATTAAAAGGAATGATTTTTCAATACAAAGATAATACAAAAATTATTTCAAAAATCTGCACAGGCTAATCATCACTTGATGGTTGGATTGTTTCTGCAAAACATGGTCAAAGCATCTCATTCATCATCATTAATTTAACAGTTATGACTGTTAAATTAAGTATCTTCACCGAATAAATATATTAACTGTGTTGTTCATAGATAATTGCATTTTCATGAAATTATTGTGTATCTATCACCCACCAAATGATTTTTGAACCACTTTTGAAGCTTAAGAAAGATACTATTCTTAAGCTTCAAAAGTGGTTAACTGTTATATGTAGCACTGCATTAAAGGTGTACATTGGAAAAAATAAACTTTATAAGTCAATAATCTATGATAGTTTATAATTATCACTACATAGTATAAAACAAAGTTGGTTTCTCTGTCCCTATGTTCCTATGTTCCTATGTCCCTGTGTCCCTTTTTATGCTTAAATCTTTAAAACCATGCAACGGATTTTGATGCGGTTTTTTAATAGATAGAGTGATTCAAGAGGACGGTTTATATGTATAATACGTACATATTATTGTACAGAAATCTATTTGTACCCGGGTGAAGCTGGGCCGGGCCGCTAGTGTTCATATAAATTTAAAATATTGAAGGAAATAAGACACTATTATATTGAGTTACTATTTCCCATATAAATATTTAGCAGGAAAATCTAACCTCAATTTTTTGTCATTTAGTGACATAAAAACCGATTATTAAAATAATATAAATTTTAAATTTTTCTAATCTTTCCTAGAGTCTGTTCATAGTAATAAATATGTACGTATACAAAACAAGTCAGTTATTTTCATCTCACAGAAGCTTCAATAGCAACAGCAGAACAATAAAATGGAATATCACTTGGCATCAGCACACACATTTATATACCAAAATGTTTTTTTTTTTTTTTTTGAGGAAATATGATGCCAAAGCAAAGAATTTCGCAAAGAAGAGAAAGTTTATAAAATTAAAATATGACATTAAAATTAGTACTCCAGATACCACAAAAAGGGAATATTGCACCATACAGTACAAAAATATCTAAGGTACTTACCAAGTCATCCTTAACTTCACTGTCATGTTCATTGTTTTTGTCTGGTGATACTGGCGGAGCATATGAGCAATGGAGGATAACCGCCATAAACAGGAAACTTATAAGCAGCCTCATCTTAGCCTGAGCAAAAACCAACCATTTAATCAAATTTTATCAATTGACAATCATAATTATTTCAAGTTGTCCGATAAGAGGGAAAAATCGATCACAAAAAAAAGTAACATAAGAAATTATCTAGTCAACACTTAAATTCGACAAAAGTGAAGATATTTTAGTGCTTATATTACAGTAGAAGATTTAGTTGGTCCATTAATACAACACTGATCCATCGATTAATTTCTTGAGCAATAATGATAATGCAGTGTATAAAGGGAAAATGTTAACACGGTTACGAGAAAGGATATACTTCATTTTCTAATAATAAATACAATTTTATTTGTGTTTTTAATGGAATCTTTAGGTACTGCTTTAAATGGGAATTAATATCGGAAACGACTTACCATTGTCAGTATTCTAAAATAATTACGGCGAATTCACATAAGAATATACTAACAATCCACTTCCAAACTTGGAAACTGATTTGATTTGGTTTTTAAATAATTTATTGACGTGTCCCTATCACCTTCATAATCCAAATCACTTTTTACTAGAGTTGTGCCAGAACTTCAATTACGAGTACACGATCAATCGATTTGACACAATGAACTGTATAGTAAATACGGTAAATACTAATCAAATCGGTTGCATGACTCATGAGCTACCTAACTGAATATAATAATAGGTATTAGGTTGGGGATTGGGAAAAACGAAATGCATTATTTTTTCGACAGCATTTACTGTATTGATCGATATGTCCAAAAGTAGGCATCGATCAATTTTCAGTTTATGCCAAGAAGCTTATACCCAAATGGAGATTGCATTCCGTATAAAACACTGAAGCACAAAAATTTGACCTTGAATGACGTCGCTGTTATCTTCTATCCTTTTCTTTAGAGTGACAATGAATGAAAATGACATTATGTTCATTCATTGTCACTCGATAGAAAAGGATAGAAGATAACAGCGACGTCATTTAAGGTCAAATTTTTGTGCTTCACTTTTATATACGGAATGCAATCTCCATTTGGGTATAAGCTTCTTGGTTTATGCTCTTGGTTTATGCTCGTTGCCGAGTTGACATTTCACATTAAAATATATTATTTTGTTGTGTTTTTCTTTGATCCATTTGTGGATCCATTCAATGGAGTTACAATCTATAAAATTGTTATCAAAAACTAGCGGCCCGGCCCGGCTTCGCCTGGGTGCTGACAGTTATAAACTACTTTTCTTGTCCTATGACCTGTTCCATTAGATCCCAGCTTATCCTTTTGTATCCCATTTTATTCGTTCATATTCTATTCCAAACTATTTCTATGAGTTGGAAAGAGTGGCAAATACACATTTTTCACACAAAAAAAAATTAAAAATGTTTCACTGTAATATATGTCGTTTCATATATTTTGCATTTTTATTTTTGCAGCCTTACTGAAAATGACTTTTTGTTCATTCATTGTCACTCGAAAGAAAAGGATAGCAATCAGTCGCAACGTCATTCGAGGTCAAATTTTTGTGCTTCACTTTTATATACGGAATGCAATCTCCATTTGGGTATAAGCTTCTTGGATGTAATGCATCGTTTGGTTACATCGATGGTATTTCGATGTATTGAGAAATACATCGATGTTTCTTAAACATCGATTGTTTTAGGTTAGGCATTAATTAAAACAAAAACATGTATTAAGAACATGGATTTTGGGGGATCCGTTGCCGCGGGGGGAACCGGTTGTTGCGGGGGGCCGGCCCTAAGCCCTCGCTAGCGCATGCGACTATGATGTCTCTCAACGATGGGTCTTAAGGGTCCTGATTTACCGATTAAGCGATTTATGCCTATAACCTATGGAACATGGATTAAGAAAATATTAATGTGCACTTCAAAACGATTAAGACAGATTTTTGGTCAGAAAATAAAATGTTTGATTTTAGGTTAGTTCTAGGTCTGAAATGCCGACTTATGACAATAAAAACGCACAGGCAGCGTACAAAAGTAGTTCTACAATCCTATAATAGCAGATTTTCCGTGATAATCCGTGTCTTTAAAATGTTTTTTGCACAGACTTGAATCAACTGTTGACACAAAGGTTATAATTTTTGTAGCTCTTTCTCACTTTCTTTTTTTCAATGCTGGGGCTTTTGTAAAAAGATGATTACCACGACTAAAACAGCCTGGTACTTAACACAGTGGCATATTAGAAAAAAAAAATAATTCTGATTGAGAATCACGATTATGTATGAAATTGACAGTTGTCAGTCAAACCATTAGACCTGTAGCCAATCGTATGTATTCGGTATTGAGTAACGAGTACTCCGTCTGACATACGATACCGAATCGTTACTCACAAATACATTTCGTTACTCGTATTTTTCGTATCTACTGATGCTTGTTAGTTTGATTCTGCGAACAAGTACGACTATTTTGGTTCGCGCAAGGACTCTTGATGCGTGAATTGAAACGGTTTGGTGTCCGAGTATCTAGGTACATAATGGCCTGTTCTTTGGTAGGTACGATAATACTAACTCTACATATGTAGGTACGTTTTATGATAAACATGCGCGCGGTTATGCTGTGATTTTAAAAAAGAACCATATAAAACAATTTACGTTTGTTTCATAAAATGTGAAATACCGATATGTAATTCCTAGTTACCAGTTTTGCATCAGGGCCCTCTATTAAATTAAATGTTTACGCTATGCATACTTCGTAATACACTTGAACAATAACAAACCAACTGTTTCCTGTATACATTTAATCTGATTTATATTTTTGTCAATTGATGTTAGCATGAAACAATTAATTAATATATTCGACACGTATTAATGTTTCTTTTTAATTAGTAGATTCACAATGGACCGCAGTGTTATTGTGATAACATATTTTCATTGCTAAAAGTGATCTAAATATTAATTTCAGTATTTTTCTGTAAGATCCTTAAATTGCACTTGTATCCGTTTGACCTATCAAATTATATACTAGACTGGTTCAAAATAAAAAACATGCAACCTCCGTATTTAAGTAACGTAAAAGTAAGTATGCTGTATGCCATACTAAACGTACGACGACGGTCAACGCGGCTTCAACGTCATTCCGTATCCGTACGCAATACGACGTTCTTATAAATAAAATATGAAATATCAAAAGTAACGAGTAAAGTAACGATACGATAGTAACGAGTACAGATTGTTAAAGTAACGAATACATACGGGTACATTATTTCTCGTTACTTTTACAGCACTACAAACCATCGACAATGCGCCATCTGATGGGATAAATACGCAGTGTGGATCCCCAATTGCGTATTCGATGTATCGAATGAAAAACATCGATATGTATTCGATGTTGAAGTATTAACAATACATCGGTTCAATACGATGCATCGATACAATACA
The DNA here is from genome assembly GCA_023078785.2 of Hyles euphorbiae. NCBI lineage: Eukaryota > Metazoa > Arthropoda > Insecta > Lepidoptera > Sphingidae > Hyles > Hyles euphorbiae. Next base: position 16,978,566 of record CM041058.1, read on the forward strand.
TCGAGTGTTTTTAAAACATCGATGTATATCGTCCACCCCTACGACAGAGTGGGGATTGCTTTGCGCATCGTGAACATAAGGACAAAATAAATGTATACCGATTTATTATTATTAATTTATTCTTATCAATTATCATAGTTACTTATATATTATTATTATTTTATTTTATGGGATGAAAGGAATATTTTATTAGAATTATGAATATATTAAGAGATATATTATGTCTTTTACTTTTTTTTCATAGTATGAAATAAATCCATTACACAAATTACGAACATATTTTGTAACGTATAATAAACTATTTGAATTTTACACTTACCAAAAAAAAATGTATTTATAGAAAAGTGAAATGGCTAATTAAAATGCAAGCAAGTATAATTTTAGTATAATTATAATTTTTTAGTCGTTGTAAAGCACGTGCAGCAAACGCAATGAATGGATTAGGCATAACAACAATATGGCGTTGCGTAGTGAACCAATCACAGGCCGATGCGATAATGCCCCCGCCCGCTTACTTCATCATACCACTAAAGAGACCCAAAAATCGACATCTGCGCATGTAACGGTCAGCGCTCAAAATCCGTGCCGGTAGATATACATAACTATATATGAAAATCGATTTATTGAATCTCCAAAAAACCGATCAATGATTCTTCATTAAAATAAAACGCATAATTTTCCTTGTCTATGTTGTTTTCTCAACCTGGTATTTCGATCATTACTTTAATGATTATTGTTGAGTAATTCCTCATCTTGTTAAGAAAACATTTATTTATAAACAATATTTATTTTCAAAGAAAATAATCCGAATAAAGAATTACAGAAAAAAATAACAAATGCAATGAATACCATGTATTTTAGTTGATGTAAAAGTACAATTTTAATTAACTGTTTTATTAAAGCTATTGCTTTAATTTTATCCAAAACCTAAGTATAAGTGGTAATCTTCCACTGTCCTTATATAAACCAACTGTAAATATATCAGATGTAAGTAAAATTCATGGTATTAATTACTACAACATTAAATATAATCAACAGTGACAAAATAGTCTAAATACTAGTACTTAGATATGGACTAATAATATAATAAAATAATAATTTTATCAACTGATTATGATATAATAGAGTGGTGGGACATTTATGCTCAAATAATAGATGTGTCACCTTCAGAATCATAGTGACTGATCATAACAGAAGTCCACACAATTTGACTTTCTTATGTGCATAATAAAATAGTGCACCAAACTTATGACAAAATTAAACTACTAATGGACTTGTTCATAGATAGTTTTAAAACTGCTGTAAGTTATCAAACCTTTTGTTTTAGCTCAGATTGAACTTAAAAGTCATTCAAAGAGACAAAATCATATCCAAAATGTATTTAAAATGTCTATGAATAAAGCCGTTAGTATCATATGGTCATTATAAAAATGTAGGTTTGAATGATCCATTTAACACAATCATTGTTTAAAAGATATGTTGTTAGCATTATCCTTATGAGTGCATGGTAAAACTATTTATATAATATTATAACATACAGAATATTTTTCCACTTTTATGATAACTAGAAGTCTCTTTAATAATCATACCTTCAATAGCCTGTGTCCTAATTTAGTAAACTTAATATAAATTTTAATCCAAAGTTATAATTTAGATATCTTCTGAATTTTGTAGAGTTATCATTCCTTGATATTCCATTTCCTTGTACATGATATCTTGATTGAGTGTATGCAAAATATCCTGGAACCTCTGTCGAAGTGCCAAGTTCTCCATCCCAGCAATTTCTAGGCGAGTTCTCTGTCTTCTTTGTTTTAATTCTTCAACTTCAGTTCTAAGTTGTTCAATGCGGAGAGTCATGTCATCCTTGGACATATCTCTGGATTGATAGTCACCATCATCTTCAGAAGATATACCACCACATTTTATGTTGGACGCAGCAGGTGTAACTGATCGGCTGTGCCCTGGGAAATTCTTACTGCTGTGTGGCCCAACTGAAGATTGAAACATATGGGAACCAAATTCTATAGGCATAGTATCTCGTTTGTTTAATGGCTCTCCCAATCCAAGCATAGAGCTATTATCTGAAAGCCGACTATCATATGCTGACAAATGACTGTCATCCATATCCACATTAATGTTTTCTTCTTCCAAATCACTGTCACTAACTGCTCCACCAAATATATCAACAACATTTGAAGATGATTCGGGATTTGTTGCATCAGAAGTTGATTCACGTTTGGCATTACGTTCCGCTTTATTTTTCTTTTCAGTTTTAACATGTGTTGCAGTTGAAGTTTCTTGTTTAGGATTTTGCTCATCATCTTCTTTTATGACTTCCCATGATATACTGATTGCTTCATTGTCGGCACGCAACAGTCTTTTTACTTCCTTTTCAATTTCAGGAGCTTCTACACACTTCTTTTTCAAAGTTTTCCTGAAACGACGTTTGCGAATATTCTTTGTCGGTGGTGTTATGCCATGAGGCCACAAGAACTTTTTGTCTACTTTATAAGGATCTTTCTTCTTGTTTTTCGCTGGCGATTCTTCTTCGATAGAGGGTTGGTCGGGCTCCTCTTTACAAATCATCATCTGGCAAATATCCGCAGTTTTGTAGAAACTTTTATTATCAATCGTTTTTAGAGACTCTGTGATGGTAGGAAGATCTACAACCTTGGCATGCATAATCCACTGATCAAAACGTACTTCTCCGTGCCGCATGTCGCTATCTAATTGTATCGTTAGGCGGTTTTTTAGATTATCGCCTGTTTTCAAAACATCTTTCAGGACTTTAGCTGGTTCTTCAGGAAGTCGTAGAATAAATTGTGATTCTAGTTCTGTTGGATATTCTGGCTCACGTTTATCTCTATTCGTCATCATTATTCTATTTCCAACACAAGTAACCAAAAGCTATCAATTTTGTTTTTACAACTGAATTTGTTTTATTCACAGTCACAGACCAATTAGAAATTCACAGTGTTAGGAATTGGATTTTTTCGATTGTCAGCAATTGTCAGTGCAATTTAACCAATGATAAAAGAATTATAAAGGATGACGCACAAACTTAGCGCACAAATGTAGCTATATATGTCAAGTTATAGTTATGTTAAGAATATCGACGCGGAATGTACATTTATGTATCTGTCTCATTTACACAAAGCTGACTTGTCCCTTAATGAAAGAGACAAATAATAATTCCTTTGTTTCGAATATGGCAATATTTTGTTCACTAACCACACTGGGACCGCCCATAGACCAAAATGACGCCATTTTAGTTATGCTTTCGAAACCACAGACTATTAAACCAAAAACTGCATGAAATGTCAAACTATGGCGTTATCTGTCAATCGGAGTAAACAAATCTGCACAATCAAAGAATTTCGGATTATTCATTGGTTAATCTCGTTTGTTAAGTTTGTTTAGTTTGCTTATTAGTTTAGTTGTTAAGTTTTTAAAATGCCTCAGTGTTGTGTTAAAGGATTCGAGTCGAGTTCAAGCGAAAACGACCCTAACATTTCTTTTCATAGGTTAGTAACTGTTTTTACGAAATACTAACAAATATGTGCTAAATTTACATTTTGGGTTTATTTTTATCATTTATAAATGTATTTGGATCTTGTTGATTAAGTTTTAGACTCTTCTAGGCGTTATTTATACAAGTAGTGTAAATAACAACCTCATTGTTTGTTTACACACAAGTTTAGAGATGAGTGGATTCGATACGAAATTATTCATATCGATATTATCATTTTTAAATATTTTGATCTTTATTTTTCAAAAAAAGAAAAAAATAGTTTATATTTAAATACACACGCCGGCAGAATTAGAGGAACACGCGTTAAATATTGAATTTCTTAGAAAATATTATAATAACTGAATGTTTTTATTTTTTAATATTTAAAATGAGGCAAAATTTATAACAAATTACTATAATTGAGTGAAAAATACTTTAATTAATGACGCAAATGCAATTAAACGGAAATACAGTAAAATGGAATTTCTGTATTGTCAAATGTAATCGTGTATTTTAAAAACTTACAGAAATAATTTAAGAAAATTAATAATGCGTATTGCTACCACGGGCTCTGATAAGATTCTGGATATGATCCTTCATGCTTTTAAGACCTCATCAATCATTTTTTGCGACAAATTCTCCCACTCTTGCACTAACATGAATTTTAATCCTTGGACGATCTTAGGGGCTTGGTTTCTTCCATTTATCTTTCTTCCGATAACGTCCCATTCGTTCTCTATCGGATTCATGTCTGGTGATCTTGCTGGGCAATCCATTTGCGCGATTTGCGCCTGATTTAAGTAGTCGCGAACCATTTGCGCTGTGTGGGGCCGCGCATTATCATGCATAAATAAAAAATATTCGCCTATGGATGGTGCAAAAGACAATACATGGGACTCTAAGATCTTTGCGACGTATCTTTGTGCAGCTAAAGACCCATTTTCTATAAGTATTAACTCCGCGCGTGCTTCCAAACATATACCACCCCATACCAAAATTGACCCTCCGCCATAACACACCTCTTTCAGTAAAGTTTCCTCGATTAGCGTTCTCCTCGATACCTCCAGATCCTCTCCCTTCCTTCTATGCAATTCACAACAAAACTGCTTTCATCACTAAACAAAACTCGGCTCCACTCATTTGTCCAGTCGCGGTGTTGATGAGCAAAAGCTTATCTGGCTACTTTATGTACCACCTCGAGTTTTGGAGCTTTTGACGGAACGTAAGACTTCAGTCCAACTTCATTTAAACGTATTCTCACTGTACGCTCACTGATATTAACATCACGGACTTCATGTGACATGTTTCGGGTCTGAATAGCCGTTTGACGACGATTTCTCAAAGTTTTCAGCCGTATAAAATGACCATCCTGGGTACTGGTCCACCGTTTTCTGCTTTATCCTGGCATCCGCACATAAGAGCCTATGTGCCTCTAACGTTTAACGTTGAGAAAGACGACAGATACCGACACACCCAATGCGCAACTTACTGAATCCTACCCTTGACCATTTTCAGTCATTGTTACCGCTCTGGCAACTTCAGTGGAAGGTAAGCCACTCATTTTATATCCTACAAGACAGGTACTCTAAAAACAATAACAATAAAAATATCTAAAGTCACATAAAATGAAATTAAACAAAATTTTGTGAAACCACTTGAAAGTGAAAAAATCTTAAAAACACTTGAGAGCGTATAATTAACGATAAAACTCTAAATATCCAAAAATCTTTTTGCATCATTTAATTTTTTAAAGGTGCTGAAATATAAAAACAAAGACCATTTAAACAAACAGCAAACAAAATTTAAAAAAAACTAATTTTTGTGCGTGTTCCTCTAATTGTGCCGGCGTGTGTATATATTCAGACCGACAAACAAAGTGAAATTAAAAATATTTTTTAGATTCCCTATAAACATATTATAAACCAGGACAAAATGGATACAAAAAATTGGAAGCTATTGGAACCCTGCAATAAATACATTTATTTGTTCATTACATTTTGAAAAAGAAAACAGCTTTCCAACAATATTCCCGGTAAGTGAAATTGTAGTAATTATGATATTTTACCTAATAATCCTATTAATAATACAACTGTTAATCAATAACAAAGATGACATGCAAGATAATTTGGACAATTGGTAGTCTATTGTCTAATGTTCTGGAGAACCTTTTAATGAACAGAAATAGTTTTATATTTTATTATTAATTATTATAATTGTTTATCTTAATCAACACTTTCATATTCATTGATTGAATTCTAAGTGAGACATAATGATTTTCCTCAGTCAAATAATAGCAATAAAAATCTACCTATGTTATTTTATTTTATTTGGTATGTATTAAATATCCTGATACGTATTTTTGATTTTAGCAAAGAATGGTGCAACGTAATAATGAACGAAATGTATTAGATGCAACTGGGTGTTTGTCTCGACAGGTATAACCTTGTAACGGTTGTAACATGTAAATTAGTATTAGTTGGTCATATGTTTACATTATGGCGACTAAAAAAGTAACGATAATTGTAAAGTATAAGTATATTTTTAGGAATATCAAGAAATAATTACCTCCAACCGTCACATACATAGTCTGACCCCACATTAAGATCAAAATGTTTAATACATCATATTACTATTGTTTATGTAGCAGTTGCATTTTTATTAGTTTTGTTATTTATCCTAATATTAATATTTATACATACATAAACTCACGCCTTTTTCCCAGAATGGGTAGGCAGAGGTGCAACCAGGACACCCACATTTCAGCCTCCGTGGCGCAGGCGGTAAGACGCCGTTTGTGAATCGAGAGGCCGCGGGTTCGATCCCCGCACCGAGAGAAATATTTGTGCGGCTCACAAATATTTCTCTCGGGTCTGTGTGTTTGTGAGACCGAAAAGTCTCTCGTAGTTCCTGATACCCACGACACAAGACTCGATCTTAATGTGGGGTCAGGACTATGTATGTGACTGTTGGGTGTTATTTATTTATTTATTTCGCCTTGTATGTTCCGTCCTACGATGTTGTGGGTGGCGAGCCTATCGCAATATTGGGCACAAATTCCTGACTGTGCTGATAATGAATAGAAAAATCCGATATCACTTTGCGCGACCCGGGATTCGAACTCGAGACCTCAGATTTGTAACCGTACCATAATACAACTACGCCACTGAGGCAGTCAATATTTATACATAAATTAAAATCTATAGTCCACATTATTCACCGCTTGTATGTTTATGTATGTATGTACCTTATGTTTTTTTTTTGTTTGATTGAATTATTCGAAAAATATTTTTATTCTAGTGCTGATTTCCTGCCTTCGTTCGCGATGTCCGCTACAATTCCTTTATTCAAAATCAAAATCAAAATATTCTTTATAGTTTAAGTTCATTTCATTAGGCGATCTAGTGTTGTTACATAGTTTATTTAGACTTTTAATTTTTTTTTTTCGAATTTCTTATTTTTTTATATAAAGCAGCTGTTAAATAAATAATTGTCGAAAGAGACTGACTTCTGTTATACAGGGCTTCCTAGTTCAGGAGTCAGGGTGTTATTATGTTGTAAACATGTTGTAATGAAATAAAGATTAATTATTATTATTATTATTTATTCAAATAGTCTTTCAAAAGATCTTTTGGATTGTTCATTTCTGCTACCACTGCTTCGGAACGTGTTGTAGCTGTGAAGAAGAAGTGGCGCAAGAAACTTCGTCAGCAACACGAACTGTCTTCTTTTTTCTTTTTTTTATATCGCCATTTAAAATTACAATAGTTCATGTCACAGAACACAATAATGTCAGTTTATTTAGTTAATTGTGTTTATTTATTTAATTGTTTAATTTCTATTTTTACATTTTAATTGTTAATTTTGTGTAGATATTTTATTTCTATTTATATATTTAAGTTGTTAGTTTAGTGTACATATTTTCATTGTTGTTTGCTAAATGTCTGTTTTTTTTTAGATTTTAGTTATAATTTGGCAAAAGAAATATTGACATGGTGAAAATTGGTGCTTAAGGAAAAAAGTGTGGTATATTCGAAGTCGCAACCGAATTCTAGCTATTAATAAAGTTGTATTTTATCTCACGTGTGTATTATTTGACAAATCCAATCCAATCATCAGGTAAAACTTACCCATAAAATAAATCATAGCATGAAAAAAATATCAAAACATTGACCTATTATTATCAGATTTAATTTTTAAAGACTTGACTGTCAAGTCCTAAAATCCCCTGTTTATACTCAATTGACATGTAAAGCAAAAATTAAAAATGTTATATTAATGTTAGTCGTATGCCACTGTTGATGATCGATATCGATAAAAAATTTGGTACTAGCGTATCACTATTTTTAGGGGCGGAGCCGCCGCCATGTTTGTGAATCAAAGTGGTACGCGTCACGTGACCTTATGTTTTATCCCCTCTATTCTTTAATCATTGAATTTAACTCACAGACACCATGGACGTAGTATATAAACAGGACTGCGCACTGTCATCGGAAAAACGAGCCGAGCGAGAGGTGTAGGACGGTAGGGTTGTGTCCCGTTCCTATAGGGTGACCATATGTTTTGGGAAATACAGGAATTTTAATCAAATTGGCTAATATGGTAAATATTTCAGTTGTAATACGTCGATTGAAGCATTTTGTTTTTGAGGTAACAAACGTGATATTGTCTAACCGTTTAAAAAATATTTGACCACCAAAATATGGTCCACCATTAGGACCTAGCAAAAAAGTTCAAAATCATAGTTTTATACGTATACTTTTTATAGGTGAAATGAAAAATGAAAATAATAATAATAAGCCTTTATTAACAGCAAAATACAGTTAACAATCTTCTCGTCTGTTCACAAAGTGCGTATGTTGTGTATTATCAGTGCCATTCGTCAGGGTGTGGTAGCCGGGGTCAACACAGAGATTCTTACCACCATCTGTCCCGCCATTACCGTGGCCGCTACCATAACCAGGAATAGCGGGGCTGCCGGGGACTGGAGTCCTGATCCTGGATTTAGCAACTATTAGGCTTTTTTATTTTTTATGCCAATACTCACCACGCTTGGCAGACGGATTCGAGAGCGCAGGAGGGTACTCGCGTTGTTGACGCTGCTGTCCGTCTTCAACCGGGGAAAGTTTGTGGCTAGAAGATGTTATTGGATAGGAAAGTATGGAATGTAGAGATGGATACTACAGCCACGAAGGGGAAAGTTGGTAGTAATAGCAGTAGCTCAGGGGGCCGAGATCGCATACCCCGCAATGACCACTAGATAGGAGCTTCCCTGGCCTACTTCGTACCAGATACATTTTATTATTCATACCAACTCTTGTAATAACTAAAATCAACGTACCGTCTATCTCATCCCTAACGAATATCCCTATTTTAATCGAATCATTAACAATAAAGTTCAAAATTGCGGCGATAATTATCAATTCTGACTCTAAATTTCAATTTTTCGTGTAAATGTGTGAACCACCCGTTCAGATATCAATTTTTAGACCACCGGATCAATAAAGAAATGAAATGAAATCCCATAATGCTATTTTCTAATATTATTCACGCCATTATTTTCACTACCTTTCAACCCTTATTATAACCCCTTTATGGTTTAACTTTAAGAAAACGAAGTGTGCAGTTATTTTTGTTACAAAATAAGTAAAAAAGTTTGACATCTGTAACTTCAACAGTTTAGATTTTTCCATGCGTACTGCGTATCCCCTAGTTCAACCCCTTCAAGCGTTGTCTACATAACAAGCGGGAACCTTTTGCCCTTACCCAAGGTCTAATTTATCTCTGTATCAAATTCTATCAAAATTGGTTCAGTGGCTTAGGCGTGAAAATATAGCAGTTAGTATAATACGTCCGTGCCGAAATTTTACATCACTCAGTAAATAAAAACTATCGCAAGAAATAAATATTTTTTAATTATACTTAATTCATGATCAATTGTATTAGAAAAACTTTTAACGTGTTTATTTTCACTTAAAACATAGTATGTAGTAGATGCAAATTAATGTTTATAAATTAAACATTACTTTAATAATAAAATTTTAACGAAAAAAGAACTGCTTTTAATATTCAAGCAGATTAAAAGTTATTCAATAATTCATCTGAACTTTGAATTGTCGATCAAAAAAGTTCTAAGGCGGGTTTTATTATGGTCACGCTAGCAAATAAAAAGGGATAGAAACCTCTCATACTGTCTCAGTTGGTCTCGGCCTTCCTCCATGTCATTTACCATAGATAGGAAAATGTCAACTATCAAAACCAAGAAGCTTATACCCAAATGGAGATTGCATTCCGTATATAAGAGTGAAGCACAAAAATTTTACCTTGAATGACGTCGCTGATGCCTGCTATCCTTTTCTTTAGCGTAACAATGAATGAACTTCACGTGAACTTCATTCATTGTCACTCTAAAGAAAAGGATAGCAGGCAACAGCGATTGCATTCAAGGTCAAATTTTTGTGCTTCAGTGTTTTATACGGAATGCAATCTCCATTTGGGTATAAGCTTCTTGATCAAAACACTGATAACCTGCCAATAAAGAGGCACAAAGTTATCTGACCCGGTGAGAGAGTCGCTGTAATCGAATTTGGTGTTGCCATTAAAAATAGATATAGCAATAAAGTGGGTAAAGTAAGATTTTTCAATCCGATCAATAGTGTCGGGAAAATGAGTGGACCAGTTTCATATGCATGTTTTTTTCCTTCACAAGATTTCTAACCAATCGCTCCCCCTTAGAGAAGTCAAAACCCTTAAAAAGTTATCTGTATCAGCCCATACACGTCCCACTGGAGGGTACGGGCCTCCTCTGTAATCGAGAGTACGATTGAGGGTAGTTAGGCCATATCACAGGCTATATAGTCCGCCGCGCTGGCCTAATGCGGGTTGGTGGACTTACACAAGTACCATAGAAATTCTTATAAATCGCTTCGGTATGCAGGTTTCTTCACGATGTTTTCCTTCACCGTTTTTGTGTGTTTATTGACTATCAATACACGCATGACTCCGAAAAGTCAGAGGGGTACTCTGAGATTCGAACCCGCAGCCACCGTGAAATGTGGTTGTGGTCATTGGTGGTCCATTTACCAACAGGCCACCACGCACGTAACGATGAATTTTAGTTTAGGATAAGAACTAACATATATTGTACTAGTACGTACAAAGTTCTGTTTTCGTGGAATTTATTTTGAAAAGCTGACAACACAAACTTGTGGCAACAGCTACACGATGATACAATTTTTCGAAGGGTATTATAATATTATTGGTATCTGAAGCCGATTTTCTTCCTACGTAAAATTTAATACCTAAAGTTTAACATTCCTAGCATCACTTTTTAAAGTTTTCGGCAATTTTCACTAGTTTTAAATAATGCAGGAAAAATAAATACATTGAGTAAACAACTAATGACCGATATGACAGCGACTGGCAGATAGACTGACATTCTAAATGACGTATTTGTTTCCACTTTTGGCCACCGGGCCAGGTATCTTTGTGGCTCTATACTGGATTTTGACACAGCGCTTTAGAAGAATTAAAATGGATTAATGTCTTTACTACGAGATATTTTATGGGAATCGAGAACTTCAAGTGACGATACTTCAATAAAGTGTGTTGGGTTATGTCTTTGGAAGTAGGTATAACTTTTATCATGTTTATTTTCACTTAAAACATAGTAGGGTGCAAATTAACGGGTATAAATTAAACATAACTTTAATAATAAAATTGTAAATAAAATAGAACTGCTTTTAATATTCAAGCAGAAAAGTTATTCAATAATACAGCTGAATTTTTTACTGTCGATCGAAAAAAAGTTCTATGGCGGGTTTTATTATGGTCACCGTAGCGGATTTTTGTAAACATAAATGGTAAATCTGATGAAACCACTCACCTTTTAATCGATATACAACAACCACTATATTATTATTCACTTATACAAATCATTTTGCAACACTTTTTAACCATTTTCCGTTAATAAATATCGAAAATAATTTGAAATTGTACACCTGTGACAACTGACATTTCGTATAAGCCATGACATATTTTATTTTTATTATCAAGTAGCCAGAGTTATAATTACGAATTCTCCTATCATGCATTAACCTTCCATTGTAATGTCATGAATTCGTTTATGGACCCATAAATGAAGTTAAATAATTTTTCTATTTGTTACTATAGATATTCTGTGTTTATATTTTTATCGAACTAATTACCTTGTGGCGAATGTAAAATAATCTACTAGTGAAAATATTTTTTTTTGGTCTGGTTAGCAAATGAGAAGGGATAGAAACCTCTCATACTGTCTCACTCGGTTTCGGCCTTCCTCCATGTCATTTACCATAGTAAATTAAACCTTATGCTACATGCACATATCTTATTTCAGGATGACACCATTTTCTTCGTGCGCAATCCTGTTTATATATTACATCCATGGTCTAGACTCTAGTCTAGTACTTCTTGGTCTGTGACTGTTCACTGTTCAGTTAACGGCATGGACGTAGTATATAAACAGGACTGCGCACTGTCATCGGAAAAACGAGCCGAGCGAGAGGTGTAGGACGGTAGGGTTGTGTCCCGTTCCTATAGGGTGACCATATGTTTTGGGAAATACAGGAATTTTAATCAAATTCGCTAATATGGTAAATATTTCAGTTGTAATACGTCGAATGAAGCATTTTGTTTTTGAGGTAACAAACGTGATATTTTCTAACCGTTTAAAAAATATTTGACCACCAAAATATGGTCCACCATTAGGACCTAGCAAAAAAATTCAAAATCATAGTTTTATACGTATACTTTTTATAGGTGAAATGAAAAATGAAAATAATAATAATAAGCCTTTATTAACAGCAAAATACAGTTAACAATCTTCTCGTCTGTTCACAAAGTGCGTATGTTGTGTATTATCAGTGCCATTCGTCAGGGTGTGGTAGCCGGGGTCAACACAGAGATTCTTACCACCATCTGTCCCGCCATTACCGTGGCCGCTACCATAACCAGGAATAGCGGGGCTGCCGGGGACTGGAGTCCTGATCCTGGATTTAGCAACTATTAGGCTTTTTTATTTTTTATGCCAATACTCACCACGCTTGGCAGACGGATTCGAGAGCGCAGGAGGGTACTCGCGTTGTTGACGCTGCTGTCCGTCTTCAACCGGGGAAAGTTTGCGGCTAGAAGATGTTATTGGATAGGAAAGTATGGAATGTAGAGATGGATACTACAGCCACGAAGGGGAAAGTTGGTAGTAATAGCAGTAGCTCAGGGGGCCGAGATCGCATACCCCGCAATGACCACTAGATAGGAGCTTCCCTGGCCTACTTCGTACCAGATACATATTATTATTCATACCAACTCTTGTAATAACTAAAATCAACGTACCGTCTATCTCATCCCTAACGAATATCCCTATTTTAATCGAATCATTAACAATAAAGTTCAAAATTGCGGCGATAATTATCAATTCTGACTCTAAATTTCAATTTTTCGTGTAAATGTGTGAACCACCCGTTCAGATATCAATTTTTAGACCACCGGATCAATAAAGAAATGAAATGAAATCCCATAATGCTATTTTTCTAATATTATTCACGCCATTATTTTCACTACCTTTCAACCCTTATTATAACCCCTTTATGGTTTAACTTTAAGAAAACGAAGTGTGCAGTTATTTTTGTTACAAAATAAGTAAAAAAGTTTGACATCTGTAACTTCAACAGTTTAGATTTTTCCATGCGTACTGCGTATCCCCTTGTTCAACCTCTTCAAGCGTTGTCTACATAACAAGCGGGAACCTTTTGCCCTTACCCAAGGTCTAATTTATCTCTGTATCAAATTCTATCAAAATTGGTTCAGTGGCTTAGGCGTGAAAATATAGCAGTTAGTGTAATACGTCCGTGCCGAAATTTTACATCACTCAGTAAATAAAAACTATAGCAAGAAATAAATATTTTTTAATTATACTTAATTCATGATCAATTGTATTAGAAAAACTTTTAACGTGTTTATTTTCACTTAAAACATAGTATGTAGTAGATGCAAATTAATGTGTATAAATTAAACATTACTTTAATAATAAAATTTTAACGAAAAAAGAACTGCTTTTAATATTCAAGCAGATTAAAAGTTATTCAATAATTCATCTGAACTTTGAATTGTCGATCAAAAAAGTTCTAAGGCGGGTTTTATTATGGTCACGCTAGCAAATAAAAAGGGACAGAAACCTCTCATACTGTCTCATTTGGTTTCGGCCTTCCTCCGTGTCATTTACCATAGTAAATTAAACCTTATGCTACATGCACATGTCTTATTTCAGGATGACACCATTTTCTTCGTGCGCAATCCTGTTTTTATATTACATCCATGGTTAACGGCAAGGGGTTTGTGTTGAGTAGGACATGACTTGAAAAAGAGTACGTAAGAGTTGCCTCATTTTTGTACTAAGCCAGTACAATGTCCCACTTCAATTGAAGTGAGGCGTACTGACGCTTATTTGTGGGTCATAACTTTGCCTCACGGCTCACACCAATGAAATGACATTACAGACAAAGTAGTACACCAAATATGAAGTAGTACACATTAAAAAATTGAGCCGCTCTTACGTTTTGACGTCATGTACGGGACAAATGTACTGCCTCTTGTATGTCCTACTCAACACTAGACGGCATTGGTCTGTGGTTAACGGCGGTCACCGGTCAAGCGTGAGGTTTTAATAAATATTATATTTTGTTACTTCCTGTCAGTTGCAGATTAATGTTGGCATTTTAATTCTTTCACCTTGTAGTGACACTATCCTATCTTCAAAATCATATTAATAGTCTGTAGGTGCATCGGCACAACTATTCCTCAAAGTTATATAAAAAAATGGATTTCAAAATGCATGAATACACTCATGCTTTAGTAGGTAAAGTGAGTCAGGGGTCTCGTCAGGGAATTGAGGTTAAAGTAGATTACGACGACGCTCGACGCCAACATGACTGTTACGTTCGGCTGCTCAGAGAGTTGAATGTGGAAGTGATCGAGCTGGATCTAAAAGGCTCCATTCACGAAAATCTCTTCTTGGAAGATGCGGCAGTGATATGCCATGGCATCGCCTTGTTACCAAAGCCCAAGTCTGATGCGGGTGCACATAATGTGAGTTTGTATCTTTACACTCCTGTATCTATTTTATTAAACTTTAGATATCATGGTTGTACTACTACATTGTCCTCTTACTCAATACTACACATGTATTGTATTAACTACATTCCTTTATTTACCTTCTTAATGTTAGTATTGTACTGTCTGATAAGAATTTTAGTTTGTTCTATTCCTTAACAAAGCTCTACTTTTCAAAGCCAAATTGCTGTGCATTGTATGCATAAATCATTATAGATTTATTATAAACATTGAAATTTCAAATTTAGACTAAACTATAGGATCATTTGCATAGTTAAATTACCCAGAACAATATCAAGATAAGTGGATACATATTTTGATAAAATTATCAACATATTTTCCTATATTCAAAGGTCGAGTTAAATTGGCATAGTTGGTAATTTTTATTTGCAATCTTTTGTAAATTTTGATGGTCAAAGGGCTCATAATGCCAGTTTTTAACAAAAATCTTTAGTGGTAGGTTTCAACAAAAATCTTATCATTCATTGTATTACAAGGAAATATTAATATTTTATTGAAAGTAAAATAACGAGGAAAGGTTTGGGTGTTTGTAGGAATTGAATAAGCTTTGAAACTACTTGACCATTTTGCTACGAATTTTACTATGAAGAATCTGATTTAGAATCAGTGCTAAGATTTTTTTCCTCAATAAAACCTACTTTTTGTGTAAGAATTTTTTTTTTACCTATAAACACAATTGTGACCCAGGCTTGGAGTTTTCTGAGAAATGAACTTGAAGTACAATAAAAATATATTTTTTTAAATTTGGCTCTGTGTACAAAGTGAAAAATGAGATGATAATAACTGTATTAAATAATATTTATTTTGGATCTGTGTGTTTGAGAGATGGAAAAGTCTCTCAAAGTTTCTTATACCCACAACACAAAACTCAATCTTTATATGGGGTCAGGACTATGTATATGACATACATTCTCCTTTCTTAAACCATTAGAATGTTACATTGTTGCTGATGAACATAAACAATAAAATATTTTCAAAAAGTATATCTGCACCCAGTCGGACCATGATGACATAAGTAACCAATAATTTAAAAAACTCCCCTGGGCATACAATTGCTATTCAATTAAAATGATATTAATTATCATTCATTTTAAAACAGGTATAGTATGTTAATGTTTAGTTGACTAATAGCATCATTATTTATTTTTATGGTGACTAGCCTTGAATTTGTTATGATGGAGCCAGCATATAGTATTTTGTACCTGTTAAATATTTTACCTTTATGGGCTGAACAGCCTTTGTTGATTGTATGCATATTTATTCAAATGTCTCTATAGTGCACTTCTGTTATCAATATTGTTATACAATTACACCTGCACAATAATTTTCTTCTTGTAAATGTAAATTTTTGAATAATGGCAACAAATCAGATACCACCACTGAGGCAGTGATTGCAGATTTGAATCCCTGAGGATGCCTCGTGAGTTTTTACAGTTGTTTGCATTCATAGTCAATTACCACAACCTATATATTTTCTGTCCCTTGTGACTGACTGTTGAACTGTAAAATGGCTCAACTCCTCAATTATAGTGGGGAACTGTTCCCTGCAGTGCAACATTTATGGAAAGTAAATATTTAAATTATAGCATAAAATTCTTTAGAACTTGGCTGGCAAAAACCTAAAAGAATTTGTAGCAAAATTATATTACATTACTTATTGTACCATATATTCATAAAATAAACTAAATATCCTTTTTTTATTTTATCTGTGAGATATGCTTTGGTTTTTAGTTACTTTTCCATTCTTCATATAGAATGCTGGCGATTCTACTGTGCTATAATAAACACTATGCTTGTAATAAAACTATTACTTACGAATTTTATCACAGATTTGGTTTTAGTTTTACATTTGTTCCTAGTTCTTCCTGATGTCTGATAATTGTTTTACAGCTATTAATTTAGCACTTTCTTCACGGGGTGGACTTGACTATTGAGTAGTATTGGAATAAATAGCAATAGCAATCACAAATAGCATGTGAAGTCGATAATAACATTTCACAAATTATATTAATACACTAAATTTTGCGATGTGCTATTGTGATTCACTAAGCCAACCGGTTAATATTTTTCTATGATATTGTGTAGGCTGTGAAGGAGTGAGTTTTTTACGAACCCATTTAAAAATAATAAAAAATCAGTCAATTGTGTGTGTTTAACTTTAGATGTGAAAAATGGTTATTATAATATAAGCTAAGGTTTATTGTTTACATATTCTGCGGGGGCAATTAGTAATAGCAGAAATATAGAGCATGCTAAGGCTTCAAAAATAACAAGGTGGTGATGTTAATTTGAAATAGCAATAATTTCTATTACTAGTATTCAGTGAATAATAGTTTTAATTCATTATGTAACATTGCGTTAATCTAAGAAACCATTTGCTATGCTTTAATTTTGCTTGTTTTGAATATAATAATTTTAAAAGTATTGAAGTGTTTCTGTGGAATTAAATTGTTCAATGTAATGTAATTTGTGTAATGTAACTTGTATAATTGATAAATCGCGTTTTAAGCGAAATTGTTCTATATGGGCGAAGGGTTATGAATAAGATTGACCTCTGTACAATGCAAATTGACTTCTTGACCTTTCAATTCAATCTCCATTTGTTTGTTTGGGCCCCTCTTTTAGCCACGTGACACGCGACTCGCGATTAGTTTTTGCTACTGCGGCAATGTGAAGCGCTTTTTTATTATGCCTATAAAATGGTGCATTGTTTTAAGTATTTCTTTTAGTCGTTGCGAATGTGCATTATAATGGCATCTAATAAAGGTGTTTAGCGTAATGCTAAGTATCTCTTAGCTAGGCGAACCAAATGGATTTTTAGCACTAGGAATTAACATACTATTATATTCTTTTGTATTCTATTTCAGTTGAAATTACTTAGAGAAGTGCTGACGAAAGATCTGGGACAGACAGTCATTGAACAAGTTGATCCCGAGGCCAACATTAGCGGAGCTGACGTCCTATTTACTGGTATATAGTAATACTTAATTAGTTTACGGTGCAGGCTATTAGTAAGGACCAATAAACCATAATTTAATTACTGAATTAAGCTCCCTTGACATACATTTTGTAAACAATTACGAAAGTAATAGCGGCCGTTGAAATGAAAATTTGTGAAATGAACGTAATGGATTATACTGTTATTGTTTTACATTTTAGGTCGAGAATTTTTTGTAGGCATTTCCGAGACAACTAATGAAGCAGGGGCGAGTGCTGTCGCTGAGGCATTTCCGGAGTTTCCTTGCACTCCTATTAAGGTATATTATTCATATTAGTCTTATAAAAGAGGAACCGCACTGACTGACGCAACGTATTAACGCACAGCTGACACTACTGGAACTAGGAACGTAAAATTTTGCTTCGGGGTTCCTATTCCTACCCCTAATGGGGTGAAAACGGAAAAAAAACTGCAAAAACATACCAACTATGTAGAATCTAGAATAGACTCTTCTATTTCAAAAGATAAAATGGACTAATTAAATACGTCATTTGAACTTATGGCCCAATTAATTATTTATTTCTAGGTCACGAAAGGAGCCGGTCATCTCAAGAAATACATAACTGTTGGGGGTCCTGACATTCTCTGTGTTGGTGCTAGCAAGGAGGCCAAAGAACTCCTCAAGAGGATGGAGAGGGAAGCAAACTTCGCCTATCAAACTTTGACTTTGCCGGAGGACGAAGCCTCTAACTGCCTGTATTTAAACGGCACCCTCATACATCGCGCGATTGAGGAAATACCCGAGGCATTTAAGGTATATTTTTCGAAGTTAACCTTTATTGAGAAGGTTCCAAACATTTTATATCTGTCGTCAACAAGTTGATTTTTTAAAATGGATTACTAACGCCATCTATAGGCGTTCGACAGAATCTACGCTAGATATTGACTGAAGACGTCAGGGACTTCATTAAAGAAAAGTCAGGACTCAGGAACATCTCAACGGTCTGCGAGCAAGCAGTACGGTTTGTTGCGATGAAGAGAGTAAATATTATAATTTGAAAATAGTTCCGTAAGAGCGTGGAGACTGTCTCGCGTTCCGTGAGGAAGATTATGATTTCTTACCATTTGATCTGACGCATCCCCACAAACACCCACAATACTAAACTATAACTAGCTGTGAAGCATAATGACGAGCACACCCCCAGCATGATAACGAACTTACATTCTAGTAATTCGTTATATTCATATTTTTTTCGACTTTTGTTCTTTAAAGGATTGATGGATTTCTTTATTTCTTCTTTCATTTATGTTCAACGGCAATTTCTTGCCATGCCCGATTCCTGATTCAGGATAGATTAAATGCTCCCCAACTTGGAGGTAGATATTCCGGAAGATATCTCTTTATCATCATATTGTTTCCGTTTTTGCCTGAAATATCAGATTTATATTGTTTTAAATCACGGTAAACTTGTTTTCGAAAAGTCTTCTTCATAAAGTCATTCAAAAGTCGTAGTCAAACAATAAAACATACTTAATATAGTTAAACGGCCTCACTCAGAGATATTTTATGACAATAAAATTGTTTCTTACTATAGAATTACTTCGTAAAATCTATACAAGTAATGATTTAATCGACATTAAATGTCTCTGAGTATGGTAGTATGGCAGTTAGTCACACAATGTGATCAGTTAGAGTTGTCTTTATTTAGTCTTTTTAATTATGTTAAAATTACTAAAATAGAGAGTCCATCATCAGTGATTCTAATTCTAATTATTTTACAAGTCAGTATGACTCACCTTGAGATGTATTTTGGTAATACAATTACAGTAAGGCATAAATATTTAAATGATCTCAAGAATTGTTTTAGGGTTTTCTCCTACTAAGACCTGAATCAGACCATATGAATATTCGGTCGGAATTTTATTTACTAAAAATGTTTCTGATTGTGTTAACTTCCATAAGGCTTAGTTGCATCAACTAACAACTGACTGACTATTTCAAAGTTACTTGGTGCAATTAGGCCCAAAGTCAGTACGACTGACATTCAAAATACATTTATGGTTGGCTAAAAATTAAAAAAAAGGGTACATTATGATTTTAAGACTTGTTGTATACATTTCTTTACCATTAAGAATGAATCAAGTCGGTCAGCTCCTTGTGTATATTTTTAACCTACTTCAAAAAAGGGTGAAGTTCTCAATTAGTTGGATGTTTTTTTTTCTTTTGGTCATTGTTATTCTAATATGTCCGTTTACTGTGTTGTTTTCTTTGTATTTGCGATCTTTCCTATGTATAATTATTGGTGGTCTTTGTCTGTTGTTTGTGGGTTTTAAATTATAAATAATTTATTTAATCTGGCTCGGCAAAATATGTTAGTACTTGCGGGTGGTGCTTAATCCCCGTGTGATGGAGATAACGTTCGATTCTAGGTTCAAATAGTAATAATTGAAGTTCATTGAACACGGTAATGTAAATTGTAACTGTCGCCCACGACATTATATTTTTTATTGAAAATTAAGGTATGAGTAAAGGTCTTCTAAACCTACTAAAGAAATATAATAGTTAAAAAAAACTAAAATACACGCTTTAATAAGATATACAACTAAAAAAGTAAAAATAATTGATACTGAATTTAAGATAAGAAAATGGAGTAAAATACATATATTTTATTGTTACAAAGCGTGGGGTGCAGGAGGATAAGTAATTGTTGTAAACACCCCACGCTTTGTAACAATAAAATATATGTATTTTACTCCATTTTCTTATCTTAAATTCAGTATCAATTATTTTTACTTTTTTAGTTGTATATCTTATTAAAGCGTGTATTTTAGTTTTTTTTAACTATTATATAATTGTTTTGACTAAAAACATCCATCTACGGCTGTATTTCCAATCAATAACGCCATCTGTTGGTCAGTAGTAACATTTGACACTTGAAGAATACAAGAAGCTTATACCCAAATGGAGATTGCATTCCGTATATAAAAGTGAAGCACAAAAATTTTACCTTGAATGACGTCGCTGATGCCTGCTATCCTTTTCTTTAGCGTAACAATGAATGAACTTCACGTGAACTTCATTCATTGTCACTCTAAAGAAAAGGATAGCAGGCAACAGCGATTGCATTCAAGGTCAAATTTTTGTGCTTCAGTGTTTTATACGGAATGCAATCTCCATTTGGGTATAAACTTCTTGGAAGAATACAATGTTAACGCCATCTAGCGATGAATGTAGCAATGGTCATCAATTATAAGAATAATTAATCCTGGCGAATCTAATCAGGATAATTATATATTTTAATCGAATTATTGTATTGTCATCGGTCTTTGACAGGTGTGCAAAATTTGAACGAAATCTGGCCGTTTAAAGTGGGTCAAAATCGCGCCCAAAGAAGTCGGTTACAAACAAACATACAAACATACAAACATACAAACATACAAATATACAAACATACAAACATACAAACATACAAGTGAAGCTAATATAAAGCGTGTAAAAACTAAAATACACGCTTTAATAAGATATACAACTAAAAAAGTAAAAATAATTGATACTGAATTTAAGATAAGAAAATGGAGTAAAATACATATATTTTATTGTTACAAAGCGTGGGGTGTTTACAACAATTACTTATCCTCCTGCACCCCACGCTTTGTAACAATAAAATATATGTATTTTACTCCATTTTCTTATCTTAAATTCAGTATCAATTATTTTTACTTTTTTAGTTGTATATCTTATTAAAGCGTGTATTTTAGTTTTTTTTTAACTATTATTTAATTGTTTTGACTAAAAACATCCATCTACGGCTGTATTTCCAATCAATAACGCCATCTGTTGGTCAGTAGTAACATTTGACACTTGAAGAATACAATGTTAACGCTATCTAGCGATGAATAGTGCAAACATGCATTATTGACGTGATCACGCCATCTATTAGTCAGTAGCAAATTATGTTCATCTATACGCCACCTAGTGGTCAGTAGCAATGGTCATCAATTATAAGAATAATTAATCCTGGCGAATCTAATCAGGATAATTATATATTTTAATCGAATTATTGTATTGTCATCGGTCTTTGACAGGTGTGCAAAATTTGAATGAAATCTGTCCGTTTAAAGTGGGTCAAAATCGCGCCCAAAGAAGTCGGTTACAAACAAACATACAAACATACAAGTGAAGCTAATATAAAGCGTGTAAAAATGAGCTATAATAAATAACACCCAACAGTCACATACATATAATATATTTTAATTAATTTGTTAAGACTTTTTTGTTGTCACCAACACATATCTATATCCCATTTTTTTTCCTATAATAAGCGGTATATGTTAAGGTCATTTATATTTTTTTGGGTTTATCCGCGTCTGTTGGTATGATGTAGGCATATTGTGGTGTTACTTCTAGTAATTCTGTTTCTAAAATTATTTTCTCTATGACGAATTTAGGGCAAGACAGAAAAAATTGTCTGCAGGTTGCATGTCACTATATTGGCATCGATGTTCCGTAATTACTTACTTTCTTTCTAAAAAATGTCTGTATCCGATTGGATCTATTTTGGCTATTTACCAAAGTAAAATGTGTTCATGAGGTAAACCTCGCTTTTGCCATTCAACTGAATACATCCAGCAACGTTTGGGACTGAATAGAATTTTTTTTTTTATTACTCATGCGGGGAAAGTACTATCTTTGCGCTTGCTTTTGGGGTTGAAAAGATGCTAAATGCCCACGTCACAATTACCACACGAGTTTCGAGTAAAAATGTCGATTTGAGTGCGACAAGTAAACTTTTCGCACCCAAATTTTCATTGGCACACGCAAATTCGCAAATTGACAATTGAAGTGAGTGAAGTGAGTGAATTTGTCGTTTTTTTTTTTCGTAATAAAAAATAGTATGTGCAACTAGAGCGAGGTTGTCGATTACCCACTCGAGCGAATGACTTTACAACTTCGCTCTCGTGGGCAATCGACGTCTTCTCGCACTAGTTGTACAATATACTATTATGAAGTTCATTGAAACCTTGAATTTTTGTTTGGACACATATGCTGTAAGTACAAGTAAAAATTGGTGATAACAATGAAATACAGTAAAACTAACGAGATACAGATTAAAAAGAAAAATCCTTAATAACATGTTAACATTAATAACAACAAATGAAAAATAATTCTTAAGCTATTAAAAAGAGAGAAAAGAAAAAATAATAATAAGATAATTACAATAATATGAGGGTACCTGATTTTGATGCATAAATCTCATTGGTCTTTGAGGATATTTTAGATATGCTGTTTATATAAATTGAAATAATTGTTGAATACGTCAAGATATGGAGTACGCTTATTATATTCGTTGTATTGTCTACACATTCGTATGATTGGATTATAGAATGAGGTATTATTGCGAAAAACTTGAAGATAGAACACGTTAGGTTTGCGGCATCATTACTGGTGGTAGGTCTCTCTCGTCATTCATTGCAATAAAAAAAAAAAATCTAAATTTTTTTTATATTTAGATTAGACAGTAATGAGGGAGAATCAATAATTGAATGTAAAATTTTGTATAGGTAAATGAAATCGACTTTTATACGACTGGACTCTAATGATAATATATTGAAGTAAGTTGATCTAGCGTTATACGATTTCAGTTTTCGGTGAAGATTGTGACGATAGCATTTATTTATTTTATTTTATTTTAAATCTTTATTGTACACATAAAAAAAAATACAACATACAGAACCAAAAAAATATAAAAAGTACAAATGGCGGTCTTATCGCTTAAAGCAATGTCTTACAGACAACCATGGGATGGATTTAAAAGAAGGAAAAAGAGAGGGCAGTGTAAAATAAATAATTAAAAGTGAGGAAACTAGATAATACTCATACTATCTAAACATAAAAATACACCAAAATAACATACATACATACATAATAAAAAGCATAAATACATACATATATAATACTACAAACATATATAATATATATATATTATATATGTTTGTAGTATTATGTATGTATTATATTACATATATATATATATATATATATATATATATATATATATATATATATATAATAAATACAAATTTAAAATGATTTAGAAGTAGGAAATAATATTATGTACTAAAATCTGTTTATTTAAAGAGAGAGGTAGTGTTCTTTGATTTGCCTTTTGAATGAAGACAGCGATTGCGCCTGTCTCACCACAACAGGAATCGCGTTCCATAATCGAACTGCTTTGACAGTAAAAGACTTGTCCATAAATGTCGTGGTGTGCACAGGCACAGGCATAGCATATTAATCTTAAACAATTTTGTTGGACACGCTCAATCCGGTCAATATGTAGTTGGTAAAAGGGAGACCAAATCACAGCGCCATACTCTAATATAGTACGGACTAATGTTTCAAATAAGTAAATTAGACTACGCGGGTTTTTAAATTGTCTGGTTAACCGAGAAATGAATCCAAGAATCTGTGAGTCTCTCTTAATAATATAATCGTAATGATCACGGAAGGATAATTTGTCGTCAAACAAAATTCCAAGATCTTTTGCTACAGTTCTACGATCTAGACCATGATGGAGAATTTTATAATCAAATTTAATTTTATTAATTTTGTATATTGTATTGCGTCGCTGTTTTTTATATTAAGTTAATGGTTTTATGTGTTCACAGTATTTATTAATTGTGAAGAGAATGACTGAAACCGGTTTCGTAAAAACGCACTCGGATAATCTTCCGAAAATCGACGTGTTTATGATGGCCACGTATTTCTCTTCGACTTCTCTTTTTTCTGGTACTCTGGTATGTGGCATTACTCCTTTTTTTAATCGTAACTTCACTTTTTGTCCATTTTCTAATGCCATTATTTTGTATTTAATATAATTTTCTGTATCCTCTTCAATCTGAAACCCAGAAATAATAGAAAGATTAATAAAACTAGTCTCGCACTTGCCTCTTACTCTAATAATTACGATGTTTTTATTCATCAGTAATACTTATACTCGTATGAGTATAATTTATTATGTATGTATATACATAAGGATAAATGTAGAATATCGAATAAGAATTCTTATTTATATATTTAACCTTTTCGCAAACTAGGTTATGTTTTTGTAGAGGTTTGTAAACAAAACAAGTAGGTAGGTAAACGTAAGAATGTTTTGTATATGCATTTTACATATTATTTTAATATCCTTACTTACATAGAAATGGTCTTCTCAACAATATAAACAGCTCAAACACGATACATTGTCTATTCTCATCGCCTTGCACCATTTTATCCTTAGATTTTCAACTTTCGGCATAAGGAAATACACTTTGTCAGGTGCAGTGTTTATGTTATTTGGGCATACAGGAACGACACAATATTTGTAATATAGTTTTATGTGGTTTTCCATGGTAATTAAGTCGATGTTCACTCACTTCCTTTATTTATGGGTAATTTTTTGAACCAAACACTGCTGTTGACATCGAACTTGTGTAATCGTGACGTCACGAATAAGCGCGCCAAAATGGCCGCGTTTAAATCGCCCAAATTGATTATAATTTAAAAAAAATCATAATAGTTTATATTTTGGACGTGATATTTGTATGTTTGGTAATGTAATGACTAGGTAGAATGATGGGAGAAAATTGTATATTACGTTGAAAATGAAGTACTTTTCCATATTTATTATTGAGTTGGACACCGGTTTCATATCATTCTCAGTTAACACAGTTATGAGACCAGATAATAAAAACAATTTCTGCTCTGTTGAAACAACTTGTTCTTTCAATTTATGAAGTCTCATCGTGTCTCAAAATGTTTTTGGGACTTCTTTCTTTTCAACCACTGTGGTCCTGCCATTTTAGTTTCATCGTTGAAATAGTGCTACAACACCATCTTCTCGTAAACTAGAATGCTGATTGGCGGCTTGTATTTAATTCAGCAGGAAATCCTGCGTCTCCTCTCGTCTCTCTTAGTCTCTTTTCATTATCAAAGCCAAGGACAGGATATTTTTTTATAACTGACATATAAATTCAATTCTAATTTTTAGTACCGGTAACTTTAATAAAAAATCTCTTCTAGTCTTGGGCTTCAAGTCAGGTTTTCTTCTGGTTATTAAGTACAGTGGCACCGATCAGCATGCAAGAAATTTTAAACAATTTATTCTCAATCGTTGTGACGTTAACTTTTATATTAAATTCACTCTTTCTAACTTTTAAATATAAATGCCCTTTTTGATTGCGAATCCTATACTGAGATGGCAAGTGTTCGTAGTTCTAAAAATTGTGTCATTGTAGCTCGAAATTTATTATTGAATGTTTATGTTCCAATTGTAGTTCCATCCGTAATATATTATTAGCCCCTTAAGTATTCCTTCACTCTATTTATTTTTCCATCCCTAAGCTGTTTTTAATTATTGTTTTATTATTAATGTCTGAGAAGCGCAGCATTAACTAAAATATCTAATCACACGGCGTCCATTAAGCGACGGATATGAAATCTAGAAATTCTAGTTTCGCTTCCTGGTTCTGTTTACAAAGACATCCACAATTCAATGTCGAGGCTATTTTCGCCTGCAGTAAAGACCTACCTACATTGGCAATTATTTACATGCTTTAATTACATTCGTCTGTATGTATGAACTGGAATCAACGAACACAATACAACAATTATGACAAGACAATGAAAAAAAATACTTTAAACATTTTGAAAGAGTAATTTGCGCGCTACTGTTTTCCTATGTAAAGAATTCCTATGTACCTATTATTATCATTTGAATGGACATGGTGAAATCACTCTACAGCCAACATTACTGACATAGATGTTTAATCCCATAGTTCTCCAACTATCTAGAGAGCCGGAGTATAAAGGGGGAGAGGTGTGCAGTGATAGCTATCAATCAACGATTAAATGAGATAAAAAATGGCATATAAAAGCTAACTCAACTCTTAGTATTGCAAGACTAAAACGATTACCCAATTTTAGGGGAGATTTCCAAATTATACAATTTTAGAAAAGATTTTTGCAAATGTTTAGTTACTGCTTCATCCACGTACTTTTGAGAAGTCAGTATTTTCGTAAAATAATTACACAAGACAAAGAGTCAACGGATATGTTGTTATTTTCATCGAGCAATTATTTGGAAAAAACTTCTCTAAATTGATCGTTGTGCCATTCGACTCGATGTGCATATAAATGGCAGACTGACAAAACATGCGTTAATTACGTCGACTGGCTTTAATTGTGATATTATTGGAAATATTTTTTCTGTGCAACTATAAACTAACTGCACTGCTGCAATACTGGCCATAGCAGAATTTCTCGAAAGGTTGCAACTTGAAGTTTTCAACGGAGTGCGGAAAGAGCTCTTCTTTCGCCTTCCAATAACGTAGCTGATGAAGCAAGTGCGATATCATTTTGCGATCTAAACACTGCCAAAATCAATGGCATCATTCCATAAGATTTCTTAATAATTTTGGAAAGCATCCCTTCGGTACAGATGATTGTTTTCTGCCATCTGTTTTTTTTTCCACTGAAGTAGAATATTCCTCCAAACAACTTTCATTGGCCTAAAAAAGGAGATGTCCAAATGTTGAGTTACATGCGTTGAATTTGTCGGTAGAAATAGAAATGATATACAGTGTTGTTGACAATTTTTTATAGTTTCTATATATGAAGAATTGTCACCAATAACAACTTTTTTCCCTGTTTGATCTTTAAAACATGACTCGGAATATAAATCGTCCATCTTAATATTCAATGTCTTGTAACTTAGACTTTGTAATTACCATTTCAAAATGTTCAATTTTAACCAATTTTTTTTAAATATGTGTTAGGAAGTATTGAAAGCTATTTATCTTCGCTAAAATCAATAATATTAGCTCGTATCAATAAAAACTAATAAGTGTAACTTTATTAAATATTTTGGGTGATGACTTTAAAATTGTTGGTAATGTCTTTTTTGATTCATAAACAAAGTACTTATCAGTTATTCTTATAAATTGTTTCCTTCATCTGTTAAATAACTTATACAGGCTTATCATGACTGCTACCGAAAACGAAGCTGGGTGGTAGTTTTAGTGACTTCAGACACAATGCAACAAAATTTTGTGCAAAAAATTGTGACGATTTTTTTCTTCTTTTTTTTTCTATCGTCGAATTAGGGTGGTAAATACATAGTTTTTTCTTTGATAATGATAGGTTAGGGTCTTAATTTAATATAAAACCACGGGATTACTTTTGATTAGTTTAATTACACAGCACATTGCAGCACACACAAGAGGGAGGAGGAAGTAACAAAAAACACTAATGTCAATGTCTTGACATTGACATGAAGTAAGGATTGCGTCTAGTTATTTAAACACTGGCCCTTAAACCAATCCGTACTTTACACATAAAACAAATATAAGTGTATTGTTTCAGAGAATAGTCAATGAACATTTACATCACTACATCTATCTGTCTCTGTATCAGCCCATATAGGTCCCACTGCAGGGCTCGGGCCTCCTCTACAATCAAAAGTACGATTGAGAGTGATTAGGCCATATAGTCCACCACGCTGGCCTAGTGCGGGTTGGCGGACTTACCATAGATTTTTTATAAATCGCTATGGTATGCAAGTTAAGTTGCTCTTAACAGCGCACGGCCCACTTAGCCAGTACATTTAAGCGGAATTAACGTAGTTAAGCGCAACTTATATTTAAGTTGCGTCCCAGTATTTGGGCGATAGTATCTTTAATTATTTGTTACAGATTGTGCCCATAGATTCCTTATAATTCATAATGATTACTTTCTGTTATGTAATGTGCGTGGTGGCCTGTTGGTAAACGGACTAGACGCGGCTGCCAACATGTTCACAGTGGTCGCGGGTTCGAATCCCAGGGCACACCTCTGACTTTTCGGAGTCATGTGTGTATTGATAGTCAATCACCACGCACTAAAACGGTGAAGGAAAACATCGTGAGGAAACCTGCATACCATGGCGATTTATAAGAATATCTATGTAAGTCCGCCAACCCGCACTAGGCCAGCGTGGTGGACTATATGGCCTAACCACTCTCAATCGTTCTCTCGATTGTAGAGGAGGCCCGTGCCCTGCAGTGGGACGTATATGGGCTGATACAGACTTTCTGTTAGGCTAGGTACCCATTCGACCTTAGAAACCTAACATAACTGACCCAAAGATATTACTAAGTGAAGTTATCATATTTGTTCAGATTAGATTCTAGATGAGAAAGTAAGTAAGGTATTAGTAATTCCACTATTTTATAATTTTCAGACGAATATGATCTTGGTACTACACTTTTGCTACAACACCGTGATTTATCTAGTATACCATGCTCACCATCTTTAATAATAAATCAATAAATAACAAAACATCGCCATCAGCAACACCCGCTTTATCACCTCTTCGACCAATGAAGTCAGAAACGCAAAAACAGCGTTAGGGACTCAGACTTTATCTTACTTAACGAGATATCAAATGAGTACGATTTGTCAAACACTCGTTCAATTTCTGACAATAATGATGGATATAATTCAAAGTCCAATGTAGAGTTAAACTATAGTGAACGAGGAATATTTGGTGAAACACAAACTAATGAAGAAGCAATCCAAGTAATACGGTTAATGACTGAAACAGAAACTCAGACTGAAGAAACTAGTAGACCGAAAAGAGGGCATAAGCCAAAAATCCTGACCTCAGATCTGAGCACTGAATACACAACAAGCAAAAATAGAATAATTATTAAGCCGAAACAATCAGTAGATTATTAACGTCAATGTGCAAAGAATTGCGCGGGTCTAATTTCAGTAGAGAAAAGATAAGAAGAATTTAAAACATTTGTTCACATAGGTTCTTATAATGCGCAATTAATATATTAGGTGTACAAATAAGTTTTAAGGGTTTTTTTTTTAATTTTGAATTTTTATTGAGAAATTCTGAAACAAGTGGTAGTCCGAACTCCGAAGGAGCAATGTCTGACGAATACTGCGGAGGAGGTAGGACATCCCAGTTTAGCGCCTCTAAAGTTTCCTTGACAACTTTAGCAACATGTGGCCGAGCGTTGTCTTGCTGGAAGATCACATTGTCATGTCTTTTGGCATATTGGGGGCGTTTAAGCTTTAATGTTCGACTCAATTGCATCAATAGAAATTGTTTGTTGAGTTACTCCCAAGTTTTCAGCCAGTTTCAGCTTCTTGATCCAGTAAGATTCCAACTCTGCGTCTTCGGGCTTTACTGGCCTCCCTTCGCGTTCTTTGTGGCTGATGTCAAAATCAACACTTTTAAAATGCCGGAGTCAATACTCGCATGTTTTTATTGATGGAGCATGCTCTCCATATGCTTCACATAGCAGTTGATGCTCTTCAGCTGCACTTTTATTTAAGTTGAAGCAAAAAAGCACTGCTTCCCGCAAATGTTGTTTAACTAGATAAATCATGGTGTTGTAGCAAAAGTGTAGTACCAAGATCATATTCGTCTGAAAATTATAAAATAGTGGAATTACTAATACCTTACTTACTTTCTCATCTAGAATCTAATCTGAACAAATATGATAACTTCACTTAGTAATATCTTTGGGTCAGTTATGTTAGGTTTCTAAGGTCGAATGGGTACCTAGCCTAACAGAAAGTCTGTATCAGCCCATATACGTCCCACCGCAGGGCACGGGCCTCCTCTACAATCGAGAGAACGATTGAGAGTGGTTAGGCCATATAGTCCACCACGCTGGCCTAGTGCGGGTTGGCGGACTTACATAGAAATTCTTATAAATCGCCATGGTATGCAGGTTTCCTCACGATGTTTTCCTTCACCGTTTTAGTGCATGGTGATTGACTATCAATACACACATGACTCCGAAAAGTCAGAGGTGTGCCCTGGGATTCGAACGCGCGACCACTGTGAACATGTTGGCAGCCGCGTCTAGTCCGTTTACCAACAGGCCACCACGCACATTACATAACAGAAAGTAATCATTATGAATTATAAGGAATCTATGGGCACAATCTGTAACAAATAATTAAAGATACTATCGCCCAAATACTGGGACGCAACTTAAATATAAGTTGCGCTTAACTACGTCAATTCCGCTTAAATGTACTGGCTAAGTGGGTCGTGCGCTGTTAAGAGCAACTTATTATTTGAATGGCGTTCCAGTATTCGACATAATTTAACAAGTAAATTTGTTCTAGAGAAAATTATTTTAAATAGGAAGTACCTATGTAGATACGTTAAGTTTAGATTTTTCATTTCGTTTAAAATAGTTAGAACAATTTTTCATTGTTTGGCCAGGAACTTTATCACAGCACGGAATTCAATATGCTCCATAATTGCAATTAACTTCCCGATTTACATTTGAGTTAGGCGATAACTTAAATACAAATGATGGTATGATGTTGTGATTTGACATTTAAAGTAATAATGACTTCAAGAACATTCTACCCTTATTCTTTCATTACCATTCCGCGGACTTTTGGACCTCCCCTCGTACCTAGTGCACTCAACCATCAATGATTTGTGTAATTTTGAGCGACGTTTGGGGATACCTTTTGTATAAGTTCAGTTTTTGATTCAGTAACCTGACAAAAATTGTCAGAATATGTAATACAGTTTATCAAAATGTCTACGGCGATTCGACCATTACATGTGTCAATGAGTTTTGATAATGTTTCTCTAGATCGATCATTTTAAAAAAATAACAGGTATATTCATATTTTATATTATCTTTTTTGTTTAATGTTTTTTTTTGTTTTTCCACAAAATGGAGGCTTTCAAACAGGCATTGCGTTTATCCGCTGGTGTTGCCCTTGGACTCACTGTTAGTGTTTGATGAAGATCTTCTGCTACTAATTCATCGCACCACCAAATCGGTTTTGATTGTTTCGCAGACGTACATACATTGCTGCAAAATCTTTGCCATAGCAGAGTTCTTCGAAAAGTTGCAAGTCTGAGTTTCCTTACTTTGAATATTCAGTGGTAATTTTAGCGCTGAATGGAGTGTTGACTGTTGGACTGACTTTAAGTAAGTTTTTTAAAAAAATACTGTGAAGTAATGAAATTAACACAGATAATAAATATTAAACACGTTATGTAAATTATAATGTGGCTGCGTTCAAATTCCATTATCCTCTCCTGAAAGCAAGCCCATATCTCCAGAAAATCTTCAAATTATTACTTGGGCAAGATTTTGGTGTAGCAGCCCGCCATCTTTGAATTGGTGCTGTATTTGCTGTATGTGCAAGTGATGAACCACTTGAGACTTTAAATGTAAAAAGTAAACAAATAATACCTTTCTTGAATAATCATCAACGAAAGTTACTTAATATCTGGCACCACCAAATGAAGTTTCTTTCAAAGCCCTTTCAGAATGATGAAAATTATTTCTAATTTAGTAGGAATTTTTGGTTAGTATAGTATAATAGTTTTTCGTGTATACTCCAGACTCAAGATAAAAGTATCTTGGGACTAAAGTTTACACGAAAAACAATTTTATAACACATCGTCATACGTAAACTAGATATGTCACCATGCTTCAATGCCTTGTCCTAATTACGTTTGCCACAGACGTAAGGTTGAAAAAAAACCGAAATGATTTTATAAACTATATTTAATTATCAAATAAAATTACAATTAATTAACCCTATGAATAATCATTCCACTTCGAAGTAGGAATATGGAATGCCTATTCTTACAAACGAAAATTAGCATGAGCCTTCGATTGACGTCATAGCTGCATCAGCGATTTTATATATCAATAATTATTTATTATAGTGTCGCTGCAACGTCAGCGATTGTCTTCCAGCCTCGCTACGTAACTCCTCCACCCTCAGAACGGCGACTATTTTAGCACGTTGAGTGAAAATGTTGCCGGCATTTGTTCAGGGTCTTCAGTTTTCTTTGATGTTACAGTTGGAGGCTGCTGGTTAGCATTACATCTGCATAGTAGACGCCGGGTTATTAAGATGACAGCGAGAAGAATTCCACATAGCACTATTGTGTAGAATGGTATGGTGGTGTGGTACAAAAGATCTGTTTGTACGTTGTCCACTTCGACAGGAGTCTGCATTACGACTTTATCCTGGATGCTGTGAAGTCCTTGAAGATCGACGGAGTTTAAGTTAACGTGAGAAGCTGTTGCAGATTGCTTCTTCGCATCGTAGGGTATTTTCATCAGCTTAAGGGGTTGACCTTTGATTTCATCGTAGTCGTTTGCAATTATCAGTTCTTTAGATTTCAGGCGGCATCCAATGGGGATGGTTACTAGAAAGCTCCCTTGAAGTGATGTATAATCC
Organism: Hyles euphorbiae; assembly: GCA_023078785.2. NCBI lineage: Eukaryota > Metazoa > Arthropoda > Insecta > Lepidoptera > Sphingidae > Hyles > Hyles euphorbiae. Next base: position 17,011,455 of record CM041058.1, read on the forward strand.
TTTTGGTTACAGATGAGCTGCACTTTCGTTTCTTGAGGGAAGGACATTATGTAATGCTGGTCATCAAGTTTCTCCATGGCTTCTTTCATCAGAGTGACTGTTGTAAATTGATAGGATTCCTGCAGGACTTGATTATTAATAAGTTCTTGAATACAATCAGGTTGCGTCCGTAGTTGATGGGATTTCCCTTGGTCACAGAGATACCAGTTTTTCAACTTCGGGCATTCAGCCTCTATGTACATGAATGAATTCTCGTTAGTTGCGAGGAAGGGATAGGATGGGATAAGAACCTGTGAATGCTTGTTAGGTACTACTGATAATTTATATAAGTCATAACTATCTTTAGAAAAAATTGGAAACTTAAATACAAAGACAATTTGTTTATCACTATAATATGAACCGGGTTTTATAATATCATAGTATTCTCTCAGTTCTAAATCTAAAATCTGTTCATTCCCATAAGTATTTTTTAAATTTTTAACCATTGATTCTAAAGTCTCTATATCTATCATAGAATGGTGCATACTAGAAGAATGTATAAAAGCTAAACTATTTTCAATTCTAAATAACTCCTGAATCAGATCTTCTATGTTCTCGCTAATTATTTCGAGAAGCTGAGCAAGTTTGGCATATTTTAATAAGCTATCATCCCTTAACGCATCACTTTTAAGTATAAGTTCTAGAGTAGTATTAATTTTACTTTGGTTATCGACAATCTGTGCTAGCACGTTACTATGTTTAGACATCCACTCTTTACTCAAACTTATGTGATTGTTGAATTCGGTAACTATTTTATTCTGATTAGTTTCTAGTGTTTTAATTGCTTGGTTATATTTTAAAGCGTCTTCATGATCTAAATTTCCTGTTAAGCTTTTTATAATGGAACCTAATCCATCTACCAGACCTCTTTTGACTCTATTAGGCTCTAATAATTGTAATTGCTTAAAAACGATTTTTAGTTTACTTTTAAGATAATTTAATTGGATTTCATATAATGAATAGGTATTATTAGTCATCAAATTTTGACAATTAATTAACTGAGCTTCCAATGAGCGAACGTTATTCTCGATGTCATCGAATTGTACGTACTGGATAAAAGTATGATGGTGAGTCGTAAATCTTACGAGTCCCAGTTAATAGGGTAGGAGCCCTGGTCCATCATCGAGGCTCTCAAGTTTTATCTCTTGAGACCGCACCATTAGGAACATCACTATCGGTAACCTGTAACAAATTAGCTGCTTTGGGTACACGTTTAAGTCGCGACTTTGCTATAGGACCACGTTTCTTTGAGGTGTAAATATGTATCGGCAGGTCAGCTAAAACGGTATCCTGCGTAAAGCGTGGTGCTACCTTTTGTCGACTAGCAAGAGGATTCTTTACGAATATTTGCTGTTGAGGTGCATATTCTATCTCAGGTTCTCGAGTTTTATTCCTAGTTTCAATCAATGCAGTGCGATTAGAAAGTGATGAAGAGTTGATAGTATCATAAACTTGCTTCATTCTTTCCCTATGAACTTGCACATACTGTTGTAATAAGTGTTGTGTTATGTCCATATCACCGCAATCTCTAGGGTCAAAGTGTCCGGTTAACAAGTCAAACGGTCTACATCTCGTAAAACTATGTATAGAGCTATTGTAGCCTATAATAGCATATGGCATAAGGTTGACTATTGGTTCATCTTTACGCTGTAGTTTTAGGATTCTAAGGTGTTCCAAAAGAGTTGAATGGAAACGTTCGATAATACCATTATCATTAGGAGAGTGGGCTAATATTCTATGATGGTTAATTTTATGAAGCCGAGTAAATTCCATGAATAATTGGTTGGTAAATTCGGTTCCGTTATCGGTAATAATGGTCATAGGAATACCATGATGAGTGCAATATTGCAGAAGTGCTTGTAAGATGGTAATGGCTGTTCCATCACGGAGGTGATATGCTTGCCCATATTTAGTAAAAACATCTACGAAAGTTAAATACTTTTCAGACTGCACGGTAAATAAATCTAGGTGAATAATTTCAAATGGTTTTGTTGCTGGGGGCACAACATTAAACTGAGGTCTAACTGGATTCCTATCATACTTGGCTTGTCCGCAGATGGTACATTCGCTTATGAATTTCGTTATTTGGTCCTTCATTTTTGGCCAATAGTATTTGCGAGACAAAGCTAAATGACATTCGTTAATTCCTCGATGGTTAGTCTTACCATCATGATAGTGCCGAATAATATCTTGTTGACGTAAGTACTCTTTGACGTTTTCTAATTCAATTTTGGTTAGGACAAGATTCATAGATGAACTTTTAAATTTATCTTGTAAGATGGGGATTATGGAATACATTGCTAGTGGGGGATTAATTAATAGGGCTGTTTTAACTTTGGGGTTAACATACTCTTTAATTGCATTTACAACATCTTCCTCTAAATTAGATTCCGATAATTGTATGCTAATGCGTGTATGAGTATCAAAGGGTTTGGTAACTACAGGTCGTTTCTTCACATCATTAACAAGGGTAAAGTATATCTGTCTATTAAATTTATTAAGTGGTTCGTCAGTAATAGGAATTTCCAATATGGGATTCTCATTGCTAGTATGGACTGTTTCTGTCGACGAATTTGCTTGGGGTACATTGATAGAACCTGATGGATTTGCCACTATAGAATCAGGAGGATCACCCATTGCAGATATTAATTCATCGATCTCTTCGAACAATGAATTAACTTCCCCAGTATGGATTTCTACACGGGAAAGGGCGTCAGCGTTTGTATTAATTTTACCCTTTTTATAGATTACTGTAAAATCATACTCGCTTAGTCTAAGACGCCATCTTGTGAGACGTGAATTTGGCTCTTTCAAATTCATCATCCACTGCAATGGTTTATGGTCAGTTAAGATCTTAAATTTTCGTCCGAACAAATAAGGCCTAAAGTATTTAGTGGCCCAGACTATGGCAAGGAGTTCCTTTTCGATGGTACTGTAATTCATCTCGCTCTCGTTAAGTGTGCGAGATGCATAGCAGACAGGCTTATCTGAACCTATAGGGCCTTGTGATAAAATGGCTCCTATAGCTACATATGAAGCATCTGTAGTTAAGATAAACTCCTTACTAAAATCAGGGTATTGCAAGATAGGATCGTTAGTTAAAAGGCTTTTGCATTTCTCAAAGCAGTTAGTGTACTCGGAGTCAATATTAATCTTTCTACCCTTTTTCAGGCATTGCGTAAGAGGCTTTGTAATACGCGCAAAGTCTGGAATAAATTTCCGGTAGTAACCGAGAAGTCCTAAGAATTGCTTAATTTCTTTGGGGGTTTTCGGCATGGGATATTTTTTAATGGCGGAGATCTTATCAGGATTGGGCTTTATACCATCTTTACCAATTATATGGCCAAGATAGGCAGTCTCGAGCTTCAGAAACTCGGACTTGTCCATTTGGATCTTAAAATTGGACTCTCGAAGTCTCTGGAAGACTTTCTCGAGATTGATCATGTGTTCCTGAAGGGATGTACTGAACACTATGATATCATCGAGATAGACCAAACATACTTCATTCTGGAGACCTCTCAACACGTTATCCATGACGCGTTGGAATGTGGACGGAGAATTTTTTAGTCCCATGGGCATTCGAAGGAACTCAAAATGGCCATGTTCGACATTGAACGCGGTTTTCTCAACGTCCTGGGGGTCCATTTCAACTTGGTAAAAACCACTTGCCAAATCTAATGTTGTAAAATATTGGCACTTACCAAGTTTATCGAGTACGTCGGTAATGTTCGGGATGGGGTATCTATCATCTAGTGTTTTTTCGTTCACTTTGCGAAAATCCACTACGATACGCCATTTTTGTTTTCCGGAAGCATCGGCCTTTTTAGGCACTACCCAAATAGGGGAGCTCCAAGCGGAAGCAGATGGTCGTATAATACCCTGTTCCAACATTTTTCCGATCTGGTCTCTAACTTCCTGGCGGTGTACGAATGGATAGCGATAACTCTTGGTGTGCACTGGCACCTCATCGGTAGTTCTAATCCGATGTTTGATTTTATTAGTGAAGGTTAGAGTTTCGCCTTCAACATAAAAAACATCCGCATAACGAGAGCAGAGAGTAATAAGATTAGCCTTTTCCTCCTCATTTAAATGATCAACCCGTAAGCGTGAAATTATATCTTGCGCGCGTGCCGATGCTTGTTGAGTACTACTGCACTCGGTATTAAATAACTCAGCATGCGTCGGCCGATCGAGTGAAAATATAATGTCATTCGGTGTTGGGTTCTCAACTTCCAAATAGCCACGATTGTTAGTGACGGTGGTAATGCAATCATGAATAATACAATTGCACAGAATTTGCTCTCTGACGAAAGCATCACCATCTGCCGTATCTATAGGAATACGAATGACCTTAGAAGTTCCTGCGGGGATAATATCCTCATATAAGTTCACGTTACGCGAATTGTACATCATAATGGGATTTGTAGCGGTCCGTGTTAGCAATTTACCTTCTCTCAAATCAATTCGGGCTTCCCAATCGCTTAATAAATCTAAACCTATGAGTCCATCGAAATAATCATGAAATTGGTAAATGAATAGCTTCATATTACCTGTGTCATTAAATTCCGCAAAGCATGGTAACGTAATAGAATAATTATTTCTACTAGTTGCGTGTATGTTCGTCACTTCAAATGGATCGTAATTTAGGGGATGTTCCGAAAAATATCTTTCAACGGCCTCGGGGCTTATGAACGATTGATTAGCACCGGTATCTATAAGAAACTTAAGTGGTGGGTTTGCGATTTGAATGTAAGGCAGTTGTCTTTGCGTTTGGAGGTTCAATTCTATGTTGGTTTTGGTGAATTCGAAACCTCCTGAAAATCCTGCTCTTCAACACTAGCTGGTGGTTGGTACACATCAGGTGTTTGATCATCGGTGGTAAAATAATTATACGAATCATAAGCAAAACCGGGTGCGAAATCACTATAGTTATAATCGACATCGTAATAATACTCAGGTTGCTGACAGTAATCGTAATATGATTCATTACACGCGGCGGACTCGTTCATATTCATTTCTCGAGTTTTAAAATAATTTGTCGGCGGCGGATTGCCGTGTTTATTCCAATCATGGCCCGTGATCATTTTTGTATGGGGCAATACTTTTGGAGTAAAACGTTGTACTCCACTCATAGGCTGAGGGCCTTGAGATTGTGGTGGATTGTTACGGGGTGGCATACGGAAAATGTTACTACGGGGATTGTAGTTAGGTGGCGGTGCCGAGAACATGCGTTGCGTGTTCGTGGGCATACGATACTGGTTCGATTCCGGTAACTTAAAAGGTTGAGGTGGGGGTCGCATGGGGCGCATGCCTACAGGTGTCGGCCAGGTAGGTGGCGGAGCCTGGAAATTTGTAGTGCGCGGGGGTATAAAAGGTACTAGAGACGATGTGGGGGTGACCTTAGGGGTCAACTGATTTTTTGGAACCTCGTTTCGCGACTGCAAATAAATTATATTTAGTTCCTCTTGTACATACTCAAGCGCCTTTTCAATACTATTAGGGCGCATGCACCGTATACGGGAACCTAATGGTTCTTTTAAACCCCTAACATAAGCTTGCATAGTGACCTTCTTATACAATTCACGTTTTGCCTCAATAGTGGTTGCTACTGTCTCATGTAAAGTGACATAGGTCATTATTGTACTAAAGAGAGTCTGGCAATGGTCGTAAAATTCCTGTGGCGATTTATTTCCCTGTGTCGCTAAGGAAAGATCATTATAGAGCGCCGTCTCATCACGCTGATCTGAAAAATTATTAATTAAGGCAGATCGAATGCCTAACCAACTCTCTGGTATTCCATTGGAATTAATAGTACATGCAGCGGGACCTGTGATTTTATTTAAAATACCATTCAACAAACACAAGTTAGAAAAATCACTGCCGGCCGCTGTGCTTAAATATTTCGCAGCTAAAGTATCACAAATTTTAATAAAACGTGTGAGCACATTTGGATTACCATCAAAGTCCGGGACTAAGCGGAGGGCTTTGAAAATAGTGTCCGGGTCGTGAGACATTTTTGGTTTAATTAATTCTACAATATCTCTATTAGTATCGACTACTTGTCGGCGAGCCTGACGAGATTCAGGCTCCCGGGAACTAGAGGCTCTAGGATGATAAATCTTGAAGTTTAAGATTAAAGGAGCAACACGAGAACAATTCAAGTGTACTTACATATAATACATTCTGGTTTCTCTTCGTGAGTCGATTTTCAGATTCTCCTTCCGGTCTGCAGCAGGCCCGTAGATTCAGGATACTCAGCAGCGCGACTTGATAGCCAGCCCGGGCGGCTCGCGAACGCGAATTCGAATTTTGAACCCTATTATTCGCGTACCGGCCCGCGAGTATCCTACCGACTGCGCCAATTACGTTTGCCACAGACGTAAGGTTGAAAAAAAACCGAAATGATTTTATAAACTATATTTAATTATCAAATAAAATTACAATTAATTAACCCTATGAATAATCATTCCACTTCGAAGTAGGAATATGGAATGCCTATTCTTACAAACGAAAATTAGCATGAGCCTTCGATTGACGTCATAGCTGCATCAGCGATTTTATATATCAATAATTATTTATTATAGTGTCGCTGCAACGTCAGCGATTGTCTTCCAGCCTCGCTACGTAACTTACTTACGTACCTTTACGTTACCTATTTGCTTACGCTAAGCTTACAGTTTTAACTTTTTCTGAACTGGATCAAGATTCAGCATAATTGCTCCTGTCCCATGCAACTGCATTTGTGATGATTTAAATAAAACGCTGCAGAGCTACTTACTTTTTTGACATCCTGCAGAATTTTTGTCTTAACATGATCAGTACGTATAGTTACACCAGAGCTTTTCATCGCCATTATCATAGTCCTATATCACCACTTATCATCGGTTAAAAATCCTATATAACCCAGCTTGGGAAGGTTTCTGTTTGTGTTGTTTGGGTTTCCACATTGCCACATCCTTCTAGATCGGTGGTCATTAATTCCCTTAGCAAACCTACTTTCATGGTCTCATCTGAATCATCAAAGGCTTTTCTAGGATTAAACCATACATCTTTGCCGACTGAGCCTCCTGTATGTGGATATAATTAACGGTATCCACTAGTAGTACTATTTTCGACCTGGCTGTCGTTTCCTCGGTTTTGAAGAACCTTTCATCGCCTTTTTTCACGCATTATTTTCTTTATTTTGCTGTTCGACAAATGCTTTCATTAATTCCATCATGTTGCGGTGTTACAGTTCCAAAAGATTGTTCCAATTCATGCGATCTCGATTAGTACGTAGTATTGGACATGCCTGTTCTTTGCCATGGTTTTCCGCCTCTGGTTCCATTACCACTCCTGATGTCGGATTCCGAGCTTACGATTGCGTTCGTCCCTTGTTATGGATTGTAAGCGAGTGTTGCGGCAAATGACACCCAATTCACAATTCACAGAATTTATTATTACACTTGATAGTCAAAGGCTGGTTTTAGAGTCACGCTGACTGCGCGCTGACCGTCAGCGCTGACAGCTCAGCGCGTAACTTACGGTAGGGGGTCAGCGCTGACAACTATGCGTTGTTCTAAGACGCTCTTTAGAAGCTCATACATATCAACTTTCAGCGCTGACGGTCAGCGCGCGGTCAGCGTCACTCTAAAAGCAGCCAAATAAATTCAAAGTCAAGTTGATTAGTGATTCAATCAACACAATTTCAAATCACAAGAGGGAATGTAGAATTACGAGAGGACGATCAGCGTTCCATTAGATCAAATGAAATAATCTTCAATTATGACAAATCATAGAAAGGCACCGTCAAAAAAAAAAAATACTCATGCATGATAAAGCATGCTCTTGGGAATCCATATACCTACATCAATCCTCATATATTTCCCCACAAGCTTAAGAAAACCATTCCTCGGGTTCCGAATAAGAATCAGAATTTAAAACTTTCTTAAGGATACTTGTTTTTTTCTTGTCTTTTAACGATCTTTATCTCTTTCCTCTCGATCGTTTTTCATCGTTTTTTTGCCCTTTCCTTTTCCTCTTACTAGTTCATCTCCAGAGATGTAGCAGGCTCTCCAGTTGGTTATATACTTGTATGTTTTGATGCTACCTAAGGTGAGCCTCTCAGTGGGTTCAGGTACAGTGAAGGGCATGATGATACAAGGGGTATTGTTTTGAAACTCTAGGAAATCTGGAAGCTCTTCTCTTAGTATTCTTGTATTGGTCTCATATTTTCTATGTCTTATTTAACTATTCTTCATGTTCTTTTTGTAATTCGTTCTTCTCTGGACACAGCATTTTCTTTTACGTTGAGGGTGGTTAGTCAACTTTCGTGGTGGAGCTTTTGGGTAAGGTCTTATTTTAGATGGAGACAAATCATTTTGCTTTTAAATACCAGAAGATCCAGGAGTCTGCTGTCTGATAGCATGATAATGTGTCTTTCTTTTGCTTTTCTCACCACAGATGTTTAGGTGTAAATGAAGATTGTCGAGTAATAGGAGGACAGGTTTTTGCTCCGACGATATGATAAACTTGATGAAATGATCCAGAAGTAAAATAAATTCTTCTTCCGTCATCCACCCTTTTCCAGGCTGTGCTTCGAGCGGTGCGGCCTCGTGGTTTTATAGGCCTATCTTCAAATTCACGAACGTCATTCCAATTTACATTGAAGGCGTTCTTCTGCTGGTGTTCATATGCGCGCCGCTGGCCACGGTTGTCGCGCCTCTCACCACTAGCGGGCTGTCCACGCTGAATCGGCGGAGTTCTTCCGTAATTACGGGCATCTGCCATCCTGGCTGCAATTGCAAAATGTTTTAATTTTAAAGTCTAAAAACGACGATGAATTTCCAGCTCCAATACAACCTGGTGGTCCACATCTTACAAAAATTATTTTATGTGCCGCACCATCAATCTGAGGAATTGTTTGCCGTCATCCGTGTTCCCTCCTTTCTATTATCCCGGGTCCTTCCGCAGTAGTGTGAAGAGGGATCTCAGTAGGCTGGCATAATTGTATCAAATGTCTTGGGACTGTCGTCTAATGCCATTCAAACTCTGCCTGCATAGCATTCGCGTTTACCATCAGACGCAGTGTAGTCACTATGCCGGGCCAGATAAAAAAAAATGTGTATCTAAACTTTGGAAACACAAACTTAGGCGGAATGGAATTTCTTCAAGCATTTATGGCACATGCAAGAGTTACGATAGTATACCTTTCCCCCAGCAGACCCCACTTGCTTTTGTCCTCATGGAGCGACAATTTTCTTTGTTTTGTGGACTGTAGTCACTCCAGTTTCATTGATATTATATATTTGTGGTGGTGTAAATTGATACCTATCACCTAGATCTCTAAATCTAAGCTTCGTAAAATAGTCGCGATCGTTGGTTTTATTAAAGGATGTTGCGCGGCTTAGAGATGTAGCTTCAGGAGCCCTCAGAGATAGTCTTAGATTTCTTGCTAATTACTATAAATTTTTTAAAGCAGTCTGGTCCAGCTGATGCATTATCACGCCATGACGGAGGTATGTTTTTCGCTTCAATCACAACAGCACACTGGTATGCTAACTTTCTGACTTCCAAAGGAAGCAATCCAAAGTAAATGTTGGAGCAATTTAGCAATTACACGCATATTTGAGCTTCTTCTGCCTCTCAAAAAACGAATTTGGGTTTGACATAGCCGACTGATAAAGATTTGTCATTCTTCTCCTTTGTCACGTATTTATATAGCGATGAATGGCATAAATTAAATTGTTTTGCAGCTTTTCGTTCACTGGTTTTCTTTTCCAAGACTTTGGCAGAGGCTAATTCGTAAACATCTTGTATTTGGGAAGCACGTTCAGTTTTTCTTTTGTAGTGTCTCATTTTGAAATTGTTAAAATCAATCAAGTTTAACAATAACGTAGGTATTCAAATAATGATAAGAAGGAATTTAAATACGTAATTTTATAGAACTTTTATTATAAATAATTTATAAGTAACGAGTTACAACTTCCCCATAACACAGTAACAACATGCCCCACTGCGAGGTTTTTTGAAATAATCTCTATTTAAAAAAAGTTACTTGGTGTGAACTTACATTCAATATAACAAAGTAAACAAACACCGAGTGTATTCGTATAAATCAACAACTGCTAAACAATTTGAAATCTGCGAAAATCGATTTTAATTATAAAGAAAAAGTCCAGGTAATACCTGGCTTAATTGCTGCGCCGTCCGGCGGAGTACTGATTGCGCTTATATGGCAGAATGGGTATTATGTATTAGGTTAGGTTGAGAATTAAACGAATATTTTTCTATAACTAGACCCCCGATCCCCTACTAACGTAATTGTAATAGACATTTTTATCATGACGACTTGGTGCATTCAAAATGTCACCGTCACAGGAAATGTTGTTTATTAACGATTTGAATACAACCACAGTTCACAGCTCAAATTTTTTGTAGCAGGTATTTTTCGGTATGATAATTTTTTTCGAATAATGTTGTTCAAGTGAGGGCAAAAATAGACAATGCCCTTTCCGAACACAAGCAATATTAGTGATTATGACTGTCAGGTTTTATTAAACGATTTGAGGAAAGAAATTGATCTGGATGGTGGTGTGTAAACAACAAAAGCATTTGTTTTCAACATTTATGACTATAGCTTTGAATATATCATTTTCATCACACATGTCATATAATCGATAATCAGAAAATTTATGAAATGATTTCACTGGTTGACCTTACACGACAATATAATCTGCTGTCTTCAAAATAGCTCTACTCCGTCAGGAGCTCCTTTTCGATAACCCCTGAAATCGAGGCATCCCTTTAAAACATCCTAAATCGTAATATACCGTACTCACCATATATTTGATGATACTGGGTAGTTATACCATTAGATTTTTTTTATTTTAAACAGTTTAATAAACTTTGTTTTGGTCGCGGTTGAATCTTATGAAAATTAATTATTTTATGTATGTTTGACAGCCTCCGTGGCGCAGTTGGTTAGACGCCGCCTGTGAAACGAGAGGCCGCGGGTTCGATCCCCGCACCGAGAGAAATGTTTGTGCGGCCCACAAATATTTCTTCCGGGTCTGGGTGTTGGTGAGACCGAAAAGTCTCTCGTAGTTCCCGATACCCACGACACAAGACTCGATCTTAGTGTGGGGTCAGGACTATGTATGTGACTGTTGGGTGTTATTTATCTTTATTTATTTATCGGAATTCAATAACGCCTCCATTTTTGTGTCGGTGCTTAAAAATACATTGATGATTGGATTGTCATGTATTTATCGGTGTCTTTAAAAATCGCTGAACATATCGTCGGCGCGTGGTCTTGTCTCTTCTTTTATCTCATGTGTGACTGATTTAACCTTTTTAGGTATTCTGCGAAAAAATCGACTTCGCCAGGAGGTCCATCTGCTTCTCGGAACTTGCCAAACTACAAGCTGGTCTCAGCACCTGCTGCCTGCTCGTGAGGAAACCCTAAGAAGTTTCTAGAACTGACACTTACAAACAATTTCCAACAAAGGTTCGCCTCTTATGTACAAAGCTAATGCTTTATTATTATTAATGCGAAAGCTGAATGTATATTCAATATAGATCTGACAAAGATTTCATCTATTAATATGCTTTCTATGTGTGTTGTGGCTACAAACAAAGCAATATTTTAAGACGACTAAAACCATGAACAATTTGCGAAAGAAATTCGAATTTATTTTATTATTTTATTTCATCCGTAGAAGGTTCATTGGACCAATTGTTTTGGACGAAAATTGTGAATGCGTACTTTTTATGCATTGCCTTAAGACCGAGTGAAAACTTTAAATAACCTTTACCTCATGTTAATTCCATTCCCTAAGCGTCAAGACTGATTCCGTAATGTTAAATGATATTCCGACGTTGGTTACAAATGTTCAAATAGCATTCCCACGTTTAGATATTAGTATTCCATATATAAGTAGTTTTACATATTTGTTATGTTTGAAATTTATTGATATACATATATTATATTATAAAATGTACGGTGTAGAATTTTGCAATTTATTGACTGCATTCAGGTATTGCTGTTTCAATAAATTCAGTCTTATCAATTTATAGTTATAAAGTTGTTTTGAATTAAGAATTTTAAAAATAATACACCAAATTATGTGCGCTTAATGTTACAAGAAAACGTACAAATAAAAAAATCCAATGTAATCGTAATAATAAAAAAATACATGATAATATATTGTTGTTAGATATGGATAAGCATGAATTGTTTTTTCTTTCGTGTATTTAGTGTAAGTTATATTTATTTCTACTAAGAACTAAGTTCATTGAGTATTTCCGCACAATCTCAAATAATATTTTATCGCTTAAGTTTAATAGTGAAATAATAGCAATTATGCTCATCTATATTTTTTTTTGTTATTGTGTAATCATCTTTAGAATGGACTTGAAATCGTTAATCTTACAAGAAATTTAGTCTTATATTTCACAATTTTCTTACAGATTTTGAATGAAACAAAAATATTCTTCTCGTGCTATACAATAAATACTGACGAATGCCTTTTCAGACTTTAACATTTTCGATTATTGAAATAGTTTTTTCATGTTTTCTCGGTAATATTAAATATATTTAATATAACAATAATGTTTCTACTTGGATCTATTGTATATTTTATAACCAGTGTCTCTAGCAGAAGGTACTGTAGTAAATTAGTAGTAGAATACGCGTCTGTCTTAATTAGATATTGTATGGATCTCATACTTGACTCGAAGTTCGATTTATTCAGTTTAATAGGTTAGTTTGTGCTTGGGACACTGGAAGTTATATTGTATTTTATCAAGTGCACGTGTGAAAACGTATTCAATGTACAGAAATACATAGTATGTAATTATCTTGGGAACTTGTATTCTGTCTAAAATTCCCTTAAGCCAGTCAGCTGACTCCCTCGCTTACAGGCGGTGGTTCTAATCTTCTATATTTGGAAGCTGCTTAATAATTTGGTTATTAAACGCTACGTACATATAAATGTTGGGGGATTATATATTTTGTAGATCAGTGGGTTTAAATTTGGACTAGATGATGACCAATCTACATGGCCAATGAAGTCAAATCCGTGGGTGTCGGACCAGTTACGCGTGTTTAATGCCTCATGAGCTAGTACAGAGTCCTGTAGTAAGTGTCTGTTTTGACCATTGTTTGAGGAAGAGGTTTCCCTATGTTTATTAGGATTGTATTTTGGTAGACCACAAAACGGATTTTTGCACATTTTTTTACTGGTAAACATTAGTTAAGCCTGAAAATGTGACTTCGCTGGACCCTTAAAATACGCGCGCTCGTTTCTTTAATGCTGTGTGTCATTCATCCCTTTTGTTATAACTTAAATGGTAAAATAATCATTCGTAAACAAAATTTCACGGTAATTGTGTTTCAATTCTTCAATGTATACTTTGATATTGCGATAAACAAACCGTAGTTTTATTAAAAAAAATTGCAGAATATTGAAATCCCCCGTTAACGTGTGTCCACATCCACATCACTGCAGGGCGATACCCACGACTATATATTTTTTATTTTTTGCTAGCGCAAACAATTTTAAAAGTAGAAGAATTATATTATACCTGCAATTATTAGATTTTGACAGAACTTACGAGTATAACCGAACTAGGTTTATTTTAACTGATGTAGGTTCCTGTTCATATTTGGTATAAAGTATATTTTGTGAAAGGTTTTCACGCGTCGCCGAAAATAGAGTTTTTATTCAATTAAGCGCTTACGCACTTCTCCGATTCGCATCTGAGTAAATGGAATTTGGATAAAATAGATTAAATCTTTTTGATTGCATTACATTCAATTCAATGAGAGAGCGACCTTAATACAAAATGGTACAAACGACATTTGTTTGCATTTTGATTTTAGCATTTGTATTGCACTGGTTTTACTATTTTGTGCGTGTAAGTCTTTGTATTAGAAAAACAACATATTATTATAGTTCATCAGATTCAGATCGGACGAAGTAGATTAAGCGCCCTTAGTATTTTGCACAGAATGCTTTAAGCTGATGTGTTTGCACGTATTATTCTACGCACTTATGCATTCCCTGATTCTAGTATTATTACGATTATAAAGTTTATTTAGATTTATAGAGACTCTTTCGTATTATGTCTTTGTGATAAATGTAAGTAAAGACTTGCTTGTGAAAATGTATTTCTTTCGTTCTGTTTCCAAATAACGTTCGATTTTTATTCTGGAATTAAATAATACATGAATCTGAACTGTTTGTCTTAATTATATGTATATGTTATGTATGGTGAATTGTTATTGGAATGTATAATACAGTAATTTAAATTATTAATTAGACTTTACATCTTTATGTACTATTATTAATATAAATTTGAAATATTATGAGAAACAAATACATTTACGAAAATTCGTGGAAAGACTGTTTATGGAAATCGCATAATATATTATTCCATGAGAGGAAATAGTCATTTTTACAAATGAGTCTCATTTATTTAATATTTTAATGCATAATTGTATTCCAATTCTCTCTATTTGCATATTGCATACAAAATTTTATTTGGTAAGAAAATAAAATTGTGAATCTGTCGATTTTTGTTTTCTTTTTAAGTTGGAAACCTCATGCCCTCCACTGCGACTGATGTAAACCCCGCCGCACATGCTCACACTCGCATGGGCCGTCACGAGCCGTGTGCGAGTGGCAGTATTTAAAACCTATGGCGCACTACCAGTGGCGTAACTAGCTCATCGGGGGCCCGTGGCAAAATTCATCTAATGGGGCCCTTCGTAAATATAAAAATACTTGACCTTGTAATTTCGTTTTTATAAGTAACCAAGTAAAGTTCGGTCTATTTAAGTATAAATTACAGGGAAATAGAAATTACAGGGAGGCCGTACTGGTAGAACAGTTTTGCTTTCAGGCTCTGTCATATATCCAACGTAAATATGTGGACCAACTTCCTAAACGCTGTCCAGCCCAACTGAATTCCCCTGTCGGCTTCCTTTAAAAAGTTGTATCAACCCAATTGTATTAATTTCTCCAGGTAGACATATTCGTTGACAACTTCGAGAGCCATGTCGTCGACGATAGCTGGTCCCGGATCGACGAATTCATTAGACATGACATTCGTCTTGTCTAGGTTCATACGGAGAACAGCTATTAGTTTATAGGCTTCATTAAGGCTGTGCAGCAAGTTCAAGAAACTGTGGGGCTAATCCACAAGTTTAAAGTCTCTCAACGTGCTATGGAAAGAGCTATACTATGAGTGTCTGATGTCTCTGAAGGACAAAATTCGGAATTAAGTGATCCGTCAGAAAACCGTGGTGACCGACATCATATCACATATGTCGCAAAAAAGATAACCGCTGGAGTAAACTAGTTCTGAAGTGGACACCGCTGACCGTGTCTTGGGAAACGTAGCGCAGGACGCTGTCTGGTCAGATGGCGGGACCAATTTCGCAAGTTGTCAGCAGCGACTGGATGCACAAAGCAGTTGACCAGACTCATTGCCGTACCTTGGTAAAGGCCTGTTTCCAGCAGTGGACTGCAACGGGCTGATGAGGAATAACTTCTCTTATACATGTTGATTGTTCTACTTCGTGTTTAAAAGTGGAAAGTCGAAGGAGTCGAAAACTGAGAATATCCTTGGAAAGCGAGTAAGATACCCTGGACCATAAAGAAAAAGGGTCGGTTAGAAAATCTTTAATATCTGCAAAAGAACCTTATCTAGCTTTATGAAACAAAGACTACATTAAAGAATATTTTAATGCCATTCCTCTATTATTTCATTTAACGTGGCGTGATTGGCGGTGAAATCCGCTGATTTACATGTTGTCTCACTTCATCCTATGCGTGCTCATCATCATCACCCGCCCGTTGCAGTCCATTACTGGACATAGGTCTCACCCAAGCTACGCTACAAGGCCCGGTCTGCTGCTTTATGCATCCAGTCGCTGCCGGCCCCCTTGTGCAAGTCGTCCGTCATCTAGTCAAAGAGCGTCCCACACTACGTTTGCCAAGACGCGGTCTCCAGTCCAGAACACGCTTACTCTAGCGGTTACCCGTTCTGCAACATATGTGGCCAGTCCCTTTCGAGTCCAACCTAAAACTTTCAACGCTATGGTTCTCTGACAGATCACTTAGTTCCGAATTTTGTCCTTCAGAGACACTCATAGCATAGCTCTTTTCATTGCACTTTGATCGACTTTAAACTTATATATTAGCTCCTCAATGAGTGTCCACGTCTCGGCTCCGTTAATCATTGCAGGACATACTGGATGAACACCATAATCTTCAAGCTCCGTGGTATATTCGACGAAAATATGTGGTACAACTTCCTAAACGCAGGTCAACCTGAATCCTGAAACTGAATCCCACTATCGGCTTCCTTTTCGAAGTTGTACCTATCCAACTGAATTAGTTACCCGAGGTGGACATATGTAGATATGACATGCAGGCGGACGTTTTCTTGCATAAAAACGGCACTCTCACCAAATTCTCTTGTTCTCTACTATAATTCAACCTAGAGTTTCAGTGGTGCCTTTCTAGTTTTTGCCCATTTGCAGGTTTCAATGGCTTTAGATTTGCTTCAGCCAGAGCCCGCCTTACTGCATCCAAACTCAGATTGTTTCCTCCAGCTCGTAAATGATGATTTTTTTACTTCAACAGCCCTTAAGCGCGATTTCTCAAAAAAAATTAAACTATATAGTGATCCTGCCATGCCACCACGTGCACCATTTTCGGCTGTTCCTGGTTTTCGAAGATTAGATACAGTTTCGTGGAAACACTATAGACTTACTCGCTGAACTACAGAAAGAGACACACTAATAGTTATTGCAGTATTTCGTGTGCTTACTGCGCCCATCTTCAGGCATTGTCAGGGTCCTGGTAAATTCTTCAGAGGTTAAGTAATGACATTATAACTCCAGAATAATAAAAAGTATAAGGCAGATGTCTTTTTACATCTTGCAAATGGAAGTGAATAATGTAAAAATTAAACAAATCCGCGACAAAATTGGTAAATAATAGTTTTATTTCAATCTTCCAAATAGTTTATTCAAGTACTTTCGTAATTAATGTAAGATTCTCCTCTGCTTACCCCCTTTTAAGCTTAAGCCCAACGCTCTGTCGAGCCAGGGCCCTGTCGGGCCCGAGGCCCTGTTAGACCAAGGCCCTGCCGGGCCGGGGGCCCCCTAGACCGGGGGCCCGTGGCATTTTGCGCACTCTGCCACCCTATTGTTACGCCACTGCGCACTACCGAACTCTGCATTTGCTTTCACGTCCTGCGTCCTGCGTCGACACGTGAGAGCAAATACGGAGTTTGGTACTGTGCCATAGGTTTCAAATACTGCCACTCGCACACGGCTCGTGACGGCCCATGCGAGTGTGAGCATGTGCGGCGGGGTTTACATCAGTAGTATGTATTTACCATCCAAATACGACCATAGGAAACAACAAAAAAAAAATCGTCACTTTTTTATGCAAAATTTTCTATTCCATTTTGCCTGCAGTGGCTTAAACTACCACCCGGCTTCGTTTTCGGTAGCAGTCATGATATACCCTGTATAGTTGTTGAACTATCGATAAATCAATGATTATAAATATTTGTCAATTTTTATTAACTATTATATTATAATTTTATCATTTTTTCCCTAAACTATCCACTTTTTATTCAGTATTAATTTATTTAACAACACTTACCTGCCCAGGTAATTGCAGAATTGTTAATGAAAATATAGGAATTATATTTGAATTTTAACCTAATTAATATTAATAACTTTTTACATGATAAAAAAAATATATGAATTAATCTTTTTTTTTTTAAATATCATTCTATACATTTATTTTTATTGAAAGTAAAAAAATGGAATAAAGGGTACAAAAATTAAAAATAATGATTTTAATCATCTTCTTCCTCTTCATCGTCGTCTTCTGGCTGCTGGTAAATTTCAAAATGGTCTTCATTATCGTCTTCAACGACATTTTTCTCAAGTTCTTCCATGATTTTGGGGTCAAAGGTTCCATCTTCGTTAATGTCGCTCTGATATGGTAGAGCATTGAGACAAGCTTGTCCATTACATTGGCCACAAGCTAAAGAACATTGCAAGCCCGCTTTCCTGCATCCGCATCGCGAACCACAACCACTCTTGCAGTGGCAGAAAATTGTATTTAGCAAATCTTCTGGAGCAGGTGGTAAAATTGTCATGATAGGCTCCAGAAAATCGTTTCGCAATGCCCAACCCCATACCTGGGGTTCCAAATCATGTCCTAACCAAGTTTGAAATTGATAATTTACACGGTTGAAATGTTGATGAGCAGCTGCACTTGTTGGTGGAATATTTGAAAGCTGCACAGGTTTATTAAGTTTTGTAGACTTGACATAATGTATATAACGAAGATGATCGAGACTTTTCACAGATTTCGGAGCATTATAGACTGCCAATAAGGTTTGAGTTCCACTCTCTAATAATCTCTGGGCCGAACAATTTTCTTCCTCAAATGCTGCAGCTAGTTCATCCAAATTTGTCAGTTTCTCAAAAACTTTTAAAAATCATTTTCTTAAGTTTGATTTAAGTTTTGCTCTTAATTATTTTTTAATTTTAGTAAACGGTTATCAGTATTATTGAATAGATATAGATTTAATGCATGAAGAAAATGATAAAATAAAATATAATAGTTAATAAAAATTGTCAAATATTTATAATCATTGATTTATCGATAGTTTATCAACTATATATGGCGCGTTTTCGACCGGAGGCACCGGTTGACCTGAAGTGATGCTGTGACCGCGCGCTCTCCCCCCTCTATCTCGAAAACGGTTCACCGTATAAAAAAATTTTTTATACAACATTTGTAGAGAATTTTGTATTCTACAATATTGATAATAAATACAAATAGCAAAAAGCCCATAGGAAAATGCGATGAGATATTTCCAAAAAAAGCGCAAAAAACCAACACAACTCAAAAAACACGATTTTTCAGGAGATGAAAAAAACGCGTTACTGCATTTTTTTATCAGGGAACTTATAAAACTCTAATTTGTTTCAGATTATACATAGGTCATAAAATGTCACTGTATGTAAACTAGGTCTAATAATCAATTATTTTTACTATAATCGCTATTTTTAGACTTGATACACTTTAGGGCTGTGAATGTCTAAAATAATGAAACTCTATTTAGACTTATACCAGTTTTATTTGACCATTTTGAGTTGAACTTATATCAGACAAAAAAAATAATTATAATTCTTCAACCAAAACTATAATAAACAGGTGTTGAAACATCATTAAACATCAATATGAACCATAATACAACAAATTAAACAGCAATGAGCTATTATATATATCTCTATTAAGACGTCTATAATTTTGGGTACTAGTATAGCTGTATTTCAGTTTGATTTCATAACAATGTCTGACAATGATTCTCTTTGTCTTTGTAAATTACCAAAGCTCCAATATGCGTCAAATATTTTTTGTCTTGCCTCATCTTTAATTTTTGTATTTCTATGTTTTGTACGACATTGTTGCCTACATTTTGCCGCATCCTGTACGATTTTTTCTTGCAGCAAATGTTTTTTTTTAGTTTTAGACAAAGACTGATAAGCCTTTACAAAATTCTTTAGCCCTTTACAAATATGAGCTTTCCATGCGGTTTCCTTTCTTTTCCTCTTATTTCCTTTTCTGTCATTAGGTTGATATTCATTAATTAGGTTTCGTGTAACCGAATCGATGTCAGGTCTGGTTTTTGTTTTGGAATCAGAGCTATTACTAGAGCTATTGCTAGCATTCGAGATATTGGACGAATTATCACTTGGAGAAGATGAAGATGTGTCAGAAGTCACCTTAGGGGCATCTTCTTCTTTTTTTGTCAAATATAGCTTGGGCCTGTATCAGACTCATCGATAAAGCTTGCATCAGTTGATGAAATAAAATATCTTTATTAATTTGCTGACTATGACAGGTTTCGATCAGCACAGCCGTGTTTAATGGGATATATTCTTTATCTGACTCGTTTTAATTAACTGTTAATGGCTTGTCCCTATATCGGTCCTTTACAATATTGACAAGATAACGGCCTTGCTTAATTTTTCCCTAAAAACAAACAGTACTTTACTGTAAGATTTACTGATCCAGCAATAATGAGACAATTCAAAAAAATCGCCTTTAAAACAAAGCGGTAGATAGTTACGTTAAAAAACAGTTAAATTTTGAAACAGTACAGCGCTTTAGCACCACATACTATTTTTAACCGAATCATCGAAATAATATCACATTTTATGGAGAAAAATATTGCAAAAAATTAAGTTCAACAAAAGGAGGTTAACAAGAAATTTACATATTGGTCTATCAAAATAAAGTTAAGTCAAAATAGTTACTAAATATTAAAGTATATTACTAAACAAAACTGGAACAAGTCGATGTAGTGCGGCAGAATAAATCACAAATACTGTAACAACTCAAATTAACCAATTTATACTATTATCAAAATTGTTACAATTCAAATTGTCCGCGTTTTCACTCGAGTTGATACGTGCACACCTTAGACTAATGAGCGTCAACTAATAATATACTTGTTTAAGTGGGAGAGACTACGCGGCGTGTTGATTGAACAAAACAGAGTTAATTGCATCTAGCAACGGATCTATTAAGCTTTTTTTGTATCTGGTAAGACGGTCCGGTGCGTAAAATCGCCGAGAATTCGAATATAAGTGTAACTCAAAAATCAAAATTTTTAAGTTGTTCCACTTTAGATCTAGGTGTGCGATATGTAGGTTTGAGACAACTTTTAGGGTGTCAATATACAAGTATTTACATACTTACAGCTGGGTATCTCGAATTCCGAGATTCTTACCTAATTTAAGCTTAAATGACTGGACTAAAATATTATAGTCTCGTCCGTATTCGACAAATATAATAATTCTGTTTTAATAGATGGTGCTACTTGAGGAACGGGAGCATGAGTATGAAAAGTAGAAAAGTGTGCACGTGGAACAAAAAACGTAGTATCTGGAGGAGACTGACCCCCAAATACTGGATTGCTACTCAGCCACCGGACTCATTTGATATGACGTTATTTTGAGGTTTCGTTAAATTTCGAAACGAAATACTGGATAGCCATTTAGCTCATAAATCGGTCTACTCAGCAAACATCCAGCTAAATTTCCACAGATTAACGAAAAGTTTGTTTTCAGTCACAATTTTTATTGTATAAATATAAACGTTCCATTTGACGCAATATTCTTCATACATGATTTCTCAAAATTGGAAATTTAACCCTTTATATTTAATATGAGGAATCATTGTAACGTTTTTACTTTTGTTACGATTATGTTTAAAGCTATATTATATATTGCCATGTTATTATTTTAAAAATCTGTTAATAAAATCATGTGGGTGAAAAAACTTATGTCCCTAATCCCTATATCCGAAGCGAGTTTATTAAAAATATTATGATGTTTGTTTATTTTATTTATTGTCATGTTGTAATTGCACTCGGTTTGAAAGTTAGTTTTTGGAATATCTTTTCAATAAATAGGTATATAAAATACCAAACAACGGCTGCAGAACCACCTAAGTACCAAATGGAGAAGACTATGTAAATAAATACGATATGAGAAAGAAGCTGTGCTGGATATTATAAACAGGTAAGTATACACGTATTCCTCTAAGTTTTAACGAATTTATACGATAATTAACTATTTAATATATAATATGAATCGATTATTCACACATTTTAAATCATCATCATCATCTACAGCCTGTAGGATCCCACTGCTGGGTACCTATAGGCTTCTCTCATATTATGCCTCCTATATATTATCTCCTCCTCATATAGTAGTATTATGTAATAAATATGGAAAATAAAGTATGGTACAATGTGTATAATTATAAATAATCCTTTGTTTCAGGAGCTGGAGTGGAGTACATAAATATTCAATGTGTACCTATATAATAAGACCGTCCAAGAAATATGGCTCATATATATAGTGCCATGTATATCAGCTATAGACTAAATAAGTAAGCTCAACAAATATATATGAAAAATAAAAAGAGATATATAAAATTATGACATACTTTAACTTAAACACTTTTGCAGGTAACGCTATAGAAATCATGCATACAACAAATCATTTGGACAATACACACCCTTTTGAAATGAGTATGTAATATAAAAATATACAAAAAAGAATGAGACAAATTGTGTGAAGGAAGAAATATTTGCATCAGAAAACAGTGTTTTAAATCAAAGTTGAAGAATGTTATGAATTTTAATTAATATGTAATACATAAAATAAATTGTTTATTTCACCTATTTTCATTGTTAAAAAATGTCATATTATATTTCTATTGTACATTTTTAATAGTACATTTATTAATTTAGTTTTAAATTAATGTTAAAATAATTGTTATTATTTTGTGTTTATAAAGGAATATAGATATAAATGTAAGACAGATCTAAAGAAATGTAGATAATTAAAAAAATATAATATGTACTAATGATGTTATTAAAATAAATATACTACAATAAAACATAACTCATTTTTATTTGTATTCATTCCATGGTAATTCAATAAAATGCACTGTACGGTTTAAAATATGTATTTTATTATATTATTCCTTGTTGCAACATTTTCATTGGTTATACTATGTGGAGCTGGTGGAAATGATTCAGAAAGATCAATCTCCAATATATGATCATTCTGGGAACATGCTATATTATGTAACACAGCACATGCCTCTATAATAGTAAGCTAATTTTCAAAAACTTATAGCCCAACTTGCAGACAAGAAGATCTTTGTTGTAAAACCAAAGACCCTCTCCACTGGGTTTCTTGTTTTAGTATGGTCTTGATTGTAAGCTTCTTCAGTCTCCCCTTTCCAGAAATGCACATAAAGGAGAATCATTGAAATTTTTACTATCATGCACCGCGCCTGGCCATCGGCCTATAATGTTTCTTATCCTCAAGTTAGGGTCGCAGACTGCTTGCACATTTATAGAGAAATGGCCTTTTCTGTTTCTAAATGTTTCTGCTTGTGGTCCTCCTAAAAACAAGATAATAAAAATTAGAGCTCTAGCAAATATTCTTATTTCAAACTACAAATAATTTTATGTAAATTGAAAAAAAATATTCATAAAATTGAATTCTTTATAGGAAACTACTATTGTAGTTGAACATTGTTCCAGTATATACTGAATAGCTACAATCAGTACAAATCATTGTATGATTAATTATATTATATTATATATTTAGCCCTACAACTATTTAGAGAGCTTGGTTATATGGGGTACAGTGGGCTGGGGAAGAGCCAATTACCTGCTAAATGTTTTGATTCCAACAAGCATATATATATAAATTATTGTGTAGAAATCATTTATACTGTGCATAATATATTATTCTATTCTATGATTAATAATATAATATTATGTACAGTAAAAAGGGATACTCTAAATGATTACTACACAATATAAAATACGCTAGGCATTTTAGAAGCACATTTAGTTAAAATAGGATAAGAAAACATATATTTGTGTACATGTAAAAGCTTAATAGTTATGTATATGTTATGGGCCAAGTGATTAATGCAGGCAGTATTCATAATGCCCGGGCAGTATGAATATTGCGGAGCCATATCGGGCCAAGTGATTAATTACATTCTAAACTCACCTATTTATCACATTGCCCGGGCTTTATGAATATGGCAACATGATGATTGGGCAATGTGATTTTTTACGTGATGCGCTGCCGCATTGTCGCATCTGCGATAGACCCATAAATTAGAAAGGTTGATTTGTTCTGCTTATGTTTAGTTGTTTTTTAACGTCCGAAACATTATCTTTAGAAGAAAATTAGTGTACCCACTTTATGGATCAGTTAGGTCGACTGTGCCCCAAAACCGACTCGGAACATCCCGACTTCACGTAGTCTTTTGGCTACCGACCCTAGAGTGTATATAAAAAGCCGGAGGCGCGAAGGGAGAGCAGCCCCCGCCCGCTGTAACGAAGGATAGGCAACCGTGCGAGCCGTAGCGGCTGAGGCTGGTTGCCGGAGGCGACCAGCAAGCCGAAGCTGCGGAGGTGAGCATGGGTGCCTATCTTTTGTTACGCAAGGGTGAAGGGGCTGAACTTCCCGTAGCGCCGGAGACGATGCAGAAGCTAATTTGTATTGACAACAAGTGTTTTAAGGGTTAGGTTGCGACAATAGATATTTCTCAGGAATGGTGCGTTAGCTTTTCATGGGAGTGGTACCAGGGGAGGTGCGACTCCCCCCCCCCCCACCTCCACTCCTCCCAACCCATCCCCTCGTGCTGCCCTATTCTAAATTCTGCCACTTCGGCTCATTGTTTTGATTTTGCTTCGCTTTACATCACTCTGCCCAATAGGCACTTAGCATTATTCATAATGCCCGGGCAATGTGATAAAATGATTAGTTATAATCACATTGCCCGGCTCTTATTGGGCATTATTCATATTGCCCGGGCATTATGAATAATGCTGGATTAATCACTTGGCCCATAACATATACATTATTATAAGTAGAAATTACCTGGAGATTTGATCCTTATATGTATGAAATTTATAACTTCAATCACTCCTGCGATCGCATAGAAATTATTCGCAATATGGCATTGTTGTTGTTAGTTGGGAATTTTCATGCCACGATTTTGTAGTTTAACTAACTCTGCTGCAACTTTGTGTTGTACAGTCGGCTGTTCCACATGAAATACATCTCCAATAATCTTCTGGTAACTGCCTGTCGTAGAATATCATAAAGCAAGTAACAGTTGGTCGCAAGTTTTTATCAATCGACTTCTATTTGTAGTGGGTTCTATTTTGTCTCCAGCAAGCAAGGAACACAGATGCAGAACAGTTTCTTTCTTCAGGCGGAACCTCACTTTGTTTGAATGTTTTCTTCTTTGTATTTGTCAAAAGCATTGATTTTTTTCTTGATTGACTCGCCTTGATGAAGCTATATCGTCATCAGACAGCGATGAAACCGACGCGAGAGTCATTTTAGTAAATTTTATGTAGAATTGATACAGTTAAGAGTGGTCGCAGGCGGCCTTAAGACGACGGCTGCTTAAAACTAGAAATTCTTAAAAATTTGACTGTTTGACAGCTGTCAAACTCTTAAGTTGCTTTCGAGAATACGAATCGGATGAATAATGCCCCATTAAATATTTAATTCTTAAGTAATAAATAAATAATAATAATAACACCCAACAGTCACATACATAGTCCTGACCCCACACTAAGATCGAGTCTTGTGTCGTGGGTATCAGGAACTACGAGAGACTTTTCGGTCTCACAAACACCCAGACCCGGAAGAAATATTTGTGGGCCGCACGAACATTTCTCTCGGTGCGGGGATCGAACCCGCGGCCTCTCGTTTCACAGGCGGCGTCTAACCAACTGCGCCACGGAGGCTGTCAAGTGTCTCTTAAGTGGTTTAATCGAAGTTATATTTAACTGGAATCAATTTAACAGGTCATTAGAGCTAGTTAACAGGAGTTAAAAGTTAATTGGCTTTCCAGTATTTGGGCATGAGTGTCCGAGAAAAGAGATTGTAGGTATGGATCGGGAGAGGGAGTTTGTGGATTAGGAGACTGAGTGTGAATTATAGGAGTTTGAATATATGGGAAGGCAAGAGGCAATTGAGGGAATGAAATATTGACCATTTGCATTCATTATAACGGATTGCCTGCGAAGATTTCCTTCTTCTCAATCAAATAGTATATAACTGATGGGTGCATTTCGACGAACTTTTTGCATATTTTTTAAGATAACTTCGCACCCACCGCTCACACATTTATGTGACTTATGTTATTTTAAAGGGCGTGACGAGACCTATCCATTAACGTGATGTATTTATTTAAATAAAGAGGAAAACGACCACGTTCCGAAGTGAAAACGGAACCAAAAGGAACCATTTTACGGGGTCTCCCTATGGTAACGCCTCAAAGTACTTAAGCTAATCATAATTTCCTAAAAAAATCTTTTATATTTCTCATCTCACACATGGTGTTGCTATTTAATAAAAAGACATCCAAGGTTACAAAA
Source organism: Hyles euphorbiae (assembly GCA_023078785.2). Lineage (NCBI taxonomy): Eukaryota > Metazoa > Arthropoda > Insecta > Lepidoptera > Sphingidae > Hyles > Hyles euphorbiae. The sequence goes on from CM041058.1 coordinate 17,037,522, forward strand.
ATTCCGACTAGGCTGAATATTGGCAGGATTGTTCAAAACACTATTATAAAGGAAATTTGAAAAGGCCTCATAGATCCGGCACGTGCAAAAAATTTACTCGGTGTCAAAGTTCACTAAAACGGGTTTTTCGCGATTTTCAGCAAAACGGTAAGTTTTATCATAAAATTAGCTGAGACAAAAATTGTAGATCAGATATTTATCTATAAAAAATGTTGAAATACTTTTTTTCCTAAGAGCCACCGTTTCTGAGACATAACGATTCAAAAAGTTGCAAGAGTTGTAATCGTTATATGAGGTAGTGTACTCAGCGCGTTTTTTTGTAATGTGGTTTCCTCGTTAGTCCTGTTTTACTGATCTTTTGTGATTCTGTTTAATTTGAAACTATTGAATAACTGTAGATATTGACAAGAGTTGAAAATGATAAAAGTGGTGTAAATTAAAAAAAATAAGAAAATTTATCCATCTGAATCTAAATTATCATTAACTTCTGCTTTCTCTTGTTCATCTTCTTCTCTTTCTTCTTCTTCTTGTTTATCTTCTTAATTCTGGATGTTCGTGAATTGTCCCAATAATGACACATCGCATGTCTCTTCGTCGGCATCAAATGAATCTTCAATTGTTGGCAATTCAACATTGGAGCATGACCGGCCTTGACAATTTGTACATGCTACAGAACAAAACAGTCCAACTGTTTTGCAACCACATTTAGCACTACATCCCTTTTACAGTTGCAAAAAATGGTTTTTAGTCATTTTTCTGGTGCAGGTGGAAGTAAAGTTTGAACTGACTCTAATGAATTGTCGACCAAACTTCCAACCCCAGTCATTTAGTCTAACTGATTACCAAGCCACATTTGAACTTGGTAATATACCCGAAAAAGATGTTGATGAGCAGCCGCTGAAGTTGGAGGAAGACATGCTAACAGCACTTGTTTTTTAATTCGAGTATTTTTAACGAAACATGCATATTTGAACTTATCTAAGCACGTATTTTTTTTTAGGAGCTCCATATATAGAGAGAATAAAGCGAATTCCGTTGGTGATAGCTTCTTGTGGAGTTGAATTACTCTTTTTAAAAACTTCAGCACACTGAACTAAATCTTGTTTCTCAAACATTTTAAAAACAGTTGTTTTACCTCTCCTGAAAATCTTGATGATGTATATACGTGGTGTACTTAAACATATTATGAGGATTACAACTCTTTCAACTTTTTGAATCGTTATATCTGAAAAACGCTGGCTCTTAGGAAAAAAAGTATTTAGATATTTTTTAAAGATAAATTATCTGATCTACAATTTTTGTCTGAGCTAATTTTATGATAAAACTTACCGTTTTGCTTAAAATCGCGAGAAACCCGTTTTTGTGAACTTTGAACCCGAGTAAATTTTTTTGCACGTCCCCGATCGATGAGGACTTTTCACATTTCCTTTATAATAGTGTTTTGAACAATCCTACCAATATTCAGCCTAGTCGGAATTTTTGTAACCTCACCCCTATTTTTTAGTCTAATTTGACCGGACTGATACCAGTGTGTCCAAGATAATAAAAATATATAAAACAATAAGTCCGATTTGACAAATCTGGCTCAGATGAATCATCTTCGGTAAATGTCCAACGCTTCATCAAATTCGCCGAGCTTGTATTAATTGGGCCTTCGCCGTTTCCAATTCTTCTTACGATGTATCTGTCACTTCCCTTATTTTTTAACACCTCGTAAGATCCAAAATACTTAGAAAATAATTTGCTTCCCTGTGAAAATTGTGTCCTCTTAATCGCCACTCGATCGCCAATATTGTAAATATTTGCTTTGGTTTTCTTCGTCGATTAAAATTCTTTATATTTTCTTCTTGTATTTTCTGTATAGATTGTTTTGCTTTTTCTTTTCTTTCTTAGTTCTTTCCTGTGATCATTAAACTTATATCTTCTTGTTCTACAACATGTCGGTGATATACTTTTTTTTTTTGGACCACATACAGAGTATCGCATCAGCAGCCCGTACACCCAATATTATTAATTTATCATCACCCGTTTAGCCACAGGATAGTTTTTTGGTTTTTCATATTTAACCATCTGCTGTAGCAAAATAGCTAGGTCATTGTTACGAAAGTCAAGCGCAAAATAATACAAGGTTTTATTATTAGTTGTATAGAAAAAATACCAAAACTTAAATTCAGACCTAATCTCCATTATATTAAAACTCATAATACCTGAACGCGACGCGACGTCGCCAGTTCGAAATCTGGGATTACGCGCGACTCCTAGGCAGTGTTGCAAGGTGCGCCGTAATTACACTAAAACTATTTACTGTAAAGTAACAAAACATAGTATGCAGTAAGTATAAAACAAACTGCAATATGACTAACATGACAAATAGTAAAGATATATCTGACACATTTTTTTTATTTCACCTGGGCATCCTTACGTTTTCAACCAAACCATAAACTCGATCGTAGTGTGTGGTAATGACTATGTATGTAACTGTTGGGTGTATTTAATATTTATTTATTATATCTCCAGTACTTTATGAACGAATTTTAGGAAAGTCACACATACATTGATTAACAGGTTTTATTACAGAATAATTGTAATTTTTAAGAATGTATGTGTATAGTCACTCAATATGAAAAAAGCCCTGTAATAAACAGTATAATAATTCACTGTATTTCTGCAACGCGGTGACGAAAATGCGGCGTTGCCGCTCTTATATCAGGTTCAACTGAGGGCAGTAGGTAACATATATGGCGTGTTGTATTTGAACCAAATTATTGTATTATTTAGTTTGGTTGAAAATATATTTTTTTTAATTTTAATGTGATATAAAATCTAATAATTTTAATTTGTTTTATTTGATATTACTTAATGACGTTGTTATTTAAAGAATTTATAACACCGCCACTTTGTTTAAGTTTCTTGAGTTCGTCGTCTTTGTCTCTAATTCTTATTCCAAAAAGCAATTCGAACGGAGTCATCTTTATGCTCCGTTGATAAGTTCCGTTCAGAATACGTAGTTAAGATACTCGGCGATACCATTTATGCCCGATGCCAATAATCAATCGAAAAAATTAGATTGAAGTCAATCTGGATTGTTTTCTACTTTTCGATTTGTCATTTACCATGTTGCCATAGTTTTTTCACTACTGAGATTGATTATTGGCAATATAGTATCAGAAAAAAGATTGAGCTGTCAATCTCAAACGGCAAATTTTAGATTAGGATTGTTTATTGGCAGCGGCTGTTAGTCGGATCATTTATGCAAAGTTCACTCAGAACGGCGATAATAATTTGATGAGAGAGGATTCGAGAGGATTCTCGACCTGGCCGCTACCTCGAGGTTGTCTAGTAGTGACGCAATAATGGGTAATATTCTCTTCTTTACAAAAATCTTGGAAGTCGTTAGACGTGAATGTTGCATTACGATCTGTTATAATTCTCTCAGGTGAACCAAAGTTCTGTTGTTGTTTTTAGCTTTTCTAATGTTTCTGCAGTAGTCAAGGTCTTCACGGGATTAATCCAAGTAAATTTGGTGTAGGCATCTACAACTGTAAGAATGTACAGTCAGCGACAAAAGTCGTTGAACACATTCAAAACGCCAAAAGTCTTGCACACATGAAGCAACAGAAGTCGTTGAGCAGGGTCGACCACAAAAATTCGTGAACACCTTAATGTTACAAAAGTTTCTGAACAACAAAAGCAACAAAATTCCTGAACACGCAAATTGTACATAAGTCAGTAATTTTTTTTATATCTTTGTATTGCGCGCGCCCACCGACTTCGATATGAACCAGTTAGCTGTTAACTATCTGGCGAATTCCGTTACAACTCATAACAATATTCAATTTAGTTTCTCAAAATATTCCTAAAGCCACAACGCGTGTTTTATATCAATGGAGACAGTTAAAAATTATTATTATTAGTCAGAATGGAAAATACTTTTTCAAACGTTTCTCAGCGACAAAATACCTGAACACTCCAATGGTACATAAGTTTCTGAACACCTATAAAAAGCAAGTTTGCCGCAGATGTGTTCAGCTACTTTTGTCGCTTTGTTATGCATTCATTGTTAAATGTTATTTCATAATTTATAATTTTTTCTTTTCTCTGCATTGTCTTATTGTTTTCTGTTTTTGTGAAATATTATTTATATATGAGAAGTTTTAAGCGTGTTTTATTTCAGTGGCGTAAATAAATAATAATAATTATTATTAGATTCAGAAAGAAAATAGTGGCAGCATTATTAAACTTTTTAGATTCAATTGGGTTCAGAATGTGAGACCCTTCGCTCCGATATTCTAAATTGATGGTCAAAATAGAATATTTTGGCCGCCATTTTTTACTTTTTAGTTATTGGTCCGATTGATCAATATCCTCTGGGTTCTTTGCTCCGATATTCAAAATTGTAAGATCAATGGAAAACGATACGTACGATTTAGACAATAAAAGGTCCACATAAAAACAAGAGTACATAAAATCTCAAGAAGTTTAATATATAAATTCAATATTTACTATAGTATATGTTATATTAAATATTGATTATTTACATAAATTCAACACTTACATTTTAATAAGAAAAATAATAGTAAGTAAAATTAATTCAAATTTAACCTTTCAAAATAAATAATAACTCTGACTTAGAGTACTCACAAATTCAAGTAAAATTTGTATGCCGACACCACGCACAAATTACATTGAAAAAAGTATTAGATATGAAGGAGCACAAATGTAAAACGACTTGCCAATAATCATAAAAAGTAGACTGGTAGATAATGCCTCTGGCATTAAGTCCGCCTTGTATAAGAAAAAGATAACTTCCGTATTTCCAAGACAAAAATAAAATTATTTAAACAAAAATCAAAGCTTTGAATGCGGCCCTGCCAGCAAAACTTGGTTTGTGAATTGACATGTGGGTATTTTATTGTGTTATTGTTCCAATATAAGCACATTGTAACTGTCTTACCCACATCATTAAATTATAGATTAGTACTGTACGATACTAGCATAATTTTACCTATTTAATTATTATATCAAATGAAGTGAAATTTAGAAAAATCTTTTAATCTTAACAAAATATTGTTTAATATCTCGTGCCAATAACAGATGAACAAGACATTTAAACTTCTCATAAATAAATATTATTTCACAAAAACAGAAAACAATAAGTCAATGCAGAGGAAAGCAAAAAAATATAAACCGTGAAATAAAATTTGAGATCAATTGTCCAATATCTAAAAAGTTCAAAATTGCGGCCACTATTTTCATTCTGACTAATAAAGTTATTGTTATTTATTATCTCCACTGATATATAACACATGCTAAAAACTTCTCATAAATACATGTTATTTCACAATAACACCGGTGGTAGGTCTCTCATATGTGAGAGGCCATCTGGGTAGGTTCCACCGCAATGTCTTTTTCTCCCGTTAAACAGCAGTGTAAATGCACTGTTATGTTTCGGATTGAACGGTATTGTAGTCAGAGTAATTATTACTGGATATTTTGAGACTTAACATCTTAGGTCTCAGGATGGCGAGCGCAGCGGAATGTCAAGCATTGCTTTGTAATTCAAGGTGTTTAGTTTTGCTACTGTTTATGAGCGGTCGTATCGCTTACCATCAGGCGAACGGCATGCTCGTCTAGCTGCTCTTTGCCATAAAAAAAAGAAGAATACAATAAGTAAATGCAGAGAAAAGCAAAAATTATAAATTATGAAATAACATTTTACAATGAATACATAACAAAGGGACAAAAGTAGCTGAACACATCTGCGACAAACTTGCTTTTTACAGGTGTTCAGAAACTTATGTACCATTGGAGTGTTCAGGTATTTTGTCGCTCAGAAACTTTTGAAGAAGTATTTTCCATTCTGACTAATAATAATTATTTTTAATTGTCTCCACTGATATAAAACATGCGTTGTGGCTTTAGGAAATATTTTGAGAAACTAAATTGAATATAGTTATGAGTTGTTACGGAAATTCGCCAGATAGTTAACAGCTAACTCGTTCATATCGAAGTCGGCGGGCGTGCGCAATACAAAGATATCAAAAAAATTACTGACTTATGTACAATTTGCGTGTTCAGGAATTTTGTTGCTTTTGTTGTTCGGAAACTTTTGTAACCTTAAGGTGTTCACGAATTTTTGTGGTCGACCCTGCTCAGCCACTTCTGTTGCTTCATGTGTGCAAGACTTTTGACGTTTTAAATGTGTTCAACGACTTTTGTCGCTGACTGTACTTGTAATTTTTATTAGTCGATGTTAGTGGTCCAAGAAAGAGTTGTATAAGAATACTGTATTTTGCGAGTGACGACATATTCGTCCTCAAAGCTTTGAATAGTAAAGTTCTAGTTAGCTATTTTATACGGGGTATATCAAGACTAGGGATGTTGCGGATGTCGATTTTTTCACATCCGCGGATGCGGATGCGGATGCGGATTTTCAAAGGCTCACATCCGCGGATGCGGATGCGGATGCGGATGTTTAAGATAGTATATAAATCTGTACTAATATAAAGCTGCAGAGTTTGTTTGTTTAAACGCGTTAATCTCTGGAACTACTGGTCCGATTTGAATGATTCTTTCAGTGTTGGGTAGTCCATTTATCGAGGAAGGCTATAGGCTATATATCATCACGCTATGACCTATAGGAGGAAAGCAATAGTGATATTTCTAGCAAATACGAAGAAATTTTGTTTGTTTTTCGTGGTCCGATTGGTCGATATTCAAACTGATAGTCAGAATTAAACATTTTGACCGCCATTTTAAAACGTGTATGCACCCGGGCGGAGCCGGGCCCGACCGCTAGTATAGTATAGGAATGAATATTGAAATTAAACAATTATTTACGGATTTTATCGCTTACCAATATTTATCGATTTATCTATGTTATTTTTTTATATTTTTTAACTTCCCGATGTTTCGATTACTTTAAAGGGTTCATGGTCACCACGGGGCAGAATTTAATTACCCTTTATTTATAATTATTAAGTTAAAAATTAAATTAAATTAAATAGTCAACTTAAAACATTAATCTGTTTTTGCATTTCATTCTTCAGAAGAAGCTCACTGTGTCTTGATGTCGAGCAGTTGGTCTTTTTGGTTCCGATATAATTAAGTGTAGAATTCGATTCCATGCTTGTGGAAGGTTCTAGCCATCTTCTCTATTGATAATTAAATGCATTACCTTCGTTTTGAGTAACCCCAAGAGCTCGCAAAAGAACACCGTTTCATTTATTACGTATAACGCCGCGCCGCCTTTTCTGATAGCAAGGCGGTTAGGAAGAGGTTCGTAAATTAAACGCACGCTGCAAATAATTGTTCGCTAGGATTGCTTCTTAGTGGAGTAAATAATAAATATTGTAGTCTTGGCAGAATCGCTGGAAGACCTTAGCACTATGCTCGAAGACCTCAATCGAGTCTCCCAACAGGTGGGTCTTAAAATGAACATGGACAAAACGAAGATCATGTCGAATGTCCATGTTGTGCCCACCCCCATCGGTGTTGGGGGCTCGACTCTTGAAGTTGTTGACGAATATGTCTATTTAGGACAAGTGGTCCGGTTAGGCAGGTCCAACTTCGAGAGAGAGGTCAATCGTCGAAGCCAACTCGGTTGGGCAGCGTTCGGGAAACTTCGCGACGTCTTCTCGTCCAAAATACCTCAGTGCCTTAAATCGAAAGTCTTCGATAGTTGTGTGTTGCCAGTGATGACTTACGGCACCTAGACGTGGCCTCTCACTATGGGCCGTATTAGGAAGCTAAAAGTCACTCAACGAGCTATGGAGAGGGCTATGCTCGGGGTTTCCCTACGAGATCGAATCAGAAATGAGGAGATCCGTAGGAGAACACAAAATAACCGACATAGCCCGCCGGATTAGCAAGTTGAAGTGGCAATGGGCAGGGCACATTGCTCGGAGATCTGATGACCGATGGGGTCGGAAAGTGCTCGAATGGAGGCCGCGTAGCGGAAAGCGCAGCGTAGGACGTCCATCCACACGATGGTCCGACGACCTGGTAAAGGTCGCGGGACGTCGCTGGACGCAGGCTGCCTTCAACAGGTCTCTGTGGAAATCATTGGGGGAGGCCTATGTTCAGCAATGGACTTCCTTTGGCTGATGGATGGATGGATGGATGGAGTAAATAAAAATCTTTGTGCTATCGGCAATAATAGCTTTAAATTCCTCTCGATAAACACCACTTAAGAGGATTTTCATCCACATAGACTCTTTTTTTATTGGGGTAAGAAAGAAATTATTTTTGGAGTACAGCTTCAATGCTACCATTTTCTGGTATCTCTCGACTCTTATTTTCACTAGAAGGATCTAACATCATAGCAACAACAAACGCGTCGGATCATGTCACTATTTATTTCACTCCCATTGGTCAATGTCACGTCCGAACAGCACGCGCCATTCGGCGGCACCGCCAAATTTCTGTTTTGTCTCATTTTGTATTACATCCGCATCCGCATAAATATCCGCATCGATTATTGCGGATGCGGATGCGGATGCAGAAGTCCAAATTTATGCGGAAGTTCCGCATTTGCGGATGCGGATGCGAACATTCGCAACATCCCTGATCAAGACTGCTACCGAAAATGAAGCCAGGTGGTTGTTTAAACGACTTCAGACACAATGCAACAGAAAATGATGCAAAAAAAAGCGTCAATTTTTTTTGTTATTTTTTTCCTGTCGTTATATTTAGGTGGTAAATATAGCTATTAAAGAGTTTCATTATTTTAGCAAAAACTTTTTCGTTTACCACCCGAAAAAAAAGACATTTAAAGAATCATTAAAAAATATTCTCGCGTTTCTTTGCAAAATTTTTAGTTGCATTGTCACTCAAACAACCATCCGGCTTGGATTTCGGTAGCAGTCTTGATATACCCAGTATTGTATTTGTATAAGCTTTGGTATACACAAGTTATTTGTATCTTTAACATTGATTGTATAGACGTAGATAAATGGAAGTAAATTGTTATTTTTGCTAACTCGTTTTCTGATTTCTAATAATTGTAAAATGTTGTATTAATTGGAGCCAGATTGGTCTCACACTGACTTCTTTTATATTTGTTGAGGATTCCATTTCCATCGCTGACAAAAACAGACACCAAAACGTAATTATTAGAGATTATAAAAAATAAAAAAATATCCTGCACTAAACATTCTTAGACACATCAAGATGTGTGTCATTACAACCCATACTTTACGACTGTTCATTTAAAATGGCGTAGGTAATAGGCATTATGAATAGTCCCCGATTAATCACTTAGCCCATAACATAACGCTTATTACTATACAATTCCTTGTTGTCTTTTTTTAAATGAATCCGCTGCTGTTTCTTCTGTCAATACAAAAGGCTGATTTAATTGGTGACAATCATTTCTAATTAACAAATGGCTGAGACGATGCAATAAGAGATCTGACATTACGAATCTATGCTCACTACACATCCATGTCATATCACATACTGTCATCATTATTGTGATACAATATTGACTAATATTATACCGAAATAATTGAGGACGTATTTCACGCTCAAAAACTTTAGTGGCAATATCAACTGTTTGACACAGTCGAACGCTTGGGTAAGTCAAAGAAGATTTATCTATCCACCATTTTCGGAAGGCGATGTAATTATACATCGAGTTATTTTTAGGATTCGAATCTTGAATTGTGTTAAAACACTCAGTGCATTTTAAAGCCCCAGCATTCGTTTGGCCCTGGTCACAAACAGTCGGAATAACAGTGAATCCAGCTGCTGTTACTGTACGTATTACGTTTGTTATATGTAATAATTACTATTTTTTTTGTTGAAATGGTGCCCTTAACAAAGTAATATTTCATTTGTTCTGCCTTCTTCATCTCCAGTGTCTACATATCCATCAATTCTATCCGAAGCACTATTATAGATCAACAACTTTTTTAGTGCAATCTCATCAAATAAAATAGCACATATTTTGTTATCTTCCATCATTTGTTCTGCTACCTTCTTTAAGTGGGCTATTACTGATGGGTACATCCCTGGATTCATCTTGACGTTTTGTAGCATAGTTTGCAGTGTCCTAAAACTTTGCATTGGAAAAAGTTTCTTTAGAAATCTGTAGGTTTTAGAAGATTTTTTGTAGATAGATAGTGCAATACTTTTGTCAAAGTTAGTCCAGCGTTTGGCACATGGTTTGCGACTTTGGTTTCTGGTAGTAGATTATATAAGACTTTTTAACACTGGCGAATTGAGTTTGACAATCTGTGCATTATTTTTTTAGAAGAGTCTTTATCTTAATTTTACTTTGGTTAAATTTTGTTTTGCAGTTTTTTCTTTCTAGGCTATACATCTAATCCAGTTATTTTGGTGATTCTGCAACATAATATAAAATTAAGTATACATTTGACAAGATATAATTTTAAAGAAAAGTTAAAATAAAATCCGAGCATAACCTACTAGAAATACACGGCTTTTTATTATTGATATCCACTGAAACTATATCCAAAGCTGATGTTGATGGTTCTGCAATTCAAAATAAACAGAATTGTACTATGGGTCGTATGTCTGTATTTGGGTAATTTTTACGAAATGCCGAAATTAGGCTATCTTAAAATGACAACAATTTTTGACGTTATTTGATATTTATTTTATGTGAATTTGATCGTACTAATGTTACTAGAATTTAATTATGTAATGGTCCCAAAAATTATCGCGTTTTAACGAAAGTTATGACGAAATTTTAAAAAATCAATGTGAGGGAATGACAATTAAGGTGAGGGAATGATTATTACAGACAAGTCATGAAGCTTTTTAAATAAAATTAGCTTTCTTTTAATGAAATCTTCTTATTGAATGAAATTTTGTTCTTAAACAATAAGTAAGATCAATAAGTAATTCCAGCAAATCACAAAATTATTGCAGCAAGTCTTTTTAAGTTCTGATATAGTCTGATACTGGTGTGTTATCGTGGCAACGTGTTGAAAGAATGAAGGCAAAGTATTTTCTAATTGAAGTACCAATGATCTCAGTGAAACCTTGATTTCTTTTAAAATAGGTTTTCTTACTTACTGTCTTCATCTTTCCATTTTTTCGTAGGATATAGTTTCATACATTCACTGTTGATAAGTCACTATTCTGTTTGGCTGTGGAAGATAATACTCTACCATTTTATTTACACAAACTTCACATTCTCGTAACAGACATTTAGTTGAATAGACATTGCATGTTTTCATGGTCAAAAAATTAGTTAGATTACAGCAAGGCAATACTTTATTTTCATGTAACTTCATGATCATCCGTTGAACATTTGCGTGGATTACACATTTGCATGTGTTACGGTCTTTTATGTTTGCCCAAGTCACCCAAAAAGGCCGAAATCTGCAGAAAGTTGTCAAGCTTATTTTATACTAATTTTTCATGGTATCGCACAGTAAACGTTTTTGTTTCACCTGTCCATTTGACCTAATAAAATCTTTCTTTCCTGGGGCCTTACCACCATCTTTACCAAAACCATCATATCGCAGGAACGTTTTATTTCAAGCTTATAGTAATAATACTCAAATTCGTACCATGACGTTTTAAAACAATATTATTATATTCCTGCCTAGTGCTGGAAAAGAACGAATGGTTATCTATTCCCTGATACAAGATAGCTAACCTTTTTATTTACGTTCCAAGACACGCATATACCGATAAATATTAAAGTTAAAATAAATCAATATAATTTTAGTTTTATAAGTGGATCATAAAGAAAAAAATATATTGTATAATTTTAAATAAAAATATCTATTCCTTTGTCTTGCAGGGTAATGTTTTGTATGTTTGTAGTATTTATTTGGGATAGTGTGCAACGGGAACGGAACGGTTTTACGAATGTCAATATTTACAAGTTCATTCGCGGGACGCGGTCGGCATTTAAACAATTTATTAAGTGGAAGTGGTGTAATACAAACTTTTTAATTAATTTTAAGCAGTGTTCAAAGTGTGTACATCATGTCTAGCAACGAGTAAGTATTTTTCAATGGTTTAAAGAGTAAAACGGTGAAAGAAATAATGCATTGCGATACTTTGATCGCATGTTTGATGTTAATCACTATCTCAATTTTTATTTTAATATGATATAAGATAATTAAATATAAAGGGCCGGCATGTGTTATATAATTGTCTTGAAATATGTATATAATTCGAATAATATGGTAAAACAAAGAAATCACTACAGGCTAAAAGTTCGAAGCTGGAATTTCAAGTGGTTTTTTGTTTCAAGTGGTTTAACTTTTTGCAGCATTAGAGTTCGGAGAGTTTCGGGGCGACAGCTCGATTTACTATGGGAATATTTAAATTCTCATAGAGATATCGCAATGGCGTTTAATCGATCCCTGCATGCAAAGGAATATTCCAAACAAAAGTGGACTGAGCTTGCAGGGATCTTGAACTCTCAGGGCGAAGGCACACACAAAAATTGGAAAGGATGGTCTAAAGTAATTACTTATATATTAATTTATCTTATTATGACTAGTAGCCATTATGAGCAATTGCATGTGTATAATGTCTGGTCTAGAATTATGTATAATGGTTCCATAATAATAACAATGATATTTTTTTATGCTAAACTGCACCTATTGATTTTTCAGTACTGGGTTGACTATAAAGCTAAATTGAAAAAAAGAGTAGCAGCTTTACGTGCATCCCAGTCAAGAACTGGAGGAGGACCATGTGCAGAGCCACCCTTATCACAAATTGAAAATAAGTTTTTACAATTACTTGGGGATAATTATGGTCAAGGGTTACCAGGTGTGCGAGTGGAACCATTCATAGTAGTAAGTATAAACAACATTATGGATTCAGATCTTAGATACATAGACTTTCTAGATTAGTTAGTCAAGATTAACTAGATTTTATATAGATAAAAAATATATTTTGTTTATTAACAGCATGCAGAAAATGCTGATGTTGGAGTATCCCCATCAATACTTCAAATACTGCCTGAACCTCAGGGTACCCCATCCCTAGAGGAGCCATATGGGGTAGCACTTGCAGTTTCTCCAACCCGAACAGTGACACCACCTGCAGTACCAACATCAGCACAAATAACGCCACGGCGGTCGCCGCGCCGCCGAATTCTGCACATTACTCCTCCTGCAACATCCCAGCCAATTGTGGCGGCTACAACCGTCAATCGACGACGCCGCCAGAGAGAACGGCCCATGTCTCAGGAGGCTGCAAGACGTGCCCTCGTACAATCATCTCTAGAAAAAACTGCTGCTGCAGTGAGAAGTGCCCGAGCTTTGGAGGTGATTGGAGAGGGCATAGTGGGCATAGAAAATAAACTGGGTAACATTGAAAGGTATATATTATGTTGTCTTACACAATCATATTTAATTAAAAGAAAACAAATGGGTATGCTCTTATGATATTTATAAAAATGATAATATTTTTTATTTGGTTTAATTACATGAAATAATGAACAAATTTAATTTTTCAAACATTACATACTAACTATATTATCTGTGTTATAATTAAAAGCACCCACATCTTAAGCTTATAAAAATAAATAAACAAAAAAACTTAGAAATTTAAATAATTAAAATATAAAAAGCAATATGCAAAAGATTTAATACACCTTCAAATTCTCTTCCAGAATTCTAATATCTATAAATGCCGCCTTGTCCAGAGCTCCTGAGTGAGAGCCCTCCGTGCAGCCCAGCCCTGCTGCAAAGCAACATTGCTACTGTTGGTGTGCTGTAATGATGCTTCGCCTACAGTATAATTGAGCTGCAATTGGTTCTCTTGACTTTGTTCTTCGTTACTTAGTTGCTGCACAGAAATATTGGCTGTGTTGCATATGTTGTGTAATATAACACAAGCATTCACTATAGATCCTGCAATCTGAGGTGAATAATGCAACACTCTGTGAGCAAGTAAACAACGAAAACGTGCCTTGAGAAGTCCAATTGTTCGTTCAACTATGTTTCTGGTGCAAACATGCAAATTATTGTAGTGTGCTTCAGGAGTCTGTGGTGCTGCATTGAGTATGGGAGTCATCATGGTTGTCCTTAATGGATACCCAGAATCACCTGTAAATATTTAAATATAATTAATTTAATTAATTAGGACAATGGAAAAATAAAGTAGTTTAAATAATTCAAGTATCTAATATTCTAATAACTTTTCTGATATAACATTAATATCTGAGTCTTACCTAAAAACCAGATATTTTCATTGCTGCTCAGTTCTTCCAAGTGACTCCTGAGTGGATGATTTGACCATATAAAGGAGTCATGAGTAGCACCACCATGGCTTGCATCTACATTCATAATTTGCATATTTGCATCACAAATCTGAAAATTTATGAGACTGAATAGAGTATTGTTACTATATTTTTTTGTTACTAAAATATTATGTTAATTATTTTATATTTTTTATGTTTATTTTTTCTCTGTCTCACCTAGGGATGGAAAATGTATTCTGTTTATGAAAATATATGATTTATTCATATCATTTGCTATGTGTGCATTATTATGTTGAACTAAAATAATAACTTACCAATAGGTATTATAATAACTTCAAATAGCTTTATATTTTTAATATTCATCTACAATAGTTTGGCATTTGCAAGGCAGTAAAACAACAATTACAAATAGAGTTATATGTACCAATGTACCTGCATAATAATTTAAATAATATAACTTACCACTTGAACATTCAATGAATGGTAATGCTTGCGACTGTAATAACGCTCTTCATGATCTACAGGTCTTACTATGGCCACATGGCTACAGTCTATGCAACCTAAGACACCAGGCATTTGAAATTTATTATAGAATCTGAAATAGCAAATACATTATTGAGTGTAATGCAATACAATTTAAATAATTGTATTTTTTTTTGTTTACACTATGTTGATCTAGGAATTTTGGTGATAATTTATTATTAACAATATCAACATTTCTAACAAGAGACTATGAAATCAATAACTTGTATAAACTTACTCTGCTTTTATTTTGTTGCGTTCTTGTTCATTGACCGGGAAGTGTATATACTTCTGTCTAAACTGGATGGAGTTGAGGCAAGCAGTAACTTGGGCAATTACAGAAGACACAGTTTGTTGTGCCATGGAGTGACCTTCTTGGTTGCCTATAAGACGTTGGTAGGAGCCCGTCGCGTAAAACGACAGGGCAGTGAGTACCTAAAATATCCATACTTTTAGTAAGCTTTTCTATGAACAATACGTAAAGGTAGCCTATACCTTGGTAGATTTTATAACCTACGAAGATGATGTTTTCTAAGTAAATATAAGAGCCGTAATTTTTAAAGCATAAGTGTAAAATAACATACCTTTGTTTCTACAGACAAATCTGTTGATCTTTTATTTATTTTAAACAAGGGCCTCAACTCTTCACAAAGATTTTCCACGAGCGCCTTTGTGAGCCTGTATCTACTAATAAACTCGGAGTTGTCTAAATTGAATGGATCACATTCCTCACGTAATCGCCTTTTTCGTAGCTTACTCAAAGAGTTATTAGCAGAGTTATCATCCTCCAGAAATTCGAAGATTTCGTAATCATTAGCCATCTAAAACCATATCACATTTATAGTAATTAAGGGCACTTTTTGACCGAGAAACGGATATATCACACACTATTAGTATTTATAATTATTACCCTACTTTATTTTTACTTACTTTATTAGGATTTATTAGAGAAAATTGAAAAGTAATGATAAAAAAGTTGCTTTTTCACAACTGTTTTAAGACTGCTAAGTTTGACATAAAAGTAATATTACTTACTGTCAAAAGACGCGTCATGGTACGGTTTAGAGTGAATGATTAGCGATTGGGGCACAAAACTGCTAAGTAAAACATGATGGTTTTAAGCTTGTTTTAAGGGCGTCATGGTACGAAATTTCAAAGTAAGATTAAAACATTACTGCTATAAGAGATGGTAGTAAGGCCCCTGGGCACATCCGAGAACATTCTTCCTTTTCCAAAAAATCTTGAACATCCTTTTTGACCTTCATCAATTTAGCGCTGACTTTCCTACTCTTTTTGTAAGAATCATGTTTGACAAACTGTTTTGATAAGCTGAGTAGTTTATACTTCTTCAAAAGATCTGGTTTTACTATTTCACGGTACTTTTTCTTTTCACTATGTTTCTTTAAATTACTATACCTGTCTTTTAGCTGTTTAGTAATAACTTCTGATAGTAGAAGCTTCTTCACAATTTCAGGAACTCGGACGTTCTTTAAGAGAGCTGATACTTTAGCTTCCGGTGAAGTCTGATTATTTTTGTTTTGTCTATGACATCTCTTACGAAATCTCTCTTTGCTTCTTATTTCTTGTTTCAGTCTTTCCTCTAATCTGAATATTTTTGCATAAAGTTTTCCTCTACGTCTTCTGAGTTGCTGCTTTCTCCGATTAACTGTCAG
The DNA here is from genome assembly GCA_023078785.2 of Hyles euphorbiae. Classification (NCBI taxonomy): domain Eukaryota; kingdom Metazoa; phylum Arthropoda; class Insecta; order Lepidoptera; family Sphingidae; genus Hyles; species Hyles euphorbiae. The sequence goes on from CM041058.1 coordinate 17,053,920, forward strand.
ATTTCTTAATTCATCATTATTTTGCATAGGTCCTGCTAGGACTGCTGCTAGGCTAGGAGGCGGTGTCTCATCTAACAGTCTTGCTAAATTCTTTCGCACTTTCATTGTGCTGTCCCTATATGATTGACTATTTTTCTTCCAGTTTTTCCTTTTTTGCCTTCTTTCTCGGGAACTCATTGCGGATATAGGTTTTACTTGACTTTTTCTTTTTTTTTTCAGGTATTTAATTCTTTCTTTTTCGCGAAGTATTTTAAGTGTTACAGGATCAGCTTTCATTTTTTCCCTGCGCTTTCGGTCGTATTCTTGCTTTTTTAATTTAGCTTCTTCTTTGCTTATCTTCTTTTTTCTTGTCATTTTATAACCTACAACAATGTTGCAGCAATAAATTCAAGAGTTAATAAAAGCAAACAATAAAAAACGTCAGTTAGCCCACCCTGAAAATCATTCCCTCATATATCATCATTCCCTCATCATAATTTTTTATGAGGGAATGATGGTGAGGGAATGACAAAATAAAGAATAACCGTAAAGGACTCGTGATATAACCTCACTATTGAAACGATTTTTCTGCTTAAGGAAATTACTCCCAAAAGCCATCTTATCTGTGCAACTCATAATCAGTGAAAATACTAACCTTTTGTTTTTTTTGGATGTGATGAAATGACGACCAAAAATTTTATTTAGCCATAACATTTATAAAATCATTTTGTCAGCGCACACCCGAACACAATCACAGAAAATTCGCCATTTTGATAAATTGACATTAGTACCAACTTTCAAAAACTAATGGTAGCGTTCGTATTTCATTTAAAATGCGTTCATAATTCAACTGCGAGTAATAGTATGAGGGAATGATTTATTTTTGTGGGACACATATAAATATTTAAATTTTTAACGCGTGTTTTACTTTATAACGCTAATTTCGGTTTTTACCATAAATGTTTAATATTTTTAAACAATGAAGCCTACTTGAATATGATTCGAATGGCTTTTGTGCTTTTTTGGTAAAGAAAAGTAAATAAACTTGGTACTTGGGACACAGGGAGGGAATGATTTTAGGAACATTATGGTTATGCATTTTTATTTGTTGATTTATATGGCTCTAAAATTTTATGTGGAATTTTAGGTATTGTTATGTGGATTGTATAGAAAAATTTGTAACATCAATTTATTTGTTGGATTTTTATACAGGGTGGACAAGAAAACGGCGCACCTGCCAATATACATTATAGTATATGGTGAAGGCATCTTAATTATGACGGATTTACATGGCGCTAGCGAATATTAAGAAAGATGCCGAGAAAAAAAAAACTAACGTTACATATGCTAACCCTTAACACATTACGCTAAAGTGATTGAACCTTACAACTGAACGGTAGACACTCAACAATAAATAAGCAGAGCTCATTATTTACTTAAAAATCGTGCGATTGTGTACATAACGCTCAGGGTACATAAAAAAAGATATTAAATTAATACTGTCAACAGTCACATACATGGGTACTAACCCCACACTGAGATACAAATCTTGTGTCGCGGGTATTAGAAAAATAATTATGGTTCATTAAAATTGTCTCGGGGCAGAAACCGAACCCACGGTCTCTCATTTCACAGGCAGTTCTTACCAACTGCGCCACGGAGGCCGTCGGTGACTCATATGGGCCGGTTAGTTGTCATCAATGACCACTAAAATAGTTAACTGACCTTGTAATGTAAACCGTAATGACCTTGATAGGCAAGGATGGAAGCGCAGGATCCGCCAAAACCCGCACGAAAACACTGTCACAGTTTGGTAGCACAAATCACTTTTTCTTTTACTTTTCACATAACACAAGTTACATCAAAAGCTATCAAATTGGGTAATGTTCAAAGCATAGTGACAAATAACTGAAAACGAATTTACAATAATATGCACACGACTAATACATGCACACGCGATCGCAATCCGAATTCAACTAATAAAAAATAAATTATTATTTTGATTTTTGAAAGATAAAGGCCTGTTCACATTAGATACAAAGCTTTCCTATTTGAGTTCATAATAATTCATGTGAACAATTAGTATTAGTACTGTATCAGTTCATATACGTGCCACTGCAGGGCACGGGGTTTCCAGTGCAGTAAATTAGTGCTTAGTGTTTATTGATTTCACTAATTTTATCTCACAGAAGTCTCATATGCAAATTCTATGCTATAATGGTAGACGACATTTCTCTAGGTATAAGAATTTAGAAGAAATTTTATCACTTTGAAGTAACATTATTTTCAAAACACATTAAAGTAATGTTAAATACAATAATAAGCAAAAGTAAATAGGTTGATGACATATTTAAATTATATCAGTCCAATAAGATCTTTTTTTAACGTAACTTTTATATCGGAGTAGGTACTTAATAAAATTAAGTTATATCAAGTGTGTAGTGTGAACACACCTCAAGATGTCGGTCTTCTTTTGCAAAATGCTAAAAGTTACCGACAAAGAAATCGCCGCCTTTCGGCTCGCGCTCACAAAGGGCGGCGGTAACCTCAAAGGAAGAATAATCGAGCCGCGTTGGATCCGACGAAGTACACTATGATCGGCGGCTTCCTTTGACTAATAGGGCCGAATTGGGCCATCATTTTAAAAATCTTATTTTTTATTAATCAGTGTCATTAGATTATTTTTTCAATGAATATTAATTATTTAGAAAATTTAAATGTTATGTAGGTATTACCAAAACTTTTCTAATTATAATTAAATTCGCAATCTTACATGATTTAAGCGATGACCAGTGTGATTACTTGGTGTCTTTCAGTTTGGATTTTAGACACTAAGGAAAATAATGACAAACAAAATATTCAATCCATACACGATGCAACTGCACCTAAAGTTATTATGTTGTTAATTTATTGACGCTTAAATCTAAGTACGTCCCTGTTTAACTGATTTATTTATTTGAAATGAAACAAAAAATATCCTTTTTTGAAGTTAGAGAAGGATAAATTATACAGCTAAGAGTTCATGACCTTACCCACTTGTAAACAGCTGTTAAAGCGAAGTCTAAGAAAGTTTTGATGCTGTTAAAAATGGTTTTCGTGGTATATTTCGTTAACCGTTCAATTAACGACGAAACGAAAAAATACGTATGTGTTTAAATCTTGTTCTTCGTCCATTCCAACTGGTTTTATGCGAAAAAGTGGAGATTAAACTTAAAACTTTAAACGGTCATAACTTCAAAACGGATAGGTATTTTCCAAATATTATTTTTTTATTACGATATTAATATTATGCCCTTGTACCCAACTGAGCAAGTGCGCCATTTTTTTGCGCTCCCTGTATAAACTCCAAGGACAGGAATTTCGGAATTTCGTGAGAATTACCCATTTATAATTCAGGGGATCAAAATATCTATAGCCTAAACATAGAGTATTTATAATATAGAGGAGTGAGTGCTGTCATACATTTGGGTCTTCAAAAACGTAGATATTTTCTTGGGCCCTATACTATATTAATCCGAAACTAAGTTCGAAACTTCGGATGATCTAAGTTTATATAGGATATACGAATGTACCTACATATACTTATGGTCGTTATTGACGATGTACGTTATACAAATTCGAACTTTTACAGGGGCCCTACTATATAAATCCGAAGTTCGAATCTTTGTGACGTTTTTCGTTTCGAAACCTACTCTGTAACACGAAATTCGAAACTTCGGATCGAAGAATGAATGATTCGAATATATCGGCAATCCTAACATATACATTTTTATTTACTATATTCAACCGAAATGAAGTTCGAAACTTCGGACGCACGAAGTTTGTGACGATACGTATGTACCTACTCTGTAAATGATCGTATTACCGATATATTGGAATAATTAATTCTTCGATCCGAAGATTCGAACTTCGTTTCGGATTTATATAGTAGGGCCCCTGAGTATATACATTCGTATCGTATAAAAAACTTCGATCGTCCGAAGTTTCGAACTTCGTTTCGGATGAATATAGTAAGGGCCCCTTGTTCGTAATGTTAGTAGCACTCTTGTATTAATTTTAGTTTTAGTTTTTTTAACTGCAACACATCCTCTTAATCCTGCAGACAGTAGACGCCTTTTAACAGTAGTTACCGAAACAGGCGTTTCTCGCGTCTCATTCACTGCGGTAATTTGTCGTGCAGCAAACGTCGATTTCGCTTAGACGTAACCCTTATAAAGTTATCTTCTTGATTGGTTGTGCATTTCGGCCGCCCACATATTTTTCTATCTTCATTTTTCCCAGTTTCTCGCTTTCTGGCAAGGGTGTAGTGGACACCTTTACCACCACCACGTTTCCGTTTGCTCATTTTCAGTATAAAAAATCCCGTCACAGAAGCAGCATCGAATACAGTTCATTCAATATCACAACCTTCGCGTGCAAATGCTCAAGAGCGACTAAACAAGTCCAAAAAGTGAAAATTACCAAAATAATCACAATATAACCACACCATTAAATAAAAAATGTGTCTAAAGGATTAAGTCATAAAACACGTCTTCCGCCAAAATCAAAGAGTTGGTTAAAACAATATGAATGCGGGCGGACAATTCTACGTTTATTGTGCAAACAATCGTAAAATGTCGTAAACTTGATTATTGCAAATATCTACAGGAAACGGTTGATGTTTTTTTTTTATTTTCAATAAAACAGATGTGCTTCCAAACCTGCTATCTTACCGATTTACACGCCCATTACTAAATTTGCCTACCACATATTTACAATTTTAACCTACACCAATTATTGTTTTCTCGCGGTGTTTAACCCTTTACGGACCATCCCACCCCCGAAGTTGCGAGGGTGTGTCGGACTCACCGGCGCCTTCCGAGCCCAGCGAGATGTGCCGCCCGTGGATCTGGGCGGGCGGCCGCTGGGTCGGGTCCAGTGTTGTAAAAAAGCCCGAGTTGGCGCTTAAACGCTTGAGTCGACGCTTAAGCAGATTGCTAATGCTCAAGTCGGGCCTCGACTGAAGCGCTCGACGCTCGAGCAGTGACTTGAGCGTTATAGTGAAAAAGCATTTTCCGAGTACCGGACTCAGCGCTCGGCTCGAGCTTGAGCGCGCGTTTAGATTACATAGCTAGGGAAACTGTAAAAAAGATAGTATAATTGAAATAAGAGAATTTCAGTTTTATTTTTAATGATATTTATATTATAATAGTAGAAAAATACTTATTTATTATTAGTATACAATATGCCATATGATCTACGCTATAAGGCCCAAATTAAATTCCAAGTGTGGTTTAGCTGAACTTGCTGTACAATTCCTGACTACGTAATGATCTTTCTTAGCAACTAAGTTAAATTATTAAGGGGGTATTCTAGTGTACAAATTTGAAAAAATCGTTTGTTTTTTTTTTATATTTTCAAAGCTTAACCTTTCAACAATGTGTCAAAGAAGAAGAGCAAGCCAAAATTTTAATTATTTCCAGAGATATAGCTATTTTAGTGGCACGTCTTCAATATTGGCTCGGCTGGAACGAATCGAACAAAAGACGTTAGGGTCTACCTGCGGTCCCCTTCGGATGTAAATACCTATACACTCATACTTTTGTATTGTACCCTTTTATTGTAGTTGTATTATAATATATATGTATATATAATTCAAGGTTCTGAGACCCAGAATAACAATGAGTCCTTGAACTCATTAATTTGGACTTTTGCGCCAAAACATATACATGCCGGCTTACGTGTAATAGAAATTGCAATTGCAGTTTCCATATTTAAAGAAGGCTTCATTCCTATTTTAAAAATGATGTCTCTTATGGGAATGGACATTGGTTCTGAAGCTATTGTACCAATTGTCTTAAAATTTGGTGTGAATCTTCTCAATACATGTCTCTATCGTCCTAACTATTATTATAACAAATAATAATTTTTACTATTTTTAAAAAATACAGAAATGTCCAAAAATGTCGAAAAAAAAATGAATTATTTTTCGGACAGCCGTAATTTAGTAAAAAAAATTTTTTACGCTTATTCTTAGTTAGTACGATAGCTGCATTTATCTAAATTAATAATCGCTTATTTTTTTTTGTTTCAGATTTTGAAAAAGCTTGCAATCATGGCAAGATTGGCGCGCCATTTTTTGTACCCCCCACTTCAACAACTCATACCTCTTTCAATTTTGTATTTTTGTGACTATTTTTTTTTGTTATCTTCAAATAATAATAAACGCCTGAAAAAAAATGTATAGTAAAAATATTTTTTGATTTTTATTTATAGCACCTGAAAAAACGCCTCAAATTCATGCCTCTACACTAGAATACCCCCTTAAATACCTTCCTAAAATCATCACACACCTTTGCAAAACTATTATTTTTTTAACCATGATGATAGAAACATACTGGCTTGTATATTTTCGTTACTAAGCCTGGGCCCTACTATATTCAACGAAACGAAGTTCGAAACTTCGGATGATCGAAATTCATATACGATACGAATGTACCTACATATACTTATGGTCGTTATTGACTTATAGTCGTAACCATAGACTTATAGTTAGGATGTACGTTACACAAATACGAACTTTTACAGACTAGATAAATTCATATTGTATATAAATTTCGATCGTCCGAAGTTTCGAACTTCGTTTCGGATTTATATAGTAGGGCCCCCTGTTCCTTCTTTTAGTAATGATGAGGCCCTTATATTCATCTACCTGCATTTAAAAATTACAACGCTTGAACGCTTGAGCGCATAACTCGAGCATGAAAGTCTAAACTCTCAACGCTCGCAAGCCTTAAATGCTCAAGCGTTTAACGCTCGAGTCTAAAACGCTCCATAGCGTCGACTCAGCGCTTAACGCTCGACGCTCTGCGCTCATTTTTACAACACTGGTCGGGTCCCTACCACAATACGCGCCGAAATACCGACTAAAAACCCCGTGTCGGCCACCATCCACCCGGGTTACTATTGAGCGGACGCGCCAATATCACCGTTTCGTGCACCGCCGCTTAGCGACGCGGCATGAGACGCTTGTAGCGTCACGTCTCGGGGGCCGCCAAGGTAGGGACGGCGGCCCTTACCCCTCAACGAGTTCTCCTTTCGTTCAGAATGTTTTCGGCGGTTGAGAACACTCTCTTAGAGAACTGATGATACCATCGCGTTGACCTTAGTAACAGCTATTTCATAAAAATTGGGGAGGTACTCCTGTGCTATTTCCACCACTTCAGACGGCAGCCAGTTCGTCGTCGTCGTCGTTCAGTCGAAATTATTTTGTCGTCGTAGTACCGCTGCACTTCTACAATGGCATGGGATTGAGCTGTATCCTCTGGCTGGATACTTTGCATTTTTTCTTCAAAGTCTTCTCAAAAAGTCAAAGAATTTGTGTCAATTGGTATATTTGATGTTGAGGCCATTGAGGGTTTTGGGGTTAGGTCCTCTTGTTGCACAATACGCGAATCTTGGGCTGTAACAAACGAAATTTCGCCGTTCTGCCTCGTGAGCAAAAGTGGAACAGTAAACTAAAAACCTTGGGTCCAAGAACAGGCAGTTGCCTAAGGTTTTAAGTTACCGATTAAATCTTGGCGTAGTCTATTAACTGTCAGCAAGAAATTTCTTTGCCCTCCTAAAATTTTCAACGCTTTTATTAGGCCTATTGTCATAGGTATTACCAAACTCCCAGTAATATATTTTTGGCCACTTAATCTCGTCTTACCTCTTCACATGGTTGGAGAACTAGACACAACTCTTCACAGATGAACCACTCGTATCCGGTAATTGCATTAAGGCCTAGGTTCACCATTGCACTGATAAGAGACTCCTTCAGCTCCACACATTTTTATACCATATAAAATGTAGAGTTCCATCTAGTTGGGACTTCTTGTGACAGCCGTTTCGGTGTGGCATCCGCTTGCACTTAATACTTTTTTAATTTTTACCAAGCAAAATTACTTTGTTTTAAGTGCCGGACAACCCCTTTTATTTTTGTAAGTAATTCTGCAACGTCTGTGTCCTGGTGGGGTGGGAAAATTTTCCACCCGAGTTCGCGCTCAGTAGCGCATTTAATGTTTGCACCATTCTCTGATACAGCCAGGAGGATTTTTTGTGTCACATCCCACTCGACAGAAATCTGATCACAGTCCGCTATATTTTTTGCCGTATAACTCTCCAGCAGATGAATAAAATCTAATAGTATGGACTTAAGTTGAATTCTTCTTACCCAGTGACGGTCAGCATGGAGTCGTTGGCTCGGGATGTCCAAATATCAGCCGTAATACAAATTGGTCTAACCTGCGTAAGTTATATAGGTAGAACATACTCAAATACTTCTGAAATCAGAAACATCGAGATTTTTTACCTGTCCGCTTCACGTGGAATGCCCGAATAGTAAACTTTTGTATGGGAATTTGAACAGCGCGCAATATGAGCGTATTTGGAACTAAAATATAACAGCGGGAAATGTTTACGATACTATAGTAAGATAATCGTATAGTTTTAACGATCATTTTACTATTCAAATGTATGAAAAGTGGTAACAGGAACATTTTTTGGCGTATGAATAGTATCGCCAATTTACCGTCGATGAATGAAAAATTCATACCGAAATTTTGAGTGACAAAACTATCGTTAACTTTATTTTTGTGGTTAATATTATTTAGATTGGTGAAATATGTCTTTATTACGCCAATACGAAGCGTCCTCGACGTCTTACTTTTATTTTACGTGGCGTTTAGCCAGAGAAATAAGACAACGACGAGAGTTACAATTTGTATAATTATTCCGTATTTCATTCACTAGCTAATGATAATTATATGAACTTACAACTGTTTCATTCAAATAATTATAAATCTTACTAACATCGGAATTACGAATAACTGGCTCAATAAGCGAGCTTTTAAATATTTGTACGAGGAATTACGCACAAAAACAAATCCAGCAGCAAGTAAAAGGATAAATCTGGAGCTCAAGGTAGTTTTAAATATCCATTCCTGACTAAAATACCTTATAACTAGAAATTTATTATAAGCATTTCATAATAAATTCTATTTGTATGCACCTTTGTTTCAGGTTTGACGCGCTTAATCTTTTTACGCAACAGACGCATACAAACGAATAGTAAGTATGAGAAAGCACTTAGGGCAGACCAGTGTGAGCCTTTTTGTTAAGCAAGTGACCGAGGCGCTTAACGATCCTACTATAGCTGAAACATTTATCAAACCTCCCTTCCCAACCTCCAAGCTAGAAAGAGATATTTTAAAACAAAAGGTTGTATCTTTAACTACCATGTATACGAGTTATTTCTTTTGAACTACTTGGAAGTCTGTTAATCTCGATGAGTGAGAAACCCTCAATGATTAAATTGAGTTTTTAATATTGATAACAGATTTTACAGAAAGTTTAACACACAACAACCCGCTGTTTGCGGCTGTATAGACGCATCATAATTTCATATACATACACCAAAAATAAAGAGATATATACAAGTTGTAAGTTTTACAACAACATATATCTATTATAAAATCTGGGAATAAATATGACGGCGCATTTAACAAGATGGGTAAACGTCGGGAGCTGTCACCGACGTTGTACTCTGACGCGACACCCAGTGCTAGTGCGAAAAGCAACATGATTACCAGCAAGAACGGCAATCAGATCACATCGGACTAACGCGCTATGTGCTTGGTGGAATGCTCTAAATCATGTGTAGCGTTTTATTCGCCTCGCCCGAATACCCACGCCTACCTGCCTGATGGAACCTACTGGGGCCCTACTCTATAAATCCGAAACGAAGTTCGAAACTTCGGACGATCGAATTTTATATACGATACGAATGTACTTACATTTACTTTTGGTCGTTATTGACTTATGGTCGTAACCATAGAATTATGGTTACGATGTACGTTATACAAATTCGAACTTTTATAGAGTAGGTACATTCGTATCGTATATAAACTTCGCCATATATTCGGGCAGGCCAAATTATCATTTAAATCCTCTTTGACAAATTTAAAAAAAAAAACCTGTCGATAAGAAGCATCCAGCAGTTCGTGTGATTGGCAGGGCTGCTACTTTAACTTTCAGTAGCCTAGTTCAAGCAGGTGGTGAGATATCGGCTGAGCCACCTATGCAGTTACCATCGCCAGCATCGTCGCTGCTATCTGATGTACTACTACAGCCGGCTACGTCTCAGACGGTACAGCTTCTTCTGAAAAGGACATATGGCCAACCAGTCCATCAACTTTATGTCCAGGTTTGGAAATCCTAAACTGGAAATCGATAAAAAGGTAATGAACCTGTTTACCATGGATTTTAAACCGTTCCGTATAGTCGAGGATCGTGGTTTTCAAAATAAAACGAATTATTTTTATGTGATTAACTACAAATTTATTTACAGGCGTTTACAACTTCAAGTGTTGCACTGATACTTGTGCGTTTTACCATAATACCTGTAGTAGTAGGAATGAAGGCATGATATTTTTTTTGCCTGGTATTGTCGCTGCTAACTCAAATCTGCTTTTTAAAGATAATTAATTTATTTATTTATTTAAACTTTATACAATATGTACAGGCGGACTTAATGCCGTCGGCATTTTCTACCAGTCAACCTTTCTGTTCTGTTGAATATCCTCTTTTCGAGCATAGAAAATATGCGTTTGTGGTATTGATTTTCTCGCTCAATCGTACAAACGCTCAGCTGTGGTTATTGCTTCGTTTGACGCCGATTGTAGACTAGATCGAGTCGCTAGACGTTTTAAGTTGCCGCTGAGTCCATCACATGGCCCTTTGCCGTGAGAAGTGACATGAAAATATTATTGTGCTTCTGTACCAAAATACCGTATAATTAAGCCTTGATTTATATTTTAAAGTTTGATTGATAATGAGGTTAATTTTTCTCAAATAGTTGTTATAAAAGAGCAAATAGTTGTAATAGTTTATTATATCCTGGTTATAAAAAAAACATTGTCACTCTAAAGAAAAAGACAGCAGACAACAGTGGCGTGTTTATATATGAAAATGTTCAAAACTGTTTATTATTAATTTAATCATGTGCGCAGGATCAAGAAAGATACCAGTTTTCTTGTTATTTATTTGGAAAACAGGTTTTAAAATGCCTGGCTCTAGATTGCACTTCAGTTTTTTTGCCCTAGATATATTTGCTGGACAACCATCAAAAGTTACAGCTTTAATATAACGTTTGCATCATGGCAAAGTTCAATTGCTTGAGTAAGCAAATAGACCTTTTGGTCAGCGGTGACTTTATTAATGAAAAAAAAAACCTATAGGGACTTTCCACCTACCATGTAGAGTAGTGTTGCCAGATTTATTTATTTTGAAATTCGGGACAAGAGATAAAAATAAGCGGGATTTTGAGTTCCTCAGCGGGACGCCTATATTAGAATAGAGTATTTTTTTGTCAGAACTTATTAGTAATTCTCCCCTTTCTAACAACATATAAATATTACATCGAAAAACGTCGCGTCTCTGGACCCTCTCAAAGACAATAGCCATTTTTAGTTATTGTTAGAATAATGGAAGCACAGCTCAACCAGACCAAGTCCCATCGACGGGAATAACTTATGGTCAGAAAGGACAAGGTCTAGTGAATACAGGGGTATTCATCAGCCTGCCCTTGTATTCACAGCAGAGAACACATATCATAGAACTTCCCATTTAGCCTTATCGGTGGTATTCGCGGATTTTCCCAAATCTTTACGGTTTTCCAAGAAGTATCATGTTTTTCTCTAGGCTTCAATCCATAGGTCGCCATGGGGTTGTAGCTTACTCGAATTATTTCAAAAAATTGTTTCATCAACTCCCAACGATTTTGAATGTTCCTTTAGCGTTTGATACAAGGGGGTTCATCGTATTATTCCTTCAATCCTCAGATTTTAATTTTTTGGATTTACCAGAGTTCTCATTATTTCTAAGAAGATCATAATCGATCTTTTCCTAATGTGTAAGCCAGTCTGTGCACACAGATTTTGACAAATAATGCTCGCTGTAATGCTCGGTAACAGTTAAGTAAAGTTAAGATGCGTATTTCTTTTAAATAACATCTTCAGATACACATCTTGTAATAAATTTCCTCATAAATAAAAAAACTACTGCGTCTGAAACTTGAAATCGTTACGTAGGAAAGAAAAGTTCTATTCATTAGAGCAAGCTAATATTAGATCACTAACAGTATTTCCTTGCAAATCTGTTACCATCGTAAATAAGAACTGTAAGGAAAAGGATACGTGAATAACCAATTTTATTTTTGGAATCAGTCTTTGGAAACAAGTTTAAAAGCGAATTAGATACTATGTAGGTAAATATTTGTAGGAAATCGTGAAACACAGTGATAAAAGTGTGTAATATTCAGTTTCTATTCGTACTCTTAAGGGGTGGTCAAAAAGCGGGACATTTGGCGTCCCGCCGAAGGTTCAATCAGGACGCGTCACGGAACCCCTGAAATGCGGGACGTCCCGCGTAAAGCGGGACACTTGGCAACACTAATGTAGAGGGACAACTATGAGAACTAAAGCGTCGGTACATTTTTCTCTGCAGCCGGATACAATATTGGTCCCAAAATCGAAGTATCCATCAATACCATTTTCCCAACGTCTTCACGGAAGTTAAACACGTATGAAAAGCTTTGTGCACGTAACTGTAGGGTTATGTAGAATAAAAATTTAACGGCAGGGAAAATAAATGCTCTCAGCTGTGAAGAATTCTTTTTTAATCATTGTGCCAGGCCTTTTTCGGTATAATTGTCACTGAATGAGCTCTCTGCAATTGACTTCAACCGAATCAAGAATATTATATGTGTATATTTTCCGCTGAAATATTTTTTTTTCTTTCCAACTCCGCTAATAAACATTTTAGTGAAACATTTTTTTTCATCCATCTGTTACTATCTCTTGACTTTTTTAATGTTTTGTTTTTAAATTTAAATATATTATTTAGCTCGATAATTCTCCTACACATGCGTTTCTTTTTCGGTGTATCATAAGCTGAAGGGATGTCGGCAATTAGCTGTAGAGATCATCTTTTTATGACTGGAGTCCTTGGGATTATTGCATTTGTATCTATTGGCAAATATTCTGTAATAAATATGAAAGGAAGAAAAAATAATTTCAATGTTTCATTTTCTTGCGAGTTGTCATTAAATACCTGAAACCACATTGCTTTAAATTTTTAATACTATTTTATTAGCTTTGTCTGTACACATATGTTTGTATTGATGTATGTAACGGGGTCTTTGAAGGTTATTTTCGCGCAATTGGAAACATTGGAGTGACTTTAAATTTTGCATACTTATCCAGGACTGATACAATACAATAATTTAAACAGTATGACATTATTTTCTCCAGAACCATCAGAAACTATTTTCATTGGAAAAAAGACAAATAAAGAGGTTAATTTGCGCGCAGCTGTGTTGATAAGACATTCTTAAATAGATGTTATTATTTAGTATAATCAATGAAATTACGGTTTAAAAAACACGCCTTCATAAAAGATCCAACTAAAAATTAAAATTAATTCATAATGTAAATATAAAATAAATAAATAAATAATCTTTAATTGTATGTTTTTCACTCTATTTTCAATTTTTACTGTGGTTTTATTAATTTATTTTTTTTTCTCTCATATGTGAGAGGAGAGATCGTTTGGGTAGGTACCATCGTGATTCTGTTTCTACCGCAAAACATCAGTGTAAATGGACTGTTCTGTTCCGATTTGAAGGACATTGTAACCGGCATAACTACTGGGCATATTGAGACTTAACATCTTATGTTTCAGGATGACGAGCGTTGTTGAATGCCAAGAGTTGCTTTATAATTCATGTTTTTGTTTGAGTTTGCCACCTTCCATGAGCAGTCGTATTGCTTACCATCAAGCGAACGGCATGCTCGTCTCGCCTTTCATAACAATTTTTTTATTAAATTCATTATTCATTATTTTTACTATTTAGTTGGATCATTTATGAAAGCGTGAGATTTTAGTTTTTTTAAACTAAAATATTTAACTTTAAAAACTTATACATAAAAATACAACAACTATGCTGAAATATTAATTTAAAACTGGGTATATTGGAGTCATATCTAATATTAAATAATATTTGTTTCTTTTTATCACATCCCTTATGAATGGTTTTAATGTTATGTTGTTCATATGCAATGTTGTATCCATATTATGTTGTGAATCTTTTCGGCGCTGGACGGTCGGCGTCATGGGTAATATATGTTATTTATTTTATATGTATATATTATTTTTTCAGTATAGTTACGCCCCCATAGACCTACCCGGGAGGCTAATTCGGAACTCAGTAACGACACCGTCGAACCGTCGTCTAACAAAGCGATTACGCTGGTGACACCGTTAGATCCGTGAATGTTTATAGGCACACACTTTAAAAACACCCTCGGACAGTTTTTATTTATATACTTAAGAGTCTCAGTAGTCGGCACTGTCGCGTTATGAGCTGCAGATGATTCGCACACTTGCACCACGGTATCTCTATCAACACGCGCCTGTGGTTTAGGTTCGAAATGTAGCAGCCTATGGTGCTGTTATCCACAGCTGTTGACATCACAAGAGATTGCTGAGCAGTGTTCGCGCGTATGTCTAGACAGCAAACATTCTTTGCAATAGATTTTTAGTTACCATTTTGACCATTTAATAAATTTACGCTTGGATGAGAAACTTTGCCTCGTTATGTAAAAATTCATATAATTGGTCCACTTTGACAGCAATATCGTTACTTAAACATTAACACTTTAATGATGCCTATTCCTTGCAAGTACTCTTGTTGACCTAGGGCCTCAACAGCTGCTACATAGTTTCTCGCCTTAGTTGAAAACTGTACTATATATGTGATATATACTCTTATGTGATACTCGCCGGACATTGAAGGCATTTTCTTTATGATCATCAGAATTCTTGACAAAATAATATCAGGGTTTCCAAACTGTAGCTCCATCGTTGACATCATGATGTCGGGAGACGTCGCACTCAACAGCAGAGCCGAGGCCGCTTCCTTCGTGGCTCCTCGAAGACATTTTCGTAAGCGCCATAGATTTTCCGCTGGACTAAATTTACATAGTTGTGTCGACTCGGAATATGCTTGTTTGAATTCTAGCCAATCAGCTAGATCTCCGGCGAAGATTAGAAATTCCTGCAGTGTACTGATCCGACTAAGTAGATGACGACTGTGTTTACTTGAAATAGAAGTATGGACGAGCTCCTGTAGAGCACAAGTTAGTTGTTGTTGAACTGAAGTCTCTTAAGTGCCGGCATTCTTTGCAGTCGGCGGGCATGGCTCGTCCTTTTCATTCATACTGTTATTGTGGACTCGCCTCTCCGACTCCAATTCCTGGTGGCCGCGCTCTAACCTAACCACTCTTCAATTTTAATGACTTCCATTTGAATTGAGCATTTGTCGTCATCAACAGTATTTCGCGAACTGTTATTTTTTTACAAATCCTGCCTACCCCTACGGGATACAGGCGTGACGATTATGTATGTATGTATGTAACTGTAGTTTTTTTTTCGATATTTTTTTTATCGTGCTTTAGCTTCGACCGCGTTTTCTTCTTGCTGACTTTGAAGTAGATGCGGTGGACGGACCCTTTCTAGATTTTTCTAAAACCGCTTGACTTTTTTTTACGTATGTCACGGATGTCACGACGTTCGATCCGTTTCTCGAAGTCGGATTCCTTAAATTTTCTTGTTGAAGGTGCAGCAGTGACATTTTGACTACCAGAAGGACGCTATGGATTGTGGTCGTGGCCTAGCCATTCGTAGCAATAAAATATAATAGAGATTTGGCATGTTCAAGAGAAATGTTTTGTTATTTTTTAGAGCCATAACCTCACAATTTATAAATTGAAAAACGTTTGTTACGTATATGGATTTTTTCAGCAGTATTTCTTAACAGATTATTGTTTAGGAACAGCAGCTTAATTTTAAACACCAATAAACGCTCAACATTTCTATCAATTTTGTTTTATATTTCCGTTTCATTGCATTTGCATCATTAATTAAAATATTTTTAATTCAATCATTGTCATTTGTTTAAAGAACCTCGACCATCTCTATACATGTTGGGACCTGATAAAGAAATATATTGTACACAGCTAGCATAATTTTTGAAACATTTTTGTAAAGTCGGAGCCGGATATTTTCATATATTTTTAACTTGTAGGTTAGGATTATACTAATTATAATGTCATTGTCAAATATACCTAATAAAGTAAGACAGCCTCCGTTGCGCAGTCGGTTAGACGCCACCTATGAAACGAGAGGTGGCGGGTTCGATCCCCGCACCGAAATAAAAATTTGTGTGAACCACATCACATGTATTTGTTTCGGTTCTGGGTGTTTGTGAAACCGAAAAGTCTCTTGTAGTTCCTGATACCCACAAAACAAGACTCGATCTTAGTGTAGGGTCATGATTTATGTACATAGGTGACTGTTGGGTATTATTTAATATTTATTTATGAATGTATGGTGGTATTATGGTTAGTAGGCACCCAGGAAGAAAAGTGCGTGATATAATAATGATAGCTTAGCAAATTACTAAACTCCTATAATATCCATTGTCATAAAGCGAATTAATACCTGTGTTACCTTATGGTAATGAGACAAAATGTAATATTTGCTAAAAATGACCTCTTTCCATTAGTTTGACGAATGTTATTGTTCATCGGAATTTGAGCCTTAATAGCAGCATAAGCGAATGGTGTAATAATAAAACAGAATGTGAGTTTTAAACATCAGAAAAGCAGTTATCCTATTTTAATTTTCATCAAAATCGGGCCGTAGACTCCTATGAGTATTTTTCGCTATTTTTCATAGTTTTGAATTTGGCATTCCACACGAACTTGGGAAAATTCGGCCTATACTCGTATACATACTTGAATAGGAATATACTTACCAAGTAGTTGTCACTAAAATAAAACAAGAAAATATATTTTTCATGTACTTATTCGTCATATTCTCTTATAACTACTGAATCTAAGAACTCTGCAGGGGCAGCAACATTTCTTTGATATCGTGCCCGTGCAAGGTACCACACCAAAGTTATGACGTGGGCATAGCGCCTTACTGTGCGACGTCCTACTAAGCAGTTGCAACAAGACTTTATTATTCAGTCTTTGTCTGATTTATTATTTTCAATTAAAATATAAACAAATTTTTGTTTTCTTGTTATATTCATTTTATTTTTTCCCTTATCAGAGTATTATTGCTACTTCCTCTTAAATTGTATTCCAAAACATCTATGCTCGTATTATTACGACTTACCTCAATTCTGTAACCACTATTAAGTTGTATATGTTCCACATAGTACGATCGCGCCTGTCTTATTTGATAAGTTCCCAGGAAAAAAAAATAGTTTATCAAATTGTCTCTATCTGCAGAAATATTAACAAAATTAGATGACCGTCTATTCAAGTTTAACCTATCTACGACTGAAGAGAGATTATTAGGCAGATGTAACCCAGCGGCGTGCACAGGATTACAATACTGGGTATGCGGCGGAGTACTCGACATAAAAACTTTCTTTTATAGATGTTTAGCATAGCCACAGCCACGTGACGGATCTCTAAGTCGGAAACCATGCTAACAGAACAAGTCTTAGATGCACTACTATTCATGTATATCTTCTACGGAACGCAGAAAAAACAGCGATAGATCGTCGCGGCCGAAGAAATTCTAATAAGTAAATCACTACATAGTATAAAATAAAACAAAGTCGCTTTCTCTGTCCCTATGTCCCTTTGTATGCTTAAATCTTTAAAACTACGCAACGGATTTTGATGCGGTTTTTTTTAAATAGATAGAGTGATACAATAGGAAAGAATATATGTATAATACGTACATATTATTGTACAGAAATCTATTTGTACCCGGGCGACGCTGGGCCGGGCCGCGTCAGCTTCAACTTTCACATAATTCAAGGTTCCAGTTACTTGAGATTACTATAGCCCGATGTAAAGATTTCGACCACCTCAAATATCTTATCCAAGTGCGTGCTAATTACAGAACACGTCCCTTGCAAGATATCCGATGTGGCCTTTAAAAAGACCGATTTTCATGTGATTCGCAAAATATATAAATAAAATTAATAATAATACTACGGGTTAGTAAAAAAAAAACAAACTACTCATTCATTTATAAATTAAATCTATGCGCCTATCCTTTTTTAAATATGATTTTAGGATATCGTCATAGAAAGTTGGATTGCGTTTTAATTCTATCCATTAATGCTTTTTCTATAGAAATCATGGAAAGCTCTGTGAGTCGTTGTTGATTTTGTGTGTTTCTCAAATATGTGTGGATCCGTTTTAAACACGAAAATGAACGCTCTGCCGATGCGCTGCTTGCTGGGATAGTCACAATGAATTTCGCTAATCGTAGCACTTCAGAAAAAACTTTATTTAAATTGTCCTTATACAAATTTTTAATAATACTAAATACACAACTATTTGCAAATTGAGGTTATGTATAAATACAGCGCAAATTCATTTTTCAATTTATCTATTGACACATTTATTGACACATACTGGCCTGTATATTTTCGTTACTAAGTCTGTTCCTTCTTTTGGTTATGATAAGGCCAGCTTATACGACCAAAGTCAAAAGATAAGTAATACTCACCATACCTACCGCCCCCCACAACTCCTAACATTTTTATTTATCACAATTTTTTCATCTATCCGTATTTAAAAACTACAACGCTTGAACGCTCGAGCGCATAACTCGAGCATGAAAGTCTAAGCTCTCAACGCTCGCAAGCCTTAAACGCTCAAGCGTTTAACGCTCGAGTCTAAAACGCTCCAAAGCGTCGACTCAGCGCTCGACGCTCGACTCTCAGCGCTCATTTTTACAACACTGGTCTAATGGCCTCTTTTTGGGTTGTTTGGGCTGCATGGGTTGTTTGGGCTGCAGAAGCCGACTCGGGGTATAGTTCGGGTGGTGGTGTGCAAGCAACTGACGCACCAAATTGACTCTAAAATCGTGGTGCTCAATCGACGGTGTGTTAAACTGAAACATAATGTAACAATTTAACACACTGACGTTGAGCAACCGCCTAAATAGTTTTTTGTACCAAACGCGCGTCCGTTTCCGCTCGATTGGGAACATTGCCAACATCTGATCCTTTTTGTCCACTCCGCCCATACACAAATTATAGTCGTGGACGATGGCGGGCTTGCGCACTTTGCCGCACTGAGCGGTGAAAGACCCGTGGTACGTAGAGATAAGTGCTATGAGGCTCTTATCTCTCCATACCAACAGGTCAACATCACCGCTCGTGCAGCCAACGACTTGGTTGCGCGCCATATTAGATTTGCGCAATGTTCTCAATTGGTCGGGAACGAACTGACGGTTGGTACGTAATGTTCCCACACAGTCAATCTGCATGGATTTTAATGTACGTGCAAGGGCTGGAGAATTATAGTAATTGTCCATCCATAATGTCTGGCCCTTAAATTCTAAGCCCTTTACCAGCCTAAGAACGGTAGCTGGTATCGTTCCGGATAAAGGGCCAGAATTTTGCGACGGTTCGGAGCCACAATAAACTTCAAACCGCCACAAATAGCCACTTTGAGATTCGCAAATCTCAAAAGTTTTTATACCTACCCTTGCAGCCTTTTTGGGTAAATATTGTTTAATACCCAAACAGCCTTTCCATTGCGTTAGAGATTCATCTAACGCAATGTTCTGGCCCAAGGCGTACAAGGAGGAAAATTTAGTGTTAAGGTGATCAATAATTGGTTGCACCTTAAATAATTTTGCCTGGGCAGGCGATAGTGAAACACTATGCATGTCCAGGTTATTATTAAAGTGCAACCAACGGTTAATCAGAGCAAAGCGGTTTATAGGCATAGAGATAGAAAAGCCAGGAGTAATGAAGACATCTTGCTTTGTACTCCAATAGTCTTCTATACGTGATTTATTCAATAGACCCATTGCTAGTACAATTGCTAAATACACGTATAATTCGTCAACATCAATGTCTTTCCATTGTGTTATTCGACTTTGTGGGCAAAGCCGCCCTGAATTCAGCAAGTTACTAGTCTCTTGCTGAACATACAGGTTGGTTTGCCCACATATATGTTCCATTATTTGCCTATCCCATATGGCAGTAAAAGCGTACGGGTCGGCATAATGGACTCTGGGCCCAGAGTTACTGTCTATGAACGCTTCCCGACGCAAATTTGGTGGAATAGGCGTCTCAGGAAATGCTCGCCACTGAAAGTCAAATATATCAGTGGGTTTATATTCACCTATGTCCGTGTCACCAACATTAGTAAATGAAGATGGAACGGACGGCGGTGTTACTCTGCCATCTTCGTCCTCGCTTCCCGCCTGCTCTCCCATCCTTCTGTCCCACACGGAGATCTCGTCATCCTCGCTGTCATCCTTCTCACTTCCTGAGTTTATAAAACGAAAATTCAGTCTTTTATTTATGAAGAAAATCATTCCAGCTTAAAATGAATTTGAGTGGCGCTCAATAGCCCTAAACTATATTTATCTTTTCGAAGTGATTGGTGTATTATTGGACGACGAATTGCATACAACGACCATTGAGGGATTATAATGACAGATAATACAAAGGACAATGGCGAAATCGTATTTGCATGAATAACGCGTTTAGAAATGTCATACTTGATAATAATAATATTATTATTTTTCATGAGTTTTCAGCATACTAACTATAGTTGTGTAACGATGTTTAAGTTTCACAATAAAATAAAAAGCTTTATTGACTATTATGTATGGCCGTCAGGTATTTTTCAGCAATGGCGTAAGGTCTTTTAAGCCGACCAAAAATATTTTTTATCGAATCTCGCAAAATCTGTTACAAAAAATACCTTTATTTGGTAAAACAAGTGCGGTAAATATTTATTTCAAAGCCCTACTTCACCAAATAACATTTTTAAGAAAACAATAATATTTCAATTGGAAATGTCAAATAGAACATAACCTCAAAATCTATAAATTGAAAACGTTTAGTAAGTAATGTAGACTTTTTCAGCAGTATTTCTTAACACATTATTGTTTAGGAACGGCAGCGGAATTCATTTACATTTTTTTCACCAATAAACGCTCTAAATTTACATCAACTAAAATCATGTATGGAAATCTGCCATTGTCCTTTCCGTTAACTTATGTCAAAATAACTTACCGTAATTGAGACCATGGATTTCCTGCGAACGCACGGACTGGGGCGTTGGCCGAGGGGTTTGTGAGAAATCAAGCCTAAAAAACGTTCAAATTAAAAATACAATCACTCCACAAATCACTTTAAATAGTGGCTTACAATAACATAAGTAAAGGCGAAAACACATATCAGACGTACGTCTTACGCATAGAGTAAAGAAGCGACAGGAGGCCAGTTCGGACGCAATCCGTCCTTAGCAACATAGTATTCGTCTAAAGTCCGTACAAGTGTAAATTGTGTGGACATTGAGATGTTAATAAAATATTTTTCATTAAACAAAACTCACATTGCTGAGGATGACGAGTCGAGCAGCTCCGTGGGGGTGCCATGTTCACATGCTGAACTGAAATGATAATATTTCTTTTAGAATTCAATAACAAATACATATTTAAGAATTAGATTTTATTGCCAAAAATTACTTCTCTAGTACTTCTGTAACAATTTCTTTAAACACATAATTGTGCACAATAAATAATTAGTATTAAACAGTACAAGAAATGGTAATAGTCAAAACGAAGTTGATAATAAAATACATACGTGGAAGCAACAGAAGCCCATTTTCGTTTGTGGGTTCTTCTGGGCCAAGCCTTTTCTAAGGGCTCAGCCAGAAGAAAATCTTCTATTTGGCCCACTGAAACGCTGAAATATAAAGTTTTATTATTTATTTATTATTAGTATTAACACCTGATATTATTTTAATTAATTAAATCGTAAGAACTATAACTAACCTTTTGCTGGTACTGGGCTGAATATTATTTTCATCCCCTCCGACGACTGGGGAGTCTGAGAGAATTCCGGTGGCAGGGGTGCCGCCAGAATTACCGTCACGGCTAGGCCCAGCCGTGACGGTACATTCGACATGGATGCCGCGGGGTCTGTTGAAAAAAATGATTCAAATTCAAAAATGATTCAAATCATTAATGAACAATGAAATGAATTAAATAATAAATTAGTTTTTACGTACGTATTACGTACATACAACAACTAATTAAAAAAACAACAAATAATTACAATCCTAAATTCCAATCGTATATAAACAATAAAATCGAAATCTCTTATATTATAAAAAAATTAAAACGGATTCTGGTGTGTGAGGAACATCCACAATAATTTTTCGTGCCATATTTTAGACTTCAATGGCGGCCATCGTGTTCGAGTTTCGACTCGCTCATCGATCATTTTTTATTCAATTACATGCTGTTTTTATAGAATAGACCAAATACAAACATTATTTTAAATTAATTAGAATGCAATATTTTAATCTTGTACCTATATTTTATTAAAAATGTTAAAGGTCTGCATTAAAATCGAAGTTTAGACTTGTAAACAGATATAAATCACTGAAATATGATTAACACTGGCCTACACTCATTTTGGTGCCTAAGATTTTATACCTGATTTTGGATGTATTTTGTGAGCTGATACGAGACAACTAGTCACATTTTCCATATCAGCTCTTGTTCATAAGAAAGAAGAAAAAAACAAATTAAAAAAACATGTTAATTTATTAGGAAATTATACATCCAGAATTTTTTTTTGAGTGATTTTCTTGAATGAGATTGTCCTGGACAATCACGCATAATTCCCCAGCAATAATCAGCCATCATATGAATATCCCATCTGCCTTGGTACCTGTGTTCTATTGTTTTTATATCCTGGTGGAAACGTTCACCTTGTTCTTCGCTAAAATCTCCTAAATTATGTTCAAAATGATCCATGTTACTGCTTAGGTAGTGCACCTTCAATGTTCAATGCAAATCTTACAAACAATGTGAGGTGCCCACACTTTATCTTGATTGCCAATTTCAGTACCAAAGTATAGAGAATACAAGCGAATTACCGTGTCATTTATTGGTTTCCGTTGATCTTTTATTATATACTCACCGCATATATAACAAAACATATCAGGAATGTTAATGCAACATCTCGAATTACTTGCCATAATAAATTTATACGATTAATGCCATAAAACTTGTTATAACATGGACTAATTTTGAATAAAACCGTAAAAAAATTAAAATAAGAATTGTAGGTTAAGTAGAGCTGTCAGCTGACATCTAGTAGCAGGAATGTGGTTCATCGTACCTACTATACCGACTACTGATGCGTACAGAGCTGCACCAAACCAAAAATTTTTTTTTGTAGGCCAGTGTAATTACTTACCCTTCCATAATATTTAAAATAAAAAAACACGCACGGCACTCTGTAAGACCCTGATACTGAACTCCAAAGCTGAACTCAACTGAACTGATGATAGCTCGAATGTGAATGACGGTGAATGACAACTTCAGTGACGTTTTATTTATTTTTTCTGAATGAAAAGGCACACAATTTTGTACCGGACAGCTATATAAACTCTTTAAAATTATCATAACAAAATCTGAACTTATTTCATGCGATATTTAATTAGCTGTGACTGTTTTTATTGAACCTTACCCACCGAACCGCATTGCGGTTCCCGACACCTTTCATGTTTCTTTGACGAACCGGAATGCGGTTCGTTTTGACAGTTCGCGGCACCTGTCATGTTTCTTTGACGAACCGCAACGCGGTTCGTTTGACGGTTCAGGGGATAAACATTTGAAATGTGACATTGACAGTGGACGTGAAAGTAGTTATTTCGACACTGTCGACAATATTTTCGCAATAAATTGTGTTGACAGCACTGAGGTCTTCCCTCTGTCGCAGTTGCTATGCGAGTAGATGAAATTACACCAATTACCCGAATTTGAACGCCCCACTTTTGAAGTGCTAGTGCGATATCTACGTCGTATTTGTATAATATATCATTGGTTCTTCTGACATTGTTTGTATTCTCAAAATCAAATCCGAAAAAATACCTTCGTGTGTTTGTAGAAGATGTAATAATTATACCACAACTGTGAAAGATAAAAATATTTCATTTCGTACGTAAGTACGCATTATTTTCATTTTTTTAAACATATAAATCAAATTAATTATTTGACAACATGGCAACGTTTCACGCCTGACCGACTGTGCCACGTCAACCCGTGCTTGTAGGGGAAGATGGGATATATGTGCATCAGGCTTAACTCCTCCTTTGTAAATCGCGTAATCAACAAATATGGCGTATTTGTCAG
Organism: Hyles euphorbiae; assembly: GCA_023078785.2. Lineage (NCBI taxonomy): Eukaryota > Metazoa > Arthropoda > Insecta > Lepidoptera > Sphingidae > Hyles > Hyles euphorbiae. The sequence goes on from CM041058.1 coordinate 17,078,190, forward strand.
CGCCATTTTGTGCAATTTTGCAAATTTTACCTCCGGCCAGTATTTGGTCTTTTTTTTAAGTTTTTTGTATGCAATGTTATTTAATGTCTGTATTAGGGCTGTACAATTTAACCGACCAAACCAGCTAACAAAGTTAGCTAAGTTTATTAGCTAGCTAACCTATAGGCTTAGCTAATTTAACCGGTTAACTTAATTAGCTCAGCTAATTAGCCAACGGCTAACCGACTAATTTTTTTTTTCAGCTATTCACTGAATCCTTTTCTACAGAAAGGTTCAAAAAATAATATAAAGGCTCTATTTTTGTTTTAAGAAACGATAGTCGCGAAATTTACTTATTTAATATTTTATCAATCATTTAAATAATTATGTTTATTAAAAATAATTATGTAAGTATAAATAATAGTTTATGGGAAATAATATCTATAATTAAAAATGATAAGAGTAGTCTGTAATAAATACTACAGAAAATTATTAGCAAACAATTTTTGTTGATACAAGATTTAAATTGCGCGCGTTTTTTTTTTAATGGCGACGTTAATTTTTAGTGGTTAGTTTTTTGGCCGATGTTTTTTGTGCGCTGTGATATTTTAGTAGTTGTCATATGCTACAAAAATTTCATATTTTTGATATTTCTCATACAATTAAATATTATATTTCATAAAACTGAAAATTACAATTCAACAAATTAATTAAATATTTAAAATGTCATTAGTGTCATTACTATGGAATCACTTTACTCTAGTTACTGGTGGTATTGCTAAATGTAAATATTGTCCTGTTGAGTACAATAAAAAAAAACAAAAGCATCATTGCGATATAATTTAAAAAATAAGCATAATGACAAAGTGCAATCATTACATGAAGATACAGAATCTGAATCACTGTAAGTATCATCTTTCTCTTCTATAAGGAATTATTGTAATGGTTTCTTAGATTTACGCGAATGTTACACATTGAAATAAGACTATATAATAATAGTCTTGGGCCCTACTATATTCATCGAACGAACGAACGAACGAACGAAGGACCCTACTATATTCAACGAAACGAAGTTCGAAACTTCGGATGATCAAATTTTATATACGATACGAATGTACCTACATAAAACTTATGGTCGTTATTGATTTATGGTCGTAACCATAGACTTATAGTTACGGTGTACGTTATATATATACATTCGTATCGTATAAAAAACTTCGTTTGTCCGAAGTTTCGAACTTCGTTTCGTTGAACATAGTAGGGTCCTTCGTTCGTTCGTTCGTTCGTTCGATGAATATAGTAGGGCCCCTTATTTCAAGGAATTATTGTATTTAATAAAATTCATTATTTTTTTAAAACCGAATAGAATATGAAATTTTTATATTTATCAATATAATAAATTAATTTATTATTGAATTTTAGCTTGGATGAGGAATCAAACTCAGATACAGCAACAACTCAAAAGAATAGACGTTTAACAAAAGAATATTACAGTCGTAAAGTATCAGTTTAATTCTTTTTTTTCAATTTTCCGTTAAGTTAATTTAAATTTTATATAATTTATAAAATGTTTCTGTTTTTCTAGAATCCTAAGGCTGAAGCGATCACTATGTCAATTGTAAAATACATAGCAATAGATATGTTACCGTTATTTCACGCCGAAGGTCCAAGATTTATACAATTCGTTAAAGCTCTCAGTCCTGAATATGTGGTCCCGAGCAAAACATTCATAAAAGATCGCTTAGAAGTCTTGTACCAATCAGTGTGTAAAGATATACTGGCAACTCTAAGTAATTTTTATGATGTGTGGATTACAACGGACGCTTAGACATCTCGTTCTGCAGTTTCATTTATTACAATTACACTACATGCTATAGATGAGTTATGGAATTTATACTCTGTAACTTTGAACACCTTGGAAATGACTGAAAGTCACTTGGCAGCAAATATTTACCATCATTTATGCAATGCTTTATCAGAGTGGAATTTGTCAGATAAAACAACTGCTGTACTCCATGATAATGCACGGAATATCGTGGCTGCAATGCGGGAAAACTCTACTGCTGACATCAACATCGGTGAAAGTGTACAGATTGTTATAGAAAATGCTTTTAATGAAGATCATTTTCAAAGACAACTTCAAAAAGTTTCAGCAATCGTTGGTCACTTTAAACATTCATATAAAGCAACAAACGCTCTTAAAGATGCCCAGAAATTACATAACTTACCTGACCATTCCTTGATTAGCTACTGTGTTACTCGTTGGAATTCCGCTTACAATATGATTGAACGGATATTGGAACAAAGACAAGCAGTTGAAAGTGTGTTACTGAATCCTAAGTTTACCACTACAGTAATGTGTAAAAAATTGCTGTTGAGTAATTTAGAATCATCATCATCATCATCATCATATCAGCCACAGGAAGTCCACTGCTGAACATAGGCCTCCCCCAAGGATCTCCACAATGACCTGTTGGAAGCGGCCTGCATCCAGCGACTTCCTGCAACCTTAGTCAGATCATCCATCCACCTTGTAGGCGGGCGTCCGACATTTCGCTTGCCTGTACGTGGCCTCCACTCGAGAACCTTTCGGCCCCAACGGCCATCGGTTCTACGAGCTATGTGCCCGGCCCACTGTCACTTCAACTTGCCAATCTTATCCAATTAAGAATGGAATTATTTAAAAGATTTGGTCCGTATTGAAACCGTTTGAAGTAGCAGCGAAAATAATGTCTAGTCAAATGGAATCAACTAGTGGAATGGTACGGCCACTTATTCATTCAATGATAGATAAGTTCTTGGTGCTTGATGATTCAGATGACCCTCCGAAAATTCAATCACTTAAAGAAGTATTTCGCGAAGAACTCGAAGCTCATTTTTTGGGGGAAGATTATGATTCCGTACCTGCATTAGCCTGTTTTTTGGATCCTAGGTATAGTTACACGATACATTTATTCGCTAATAACGAAATTATTTTAAAAAAATTGATTATAAAATTCATTTATGTTTTAATATATTGTAGATATAAAAATATGGCTGATGAAACTCAAGAATTTTGTGAGTCGGTCCAAGATTTTTTTTTTAGAATTTATGGCCAATGAAAATGTTAAAGCAGCTATCACTAAAAGTAAGAGAGAGAAAGATTTGGATTATCTCTAATTGTGAAGCCTTATCTAAAAACTTTGAGAGATTGGCAAGCTTTGAAAGTGATAATACAAATTATTTAGATAATGAAAATGAAAGAGAAATTAATAGCTTCAAAATGGAGCTAAATATTCCGCTTGGTGACAACCCTCTTCATTGGTGGCACTCAAAATGCCATAAGTTTCCTAAACTGGCTAGGCTGGCGAGAAGATACTTAGGTGTCCCAGCATCAAATACATCATCTGAAAGGGCTTTTTCTACAGCTGGAAACATTATTAGCTCAAAACGCAACTGTTTACTACCCGAAAATGCTAATTTATTGATTTTTCTATATAAAATAAAAATATTATGGAAAACAAATTTAATAATTAATTTAAGAGCCATTTTCATAAATAAAATATTGTTAAGTGTTAATTAATTATATAAATTACTTTCGTTATTTCGTTATTTTTGTCATAAAAAATCATTATTATTATTTTTTGAACCTGTCTGTTAGTAAAGAATCAGCGAATAGCTAAAAAAAAGAATTAGCCGGTTAGCCGTTGGCTAATGGGGAATATGCATGATTTTTTTTATTTTTTTATTCGATTCTACTAGTCATTACATTACCAAACATACAAATAACACGTCCAAAATATAAACTGTTATGCAAAATCAATTTTGGGCAATCTAAACGCGGCCATTTTGGCGCGCTTGTTCGTGACGTCACGATTACACAAGTTCGATGTCAACCAGCGGTGTTTGGTTCAAAAAATTACCAATAAATAAAGAAACTGACTGAATATCGACTTAATTACCATGTAAAACACCAAAAAAACACATTACAAATATTGTGTCGTTCCTATGTGCCCAAATAACATAAAAATTGCACCTGACAAAGTATATTTCCATAAGCCGAAAGTTGGAAATCTAAGGATAAAGTGGTGCAAGGCGATGAGAAGTGACGATGTATCGTGTTTGAGGTGTTTATGTTGTTGTGAAGACCATTTCGATGTAAGTAAGGATATTAAAATTAAGTAAAATACATATACAAATCTTTCTTACGTTTACCTAGTCAAAACTGAATATCAGGTAAACCATGATTTTATTAATACAAATTTTACGTCCGATACAAGTGACGACTTAACAATTATTGAAATAAAAAAATAAAACTAGGATAGTCGCATCCTGCGTCTTATCATGTTGTGCATTCCGATTCTCAGAAGCCAGACGCTTACTCAGCAGAAGTTGCTATTGCAACAGTGTGGCCGGAATGCATAACTACCTATCTACTTGTTTTGTTTACAAACCTCTATAAAAATCTTAATCTTATGTATGCATGAGTATACTATTACTGATAATTAAAAATATCTAATTTATTAGAGTAAGAGGCTAGTGCAAGACTAGTTTTATTAATCTTTCTATTATTTATGGGTTTCAGATTGAAGAGAATATACAATAATAGAAACTATTAACTTAATATAAAAAAAAAAAAAAACAGCGACACAATACAATAACAATCATTCATCAGAAAATAAACCATATAAATAGCTTGTTGATATCAGCTCTGTCGTGTGAAAGTGACGTCACGTTTTCATCTACCAATAGTGTTGCGTTTCGGAAATTTTAGTACACAGCCACTTTTTGAAGATTAAATTTCACTATTAAATTAAAATATTTTTTTTTTTTGTATGCTGTGTTTTCACTAGCAATAAAGAATACAAAAAGAAAGATTTTGTCCATATTTAAGTCACGTGCATATTGCCCATTAGCTGAGCTAATTAAGGCCCTATTCAGTGCAACGCGGACGGTCCGCGCACGGATTAGTGCTTGCGTCCGTCGCGGATCACATCATCGTTCAGTTCGACGCGGAGCGCGATTGATATAAAATTGAATTTGGTGGTTGCTGCCTATTTATTCAATAGCAGACATCATCGCCATGGTATAAGAAGATTAAATGGGCATCCAATCGTCGCGGAAAGGATTTTTAAAGGAGAATTTGTAACTTTATTTTCGGAATTGCAAGAAGACGAAAAGAATTTTTTCATGTATTTTAAAATGTCCATCAAGACATTTGAGGAGTTACATGCGAAACTAGAGTATTCTGTGACGACGATAGTACTTTACGTCCGCGTCGCAGGACCGTCCGTCGCGCACTGAACAAGTGTACGGCCCTATTCAGTGCAACGCGGACGGTCCGCGCGCGGATTAGGGCCGAAACTGCGTTAAGCGGGCACGGGCGCGGTTTCATACAAAAGTGCTCCGTCGCGGGGCTCCGCGCGGGCGTCCCGCACGGGGACGCGCGTCCCGCACCCGCGCCGCGGAGCCCGCCTTCGTGCGTCGGAACCCGTCGCGGGGGCACGCGCGGTAAAGCGCGCGGTGTCCGCCAGCGGTAACATGACGGTGATGGCATAGGGCACCGAGACGTGGCCTCTCACTTTGGACTTCATTAGAAGGCTCAAAGTCACTCAACGAGCAATGTTGCATGTTGTATGCTCGGTATTTCCCTACGAGATCGACTCAGAAATGAGGAGATCCGTAGGAGAATAAAGGTCACCGACATAGCGCAAAGGATTCTATAGATGATTCATAGCGAAAGGTTCTAGAGTGGAGGCCACGTACAGGCAAGCAAAATGTCGGACGCCCGGTTACAAGGTGGACGGATGACCTGGCTACATTTGCAGGAAGTCGCTGGATGCAGGCTGCTTCCAACAGGTCGATGCGGAGACCGTTGGGGGAGGCCGATGTTCAGCAGTGGACTTCCTGTGGCTGAGATGATGATGATGATGAATATACTTGAGCAAAAATAAAGATTTTTTACTTAGCGCAATGTTATTGCCAGCCTTTCCGTTGGTGATATGACTGATACAGATTTTACCCTTAAGTTGTTGACCATCAAATATGGTTCCAGTTTCGAAGATAATTCTCCATAGACCGGTATCGAAACTTTAAAATATTTGTACAATGAGTTTTCATTTTCTCTTAATTTACTGAACTTTACAACAAATTCTCCGCCTAGCAACCTAAATTCAATTAACAGCCTTCCTGGCTGTCGTTTTTTTTTTTGCTAGTCGTTGTTTTGGTATGTAATAATATATTAAGCTCTCCATCGACACGACTGTACATGCACACCTTTAAAATTGAACCAGCGACACTGCGTAAATCCGGTCTCCGCGACGGGTACCCGCGACGGGGACCGTCGCGTTCTCACGGAGCCCGCCCGCGTGTCCACGCGAGGAAACGCGCGACGGTTGCCCGTCGCGGGCGCCCGCTTAACGCAGTTTCGGCCCTTAGTGCTTGCGTCGGTCGCGGATCAAATCATCGTTCAGTTCGACGCGGAGCGCGGTTGAGAGTGGTACAGTTACAACAGTAAGCCTATGGATAAAAAATTGAAGTTGGTGGTTGCTGCCTATTTATTAAATAGCAGTTTGTTTTTTTAAACCAATGGCCAACTCTAAGATGTGCGGCAGAACTCGTTGCAGAGAAAATCTACGCCTACCTAAGTTGTGAAGAACCATATTAGGAGCCATTTAGCCAAGGTGCGCCGGGTGGCACGGCGAGTCAACTAGGTGCTACTCGCTCATCCGCATCGCCTATCGTCCGTAATACCTGCGATGGTCACCATGAGATTTAGTCGGTATGCTGGCAAAAAATCTTCTTAGATGTTTTCAGTGATCCAGCCTGGCTGCAAAATCTATGCGGTACGGACAATAATTGTCCCCGTGCGCCAGATTGAAAGGCTGGAGACCCCAACATGCACCTTATAATCTCCTCGTAGATTTCGATTAAAAAAAAAAACTAAAATACACGCTTTAATAAGATATACAACTAAAAAAGTAAAAATAATTGATACTGAATTTAAGATAAGAAAATGGAGTAAAATACATATATTTTATTGTTACAAAGCGTGGGGTGTTTACAACAATTACTTATCCTCCTGCACCCCACGCTTTGTAACAATAAAATATATGTATTTTACTCCATTTTCTTATCTTAAATTCAGTATCAATTATTTTTACTTTTTTAGTTGTATATCTTATTAAAGCGTGTATTTTAGTTTTTTTTAACTATTATATAATTGTTTTGACTAAAAACATCCATCTACGGCTGTATTTCCAATCAATAACGCCATCTGTTGGTCAGTAGTAACATTTGACACTTGAAGAATACAAGAAGCTTATACCCAAATGGAGATTGCATTCCGTATATAAAAGTGAAGCACAAAAATTTTACCTTGAATGACGTCGCTGATGCCTGCTATCCTTTTCTTTAGCGTAACAATGAATGAACTTCACGTGAACTTCATTCATTGTCACTCTAAAGAAAAGGATAGCAGGCAACAGCGATTGCATTCAAGGTCAAATTTTTGTGCTTTAGTGTTTTATACGGAATGCAATCTCCATTTGGGTATAAGCTTCTTGGAAGAATACAATGTTAACGCCATCTAGCGATGAATGTAGCAATGGTCATCAATTATAAGAATAATTAATCCTGGCGAATCTAATCAGGATAATTATATATTTTAATCGAATTATTGTATTGTCATCGGTCTTTGACAGGTGTGCAAAATTTGAACGAAATCTGGCCGTTTAAAGTGGGTCAAAATCGCGCCCAAAGAAGTCGGTTACAAACAAACATACAAATATACAAACATACCAACATACAAGTGAAGCTAATATAAAGCGTGTAAAAAGGTATTTTAGTTTTTAGGAAATTGAGTTTGAATCAGACCTGGAAGTTTTGAGGCCTGACAAGGCTATCCTTATAATATCCGCCATAATATCTGTGCCGCTGTACGTATGTATAATGTATATAAACGAATGTGTATGGTGTCCTACCACGAGGTCTATTTCAGTCTACTCTGCCCTATTAACCATAAGACGTTCTATGGAGTCGTTAATTCGTCGTGAGACATGACCGAATATTCGAAGTATACGGGGCCATACTATCTCGGAAAGACGCTACTTGATGCCGAGTTCTTGAAACGTTTGTGTGGAATTCGGACCTGATATTCCAGGCATTCCAACACCTCATCTCTAGGGAATCTACATTTTTCTTCTCCCGTAACGTCCATGTTTCAGCGGCGTACAGAAATACGAGAAAGTGCTCGGACAAGCCTGATCTTTAGTAGCCTTTGTAGTAGTACGATTCCTCCATATTTTCCTGAGCTTCTCCATTGCCCCTCTAGCCATCGCCATACGTCGTTTTATCTCGATGATACAACCACCATTGTTTTTTTTAAACAGCCCAGGATAAATGTACAACTGAACCAGTCTTGGAGGAGCCCAGCGACGGTTTGTGATGTGCATTGAAATCCCCCAAGACCATTTCAGCCGACGGGAACTGCGTCCGCTCGTCATCAGCCACATGGCTGAGATATCTGAACAGCCGAGTCGTCTCATCGTCCCCGTTGTGAGAGCTGTAAAGGCACACGTCGATGCGGCTCAGGCAACCAAGATTCACGTGCAAACACAAAGCGGAGAAGGAGGGGCCCTCCATGCAGCTTAAACGGTGACAGTAGATATCCAACCGAATATACATACAAGCATATCCCGGCTGAACGACCTGCTTTGTTTAATTGCGCTGTCATGAGGTTGAAGGTAGGGTTTGATGAAGAGGCATCGAGAAGCCAAAGTCCGGGCATTAAGTAGGCCGAATGGGCACCGGCATGAAAGGGTCGGCCACATCCGGTCACCAACCGGACTGTACTGTCTCTTTGGCCGGCGGGTCAACACTCCTCCCTTCGACAGCGACCAAAAATACGTACAAAATCACTATCAGATCACTATGACGGTCTTTACGCCCCGTGGACGATGATCGCTACCCAGACGGACACTTAAGTCCTACCACCACGAACTGTGTCACTCATTTGGCACTACCCAGGGGTCACGTGTAGGAAAACTAGAGTCAAAGCCTACAGACGTGTGTGACGTTAACCCTCAAAAGTGACGCGTACGACGACGTAATATAAAGCGTGTCAAAATGTTTCACATGGTGGTAAAATGACGTTCTTTCCCGAAGGCCTGTGTTGAGTGGGCGTCTGGTTGCTAAAAATGATGATGATGATTAAGATAAAAATATAGGCAAGGGGGGGGGGGGCATTTTCAGTTTTTGTCCCGCCTCGAAAAATACCTAGATCCGGCGCTGGCGCGCGGACGCCCGCGCCGCGGACGAGCGACGCGGAGTGATTTCGATCCGCGCGCGGACAGCTCTCCGCGGCGCGGGCGCTCCGCGTCGCTCTGAACGCGTTGTATAGGATTGATACATTTTACCGTCCGTCGCGGACATCCGCGTAGGTCGTCCGCGTCGCACTGAAGAGGCCCGGACAGCTCTCCGCGGCGCGGGCGCTCCGCGTCGCTTTGAACGCGTTGTATAGGATTGATACATTTTACCGTCCGACGCGGACATCCGCGTAGGTCGTCCGAAGAGGCCCTAAGTTAACCGGTCAAATTAGCTAAGCCTATCGGTTAGCTAGCTAGTTAATTTAGCTAACTTTTTAGCGATCGTAGTGTGGGGCTTAGGCAGTGGCGTAACAATAGGGTGGCATAGTGGGCAAAATGCCACGGGCCCCCGGCGGCGGCCCGGTCCCTCAGGCCCGAGAGGCCGTAAGCAGAGAAGAACCTACCCAATTTATTACCAACAAAATTGATAATCAAAAACTATTTACTTAGTTTCCAGTAAAGATACCAAGGTTTATTTTTGATATATAAAAATAATAACAATGGTTCTTTAGAATCATGTACAGATTATAGTGCGGATTTGGTTTAAAAAAGAACGAAACTTCAATATTAGGCTTTTGAGGGGGCCCCATCATCATTGCTGCGTTTAGGCTCCAGCCACGTAGTAAAGATACGAGTATTACGATGACTAATTGGTCTCGTTGTGGAGTTGTTTTTATGGCCTGCAGGCATACGAGGAGTCAGCGGTCACTGCCGCTTATAGACTTTTGCAGATCCAGGGATTCAGCAAAATGAAGTCGCTTCCTACTGTAAGGAGAGCACTTTCTTAAAGCCTAGTTTAAAGAAAGACAGATTATAACGCTCAGGGAATACCGAAGCAGTGGGGTTCATTCCAGGGATTGCACGTGCGTTGTAGAAAAGAACACTGAAAACGTACTTTCCGGGAACGGATAGTTTCCAGGTAGTAAGAATGAATTCTACTGCGATGATGGGAACTGTGATGGGAAAATAGCGATAGTTACACCATCTTCCTCAGAACACTTTCTGCGGAACAATTGATAGATTCCACAGAGAGACCCAAAGTCTCACTGCAATCCTAACGGCTCCACGTTCTCCGTGAGATCGGGATTATCGATGATTTGAAAAGCTCGGCGCTGTAATAAGTCAAGTGGGTCGAGCTGGTATTTTGGGGGTTTCTACCCAGAGGTGAGAGTAGAACTTTACGTCGTGCCGGATCGTCGCTTTTGTAGAGCAATAACCGATGATCCGACGAAAAGTACCGCTTGGCTCCGTTGAGAATCCCTAACTTTTTGTTGGCAAATTTGCCTTTACCTTCCAAATGACACCTAAACTGCAATTTTATCAATAATTCGGGTCAATGAATACTCTCTGATGCTTAGAGAGAGTGTCTCCATGACAAAAGGGGTCTTCCTGGTTGTAAACGAGCCAACTTATATCTTCGTGGGGTTAAATTGTGCTATGTTCAATTTACCCCATTAAGAGGCCTGCCCCAGAGAGGTCTCGACTTCCGACAAAATTTGAGACCATCTTTCCTTAACGGATCCCCGATAGAGATTCTGTAGTCAGATGTATCTTGCCTCACTTGCACTAGCATCTGCATGGCAATGCCAGACAAAATGTCATTGATATGCAAGATAAACAGGGTCGGCGAAAGCACCGAGTCTTATGGAACAACAGAATTAATGGTCTTGGTCTCGATGCCAAAGCCGTCCAATACGACTTTTATACCGCGATCATCCTGAAAGCTTGCGATGTACTTTCAGAGTTCGTCAGGTTGAAATACCAGGCAGGTAGCTTTCCCAAAATGACGCCATGCCACACTCGATAACAATTTCAAGGCCTACCGTAATCGCCTCATCCCCACTATCCCATACCTCCACCTGATGGTGGGTGAGATAAACGAGAAGATCACCATCCGAACGACCCTCAGTTGGTGATCCTCAAGATACGTCAAGAGCTGTATATTTATAACTCGCTCCAAGACCTTGGAGCGTCAACATGTGGCAGCAATCGGCCTGCGATTCGAAGGATCCGACTGGTCACCCTTCTTGGGGATTGGATGAACATGGGCGATATTCCATGAAGCCGGGCCTAGGTTGTTTTAATAGAAAAGACGCGTGAGTACGGGGGTTATCTCAGTGGCGGACATCTTAAGAACCACTGCAGGGACACATTTCGACCCACTCAACTAGTAGATGTGCAGTACCGCCCGAAATGCGGAGCTCAGGGTTTTATTCGGAATTCTATCGCAGATTTTTGTTAGGGACCTGCCTCGGCCGGAATTTACTGGCAGGGCAGTGACACTAATATATTCCTTTCGGTTTTCTCCGGGGTACCGGAATATAAGCTTAACAGTTTTCCTCTCCATACAAAAAGGGGGGCCCCCATCCGATGCTTTTGCCACGGGCCCCAGATGGTGTAGTTACGCCACTGGGCTTAGGATTATGTATGTGACTGTTCGGCATAAGTATTTATTTTTTTACTAGCGGCCCGGCCCAGCTTCGGCCGGGTACAAATAGATTTCTGTACAATTATATGTACGTATTATACATATAAACTTTCCTCTTGAATCACTCTATCTATTAAAAAAAAACCGCATCAAGATCCGTTGCGTAGTTTTAAATATTTAAACATACAAAGGGACATAGGGACAGAGAAAGCTACTTTGTTTTGTACTATGTAGGTGATAATCATGGAAAATAAATTAAAGTTTTTCAACCGTTCTTGTTGCGATACAACCATTGTATCAGTAACAATCCACAAAAGAGGATCGGTGTTTGGTGAACAGTGAACGTTAACGTAGCACTATTAGGTTATGTGGCTAGACAGCTGCCATGCCCTAAGCTCATGGACGTAATATACTGGCTGCGCACTAACAAAATAGTGTCATCCTGAAATAAGACATATGCATATTGCATAAGGTTTATTTAACTATGGTAAAAGACATGGAGGAAAAACGATCCGAGGTTGGAGGTAGCGTCCCTTGTCATTTGCTAGCCCGATCAAAATAATATTTTCACTGCTAGATTATTTTACATTCGCCACAAGGTAATAAGTTCGATAAAAAAATAAACATAGAATATCTATAGTAACAAATAGAAAAATATTGTTATTTAATTTCATTTATGGGTCCATAAAGGAATACATGACATTAAAATGGAAGGTGAATACATGATAGGAGAATTCGTTATTGTAACTCTGGTCACTAAAGTGACTAAGTAACTCTGAAAATAAAGTTGAAATGATCATGGAACGTAATTAAGTCGATGTCAATTTCTAAGAGAAATTAAATTAGTTACTGAAACTGATTGGTAGAATGTGGTATTTCTCGACGAAACATGGGTTGATACTAATCATACAGTAAATAATATGTAGACAGGCGGTAGCAAAGCCTCATTTACGAAAGTTCCTGCCGGAAAAGAGGAACGACTAATAATGTATGGCACATTATTAGGAAAAATCTGGTATCACAGTAGGAAACATCTGGTTTCATAGATGACGATTTATTTGTATGACATTCTAAAAAACATCAGATTATCACGAGGAGATGGATTCTGAAAAGTTCCCAGATTGGTTAAAAAACCTGTTAATCAGCTAGAAGGAACCGTCTATAGTTATGATGGATAATGCACCCTACCACTCGCGACAAATTGATAAAGCTCCCAACTAAGTGGCAATAAAGGAAAAGAGATAATAGAAATTATCACAAAATATGTCTTTGGTCTTTGGCGTGGACACAACATAAACTCATTTAAGGCAATCACATATCTTGGTTTTATGTTGAACTTTTACATAAAATTCAAAACAATGAAGGATTGCATTTGGGAACTAAAATAAAAATAGACCACATTGAATACGTGATACAGAAAATGAAAGTACGGTTAGCGTCACAAATTGTTAATTCCAGTGTAGCAGATGCATTAGAAATTTATAAAGATATTGGGGTTTCTGAATATGGTTATTATTCAACTTTTTTTTTTCAATAATTTATTCGACGTAATGAATAGCAGAAATGTGAGAGCCAAAGGATGAAAACGAGAACTGGCCAAATTTAACATGCAGGAAACGCAGGTATTTTTTTGAAAGCGCTGAAAAATAGATCAAAAATTTAAAATTCCCTGTCGGCACTTTTGTTATTAATTCAAACATTGAAATAAAACTATTATTTACGGATTTTATCGCGAATTTAGTTTAATTTTTACATTTTTAACTTCCCGACGTTTCCCGAAATTATTAATTTAATAATTGTTAAATAAGGGTAGTTAAATTGTAACAGTCACAGAGCGGACGTCTAATACCTCAGTCCGCCCCGTGACCACGAAAGCTGTAAAGTAATCGAAACGTCGGGAAGTTAAAAATGTAAAAATTAAACTAAATTCGTGATAAAATCCGTAAATAATAGTTTTATTTCAATGTGTAACATTCGCGTAAATCTAAGAAACCATTATTAATTCAAACAGATCGACTGGGTTTCGTGGATTCATCGTCTGCATGAAATCAATTATTTCATTATACGATAAATTGATTGCACAGGGAAACAGTACTCTAAATTACATATGTACTTACAAATTTAGTCAAGGTCACATTGAACTATTTTGCGGAGCTATCAGAGCGAAATGTGGTTTTAATAATAACCCATCAGTTCGTATGTTCCGCGCGGCTTATAAGAGATTGTTAGTGCATGCCCAATTGAAAGATGGTTCTACAGGTAATTGTTTACCTTTAGAAACAATTACCATTCCTAATGTCTGCAATAAATTCAACTGGAAATAGCAGACTCGTTGAAAATCCTGATAATATCAGTGATATTATGATAGACATGCGCAAAACAGTACGTCAAATAGTAATGCAACATCACGCATCTCTTCCACGGAAGTGATATTACTCCGTAACATCACACATTACCCGATCGATTTTTAATGAAATGATGACCGAGTAATGTTTAAGGTGATATGTGAAGTATTACAGATCATATTGAAAAATAGCAATAATGGTACGGGAGCTAGCAACGTTTGAAAAGTAAGAATTTTAGGTCAGCTGATTTTGTGATAAGTCGTCCTTCTTGCACTATCGGTTAGAGTCTGGGCTATCTGGCTGGCGGTAGTGGTTGCGTTCATTAGTGCGCATCCTACCTGTCCAGGTAATAATCCTGGATTTTAAAAGCATTTTAGAAGGCGTAATTTTTGATTTTTTGTTTTTAAATAAGTCTCTCTGACATACTTTTTTTATTACCAGACATCATTGACATTGCTAACTATGTGCTATACGCGATTTTATATTTTTCTTTTATTAAAATTTTAAAGTATTTTATAATGTCTGTAATTTTAATATTATGTTATTTAAAGATAAGAAAAACTTAAAATAAATTTGCCAGACATTAATTCGATTGTTAAGTCTGGAATTAAAATGAAAAAGTCATGAAAAGTATTGCAGTATAATGCTAGTATTCGGAGAGAGACAGTTGCAGAATAAGTCGAGAATGATACAGAGAACCATTACAAAAGTAAATTACTTGTCACTGTACATGTAATAAAAAATAATAATAATATTCAAACACTACGATTATTTTTCCATTCCAAATCCCATGAATCAGAACTACATAGAGCTGTAGTACGAGCTGATCATAAATATACACCACTTAACCTGTTAGATTCCATGATGGACTTAAACCCGACCACTAACACACAAAAGCTGAATGCCTGGACACAAAAATCTCTCCACGGGAGACACCGTTTCGACTTAACTAATAACTAATCCTATCGTTGACAAAATAACTTCAAACGCGTGGCTTAAGCGAGGCGAAATGTTTCCCGAAACGGAGGGATTCATGGTTGCCATCCAGGACCAGACAATCGACACAAAAAATTATAGGAAACACATAATCAAAGATCCTACAGTCCAAAATGATCTCTGTCGGCACTGTCATAGTAGTCCTGAAACAATTCAACATATAACCGGAGCCTGTAAATCTATAACCCAGACGGATTACGAACATCGACATGACCAAGTAGCTGCAATAGTACACCAATATCTTGCATACAAATACGAGTTAATAACAAATAAAACGTCATATTATAAATATTCACCCAAAATAATACTAGAATCGGACAACTACAAGCTTTACTGGGACAGGACTATTATGACAGACAAGACAATTCATCACAATAGACCGGATATTACACTACACGATAAAAGAAACAAAGCAGTTTTTCTAATTGATATAGCTATACCAAATACCCATAACCTACAAACAACATATATAGAAAAAATAGCAAAATGTAACCTTTCTATAGAATTAAAAAGACAGTGGCGAGTTGACTCCGTGCGGACCGTACCAATTGTGGTGTCAACTATGGGTGTAATTCCTAAGTAGCTTCATAAAAGTTTGAAGACACTCCAAATACATCCCCTAACATATACCCTCATGCAAAAAGCTGTCATTTTAAATACCTGCCGAATAGTTCGTAAATTCCTGTCAATAGAAACATTTTAATAAGCTCATCCATTATTTTTCTATTTCTTACGTGTTTTAACTATCATTTATTCATTATCAGTTTCGTTTTGGCCGCAAGCCTGCGTAGCTGATTATTTCGCCAGAAATAGTAGAAATTATTTTAAATACCATATAAATAATAATAATAATAATCATTCTAGTCAGAGCAAGTTTCCAAAAAAAATTAAGCATAAAAAGGAATATAAAATTAGATTAAAATTTAAAAAACAACACTTTTTATTTAAATTGTTCTGATTACTAAATGTAAATTATAAATAATTAATATTAAGTTTTTCAAGTTGTTTCAGCCCATAGTGACGTCACAAAAAAAAGAGGCATCTTCATAATCATCATCATCATCGTCGCTGTCTTTGTCAGTGTCATTCATAACATCTTCTTGGGAACTTTCGTTATCTTCTAAAACTCTATCATCTGTAACAGAAAAAAAATAAACAGTGTAATTCTTCTTGTTCGTTATAAAACATTTTAGTTATTATTGATAAATATTCCATTTTACACTTACTTTGAATAATAATATCTGCAACTGAGGATGGTAATTTATCTCCCAAAAACCAGACAAAATCATATTAATTGTCACCGTTAATGGTCCAACCGAAAGCCATTGGAGATAAAGATGTTGGATGTTTTGAGTGAGCATTTCTCAAATTTTCGTGACGTAACGGACCCTCAATAAATGCTGTTGCAATTCCACTTTACAGGGTGGCAAACTGGATGACTTCAGCTGTCTCTGTCGGACTACTAGCATCATACTGCAATACTTTTCATGACTTTTTAATTTTAATTTAAGGCTTAACAATCGAATTAATGTCTGGCAAATTTATTTTAAGTTTTTCTTATCTTTAAATAACATAATATTAAAATTACAGACATTATAAAATACTTTGAAATTTTTATTAAAAAAAAATATAAAATTGCGTATGGCACATAGTTAGCATTGTCAATGATGTCTGGCAATAAAAAAAGTATGTCAGAGAGACTTATTTAAAAACAAAAAATCAAAAATTACGCCTTCTAAAATGCTTTTAAAATCCAGGATTATTACCTGGACAGGTAGGATGCGCACTAATGAACGCAACCACTACCGCCAGCCAGATAGCCCAGACTCTAACCGAAAGTGCAAGAAGGACGACATATCACAAAATCAACTGACCTAAAATTCTTTCTCGAAAACGTTGCTACCTCCTATACTATAATAACTGCAATACTTATTACATATCGTAAAATTACAATTGAAGTAAATATTAAAAAAACGGAGTTGATTTTCCTTCATACTTGGCCACGTACTTTATGTTGTTTGTTAATAATTGTAATGAACGCAAGCAAATGTAAAACAAAATAAAAAAAAGGGCCCTCCAGGCTTAGGACTGGCAATCTTTGTTTAAGGAAGACAGGCGTATTTAAAAATCAACTATTTACAACATTGATTGGTTTATACATATATACACATATACATACGCACATATACACATTTGTACAATATTTACATTTTTATATTTCTTTTATGTACTTTTTTGGATTTTTTTAGTTTTTTTTTTTTGTAACATAGGTAACTATTTCACATCTTATTGCAACTAATGAACATAAGTTCCGATATTTTTTTTGTTGTAAGCCGAGTTCTTCTTTCGTTCAGCGTTAACCCCGCTTTAGAAAAGACTTGCTCGCAAGGAACAGATGTTGCCGTGATATTTAGGCGTTTTAGCATATATCTGTGGAGTCGCGGATAAACTCCTTTACGTTCCCTCCACCACTGCAGCGGATCTTGATGCCGGCTGATCAACGGCTCCTGTAAATATTTCTCAAATTCCACGATTCCGGCTGCAGTTGGATTTTCTGGTATCAATCGCGAAACTTCGACATCGAAGTCCTCCCAAATTGAGCCTGTTTTAGGAGGACCAGGGGTCGGTTCTTCGGGCACTGGATTGTTCGCTGTGTCCTCATCGGGCAAGACAATTCTACCGATTTTCATTTTGAGTGCCGCTGCGGCATTCTGGAAGTTGGTAGGATCTCGAAATCCAGTTTTTTTAAAGCGTGGGTCTAAGATAGTAGCTTCACTAAGCAGGACATGTTTTTCGATATCGCCGAATCTACGTCTCATCTCGAATTTTAATGACGCCACTAGTTCCTCAATCGGTGCATAGGTCTCGGCAGAAGTTTTTTCTATTTGCATAAACAACAGCTTGCAAAAAACAATATATTTTGAAGCGAAGACATATTCTTCTCCACTCACTTCATTGGTGACCTCGTAGAACACCTTTAAAATAGGGATCGCTCTTTCTACAATCGCCCACTCCTCTTGTGATAGGGCTAAATCAGCCCTCATAATTGCCACAGTAGCAGTCACAGCATCTTTAATCCTCAGTAGACGGTCCAACATGTCGTAAGTGGAATTCCACCGTGTACTGACGTCTTGTTTCAATTTGAGTGGCCCAATGTTCATTTGAACCTGAATTTCTTCAAGTTTTTTAGCCCCAGGCTGACTACGATGAAAGTATTCCACTAATTCATCATCCATCGGAATTCAGGGTGAGGTGACACCAATTTTTGTTTCCGAATCCCTTACTAGCAAAGGTCGACGATTATTTTATCTTGCAAGAGACTTTGCGAAATCAGAAGGCTACAAATACTGTTGGACAAGAAATGGAAAAATATTTCTACGTAAAACACCGGAAGCACCACACGTCGAAATCAAGGATGAAGGCCAATTGGTGTTACTGAAAAATCAAGTATGACTAGATTTAGTGCATGTTATCGTTAGTATTATTTCACATACCAGATATTTTCAACCTCCTAGTGTAATGGTTAATTTTTTTAAGATGTTTGTTAGATTATCGATTGCTTTTTTGGCTTTTTACTGATTTGGTGATATTATCTTATTATAACCCAGTATACAAAATTGTAGCTAGCTATATAACACTAACTTTTAACACACTGCTTAAATTCAAAACCTTTTATAAACATAATTCGACTTTTTCAATAATAAAAATTTGGTGGGTAGCATTGATAAAGTAAGTGCAGGAATGTCATATTTATCTGAGCCGGAAAAATGTGCCTCTTTTTTACCTATACAAAGTAAGAAACCAAATGCAAGTAGTCCGGGGGTGTGTTATAATTATATAAAGGTCATAACTCAAAATATAAGAAGTATCACAAAAAACATTTATTCTTTTGAAACATTGTTAGCTAGACTTGATGTTTCATGTGAAATATGCATCCTAACCGAGGCATGGAATTTAAATACTCAAAATTTCCCACATATTAATAACTACGATATATTTTCCACTAAACATAACCATAACCAAAATGACGGTGTTGTTGTATACTTCAAATCAGAGCTCAACTATCGTGTACAAGAAATAATTCTAGATGACGCAACTTGTATAGCAATAGTAATTGACGAGACTTCAGTTGTTTTTGGTATTTATAGATCTCCCTCAAAAAAGAATATTGATTCTTTCATTACATCCCTCGATAAATTATTAAAAACTTTTGCTAATTACATTAATATAATTATCATGGGAGATATAAACATAGATATAAAACAGAATAATAACGACAGTAACTCAATAGAATACTTAAATATGTTGGCAAGTCATGGCCTCCTGCCTGGTCATGAATACCCAACCAGACTGGAAAATTGCATAGATCATGTTATGATTAAATCACCATATTCTTCTGTAACAATAGTTATTAATACACCCCTTACAGAGCATTTACCAGTTCTCTCTTGTTTCTGGGTTAAATATAAAGATAAACCCAAAAAATACAGAGTGGCAAAAAGAATTGATTACAAATCAATTACATCAACATTGAGAACCTTGAACTTTGATAAAATTCTTCAATCAGATGATGCAAATTGGGCAGCTGAACAATTAGTGGATATATTAAAAAACTTGGTCCAAAAAAATACCCTTATAACTCATTTTATAACTCTAACTCCAAAACGAACTCACTGCTTAAAGCCATGGATTACGCCAGGATTAATACGTTGCATGCGAAACCGCGATCGTATGCACTTACGATGCAGAAAAGAGCCTGAAAATACTATAATTATGGTGACATATAAAAGATACAAAAATTTCTGCAATGATTTGCTGAAACGCTTAAGACGAAACTTTGAAAGAACTGAATTAGAAAATTGTGCTAACAATCCGAAAACAAAATGGAAAATTATAAATAAAATAACTAATAGATGCAATGATAAAAAAACAACATTCCACTGATCTCCTTAATATTGCTGATACACCAGAACAAGCAGTAGAAAAAGTAAATCTGTATTTTTCTAACATTGCTAAAGATCTTTCTAACAAACTAAAACGAAATCCAGAATCAAAGCAAATATCTGAACCTAAGTACGCACCAATTAATTCTATGGTTATGTCAAATACACACGAGGACGAGGTCGAATCAATACTCTTGAGCTTGAAGTCAGATAGTGCAATGGGGTGGGATGGTATTTCTACAAAACTACTAAAATTGACTAAAAACACGATTGTTCCCCTTCTTACACACATTGCAAATCTCTTCATAAGCTCCGGTACATTTCCAAATGTCTTTAAGATTTCAATTATTCATCCTATCTATAAAACAGGCAATAAAGAATCCCTAAATAACTACCGCCCGATCTCGATTCTTCCGGTAATGTCAAAAGTATTGGAAAAGATAATGAATAAAAGACTTTGGAGTTACCTGGACAAAGAAAACATTTTATCAAAAAAACAATACGGCTTCAGAAAAAACAAATCAACAGCTAACGCAGTTTCCGATCTTACAGACTTTGTAGCAACTCATATTGACAATAAGGAAAAGTGTATTGGAGTTTTTCTCGACCTTGCCAAAGCGTTCGATACTGTCCCTATTCCGATTCTTCTCAAAAAGATGGAAAATATTGGAGTAAGAGGAACAACATTGATGTTGTTTAAGGATTATTTAAACAATAGAACACAAAGGGTTTCGATAGACGGTGTAGTTAGTAATGATGCTCCTGTTACATTTGGTGTCCCTCAAGGTAGTGTCTTGGGGCCAACTTTATTTCTTATCTACATTAACAATCTTTGCAATATTCAAATAGAAAACTGTCAGGTTTTCACCTTCGCTGACGACACGGCATTGATATTTTATGGGAAAACGTGGAAAGATACAAAAGTTAGTACGGAGATGGGTATGTCCAAAATTATAAATTGGCTAAATCAAAACATGCTATCACTAAACGTTGCAAAAACAAAATTTGTCT
The DNA here is from genome assembly GCA_023078785.2 of Hyles euphorbiae. Classification (NCBI taxonomy): domain Eukaryota; kingdom Metazoa; phylum Arthropoda; class Insecta; order Lepidoptera; family Sphingidae; genus Hyles; species Hyles euphorbiae. The sequence goes on from CM041058.1 coordinate 17,099,236, forward strand.
TGTTTGGTAATACTGCGCGTTCCTTTCCACCTGAAACTGACTTTAAAATCCAACTGCACATTTCTTGCTCATATCAATCTCCTACACCTTGTAACTGTACTTACTTAGAGCGAACTAAAATCATAAAATATTTGGGTGTTATACTAGACGAAAAACTAACCTGGTGCCCGCACATAACACTACTAGCAGATAGGACCAGAAAACTGATTTACATATTTAAAAAACTGAGGTCCTTAGCTGATTTTCCTTTACTTAAGACAGTTTATTATGCTCTAACACAATCAATTTTACAATATTGTATCACCTCATGGGGTGGGGCACGTAAGAGTCATCTTATAAAACTCGAGAGGGCGCAACGGGCCCTCTTGAAGACCATGATTTTCAAACCTTATCGGTACCCCACAAGTGATCTGTATTCTGAATGCGATGTCCTTACGGTCAGACAACTTTTTATTAAAGAAACTATACTTGCTCAGCACCAGAAATTAACATACACGGCTAATGAACATATGCCCAGACGAGACCATAGCATTTGTAAAACGATTCGGTATAACACGTATTTTATAAATAAATTTCAATGCTATTTAGGCCCAATATTATATAATAAGATTAATAAAATCATAAAAATTTGCTCGCTCAATAAACATCAGTGCAAAAAACGAATTACAACTTGGCTAAAAACTACAAGCTACAATGATATAGAAGCTTTGTTCACAATAATAAAATAATTTAAGCCACACTTTTATTTACCTATATTAAACCATTATTTAATGTTTTGATCGTATCACCTAAGTTAACTGTTTGTTATTGTTATAAATAGCCAAATAAAAAATGAAATCATTATAGCAATAACAAAAAATAAAAAATTGTCATTATAGTAATGAAAAATATGTAACTAATTAAGTACCCAAGTTCACAGTTTTAGTGGAACTTGATTATCACATGTAATAATTGTAATACGGCGGTAGTTGTGAATTGTAACATTTTAGTTATACCCCAAAATAGTGTTACCGCTCAGTTAATTGTTCTCGTTATATAAATTGTTACAATGTGATCAAATTATGTTAAGTGTATTTTTATATACATTAACGTTGGTAATATGCATATACGAAAAATTGTGTATTGTGATTGGTGTCACTGGAAGTCGCTGTCGTCTAAGGCACAGGCACGGCCTAGTTTAGTCGACAGTGGTCACTAGTAATAAGATTACATAATGAGTTATACATGTTAGGGTCATCCTATGTTAGTAGTATTATTTGTTAGTTTTAATAAAATAATGTAGGTAAAATTACTTTTAATATTATTGATAGCCTTCTGCATTTTAATAAATATATTTCTTGATTTATTTACTTTTCTCAGTTTATATGAATTATATTAAGCTACATATTTTTAAAAATGAGGTTTTGCATTTATTATTTTACAAATACCTGGAACATGGTTAATGTTTAAGTTTATTTACTTTTGTACCTCCAAATGCCTTTATATAAGGGAGAGTTTGATTTGTCTCGGCATTCAAGTGTGAACATTCAAAGAGTGAACATCTCAAGAAATACTAACTGCGTTAAAATAAGGAAAATTGATTGGAAAGTGTGTAAAAAGGGAAGAAATATACGATATCTACAGAAATAAGTGTTTAAATTATTACATATCCCAACATACATTGTATGCATAACATAATTATAAGGTATGTACTCTAATACTTTTGGTGTCAAATAAAAATAAATACAAATACAAAATACAAATTGCTCAATTTTTGTCAGTATGTGTGCAATTTTGCCGATACTTTCTTGCACAACTAAGTTAAGACTGTGGGCGAAACAGCTAACTGATCCCCAACCACCTATTCGCACTGCGCCCAAAATGTTAGCGGCGTTGTCGCTGACAATCGCGCCAATGTTATTTTCGATGTTCCACTCTGTGAACTTTTGCCTCAGGAAATCAGATATATTTACACTTGTGTGACTTTGATCAAAATTAATGCACCCAATCATAAATGACACTAATTGATGGGAGTTTACATCTATATAATGTGCAGTTATTGCAATATAGTCATCATTAGTAATAGATTTCCAACCATCGGTGGTGATACATATAGCCGTAGCTTTTGTGATTTTACTTTTTACATTTTCTAATAGTTTATTGTAAACTTTAGGAAGCAGAGTTTCCAAAACTGTTTTGCGTGTGGGTAGTGAGTATCCAGAATTTAGCATTTCGACTAATTTTCGAAACTCTCTTTCCTCTACGATCCTCAAAGCGTGATAGCCTTTTGCAATCATTCTGACTAATTGTTCGTCGATCTGCTGAATTCTTTTTAGTGGCAGGGGCTTTTTCACCACAACGAATTGATTCATAGACGGAGCCACCTCCGCACGTCGTCGAGCAAGTGCACTTACTGCTGGAGGGGTAGTTCTTGAAGTACTACCTGTTGTGGCTTGCACGTTCAAATTTGCGGTGCTTGTACTAGCTACTTCACTTACATCAGCCGAGGACACTTCTTGAACAGGTTCTAATCTGTTCATAGATATATTTATAGTGGTATGTACTTGTTTTATGTGCTAGAGAGAGCTAGAAGACATTGCCAGAATCTTTGAACAATACAGACACTTTGCTTTCTTTGGCTCCGTTTGCTCAAAGTGGTTCCACAGTGGACTAGATTTTCGCTTAGATGCCATTTTTTTGTCACAAACAATCACAAAAGTCTCCCCTAATTCGTTATTTTCTTTCACGAAATAGTTCTACAATTTAAATGGTTATTCAGAATCAAAGAAAAGGCGGGGGAAAGACTTGTTATAAGGCTCGACTCGTTGCAAGAGTCTTCAATCAACGGCGAGGCATTGATTATTTTGATACGTTTTCACCTGTCATCAGACATAGCTCTTTAAGGACGCTGATAGCATTAGCTGCGAGAGAAGGACTGAAAATTGATCAAATGGATGTGAAGATAGCTTTTTTAAATGGAAATTTAAATGAAGTAGTCTACATGAAGCAGCCCGAGGGGTTTGAAGTAAAAGGAAAAGAAGATTATGCATGTCGTCTACAAAAATCTTTATATGGGCTGAAGCAGGCTCCACGAGCATGGAATGAAAACCTTCATTCAGTACTCACAAGATTAAAATTTAAAAGATCAGAAAATGAACCATGTGTTTACATGCGGACACAGAATGGAAACACAATTATTATTGCTGTTTATGTTGATGATATGTTACTGTTCTGGAACAACAAAGAAGAACTGCTTAAGGTCAAAACTGAATTGATGTCCAATTAAGAAACAAAAGATCTTGGCAAGGCTGAATTGATGCTAGGAATCCATATTGTGCAAGATGACAATGGAATTAAGTTACATTAAGAGAAGTATGTAGATAAAATTCTGAAGGCATACAACATGGAAGATTGTAAACCTGTGGTCACACCATTTGCACACCATGCACACGACCAGATATAGCTTATGTAGTGAACTACCTTAGCCAGCTCAATGAATATTATGAAGAAAAACACTGGATTGCTGCCAAACGCGTATTGCGGTATCTTAAAGGGACTAAGTCACGGTTTGAGATATGTGAAAGCGAAACAACAACTAACTATAGAAGCTTTTACTGATGCGGATCATGCAGGAGATAGTGATCGACGATCTTATACAGGATCAGTGTTCCTTATTCAAGAAGGAGCTGTTTTGTGGCAAAGTACGAAACAACGGACGATTGCTCTTAGTACAGCGGAAGCAGAGTACGTAGCAATATCCGAAACTGTTAGAGAAGCAATATTTATGCAAAGATTTTTTGCAGAAATATCGAATGGACAATATAAGTCAAGTGAACCCATGACTGTCTACACTGATAGTCAGTCTGCCATTGCTATCGCTAAAAACCCAGTACACCACCAACGGACCAAGCATATAGATGTTAGGTACCACTTTCTACGTGAGGCAATTGTAAATAATAATGTGATACTGAAATATAAGGAGACAGCATGCATGATTGCAGATGCTTTAACGAAACCACTTCCAAGAGGGAAGTTTGAGTATTGTGTGAGAGGTATGGGTATATGTGTTTAAGCAGTGTAAGGTACTTGCATGGACATTAGGTTAAGGAGGAGTGTTAGAGCATAGAGTTGCTATTGGACTGTATGTAACCTCATATCAGTGTGTAAGACAGACTGGAAGGATTTTTTTTTTAATGTAGATTCAAAAATAAAATAAGCCTTCGAATGTGCAAAAAATATTTTTTTACGCAGAGGGAGGCCCTGCGATCGAACATTATTGATAGCGCTAGGTCGCTTTCTAACTACACAGAAGCATCTCAAGATGATGAGACCTCGGGAACAAATGAAGTTGAACCAAACACTAATCGTCATGTTTATGCGCAGGAATGCATTATTTTACCGGACTACAAACGAGCAGCTAACACCAATAACCATTGTGTTTTCCAAATTGTGGCAGTATCACGTTATACAGCATTTCTGATAAATTACGTGCTATTGTTTTGAGCAACCATAATTATTATTTGCCAAGCTCAGCTCGTATATGCTCACAACATTTATTGAGCCATTCGTGGGAGACGCTATTTAATTCGGAAAATAGTATGCAAACATTTACTGCTCGGCAGATACAACATATATTTTCATTTGTCAATAATTCTATATTAGATTTTGAAAATGTTCAAGAAATGGATAAACTATTATCTATTATCTAGTTTTGAGTATTGGATAGACCTTACAAAAGAAAAATTCAATATTATAATTCGAGACGTAGTTCGACTTACGGAAATAAAAGAAAGTACGGAAAAAAAGAAGTGGTCGCCCTCGGTCTGTTAGGACTCCAGCAGTGATAAAAGCTGTGAAGGCGCGAATTCAAAGAAATCCCAAACATAAGCAGAAACTGTTGGCCCTTCAGATGGGGTTAAGCAGAACCACGGTGAAAAGGGTGTTAAATGAATACTTAGGACTTCGGGCATATCGAAGAAAAACAGGACATCGTTTGAATGCTCGTCTAATGGACCTGAGACTAAAGAGATGCCGCGCTTTGTTGAAGCGGTACGCGGGAAAAAAATATCGGGAAATTCTTTTTTCAGATGAAATTTTTTTTACCGTAGAAGAGAGCTGTAACAAACAAAATGATAAGGTGTACGCACACAGTAGTGAAGAAGCGAGCAACCGTATTCCGCGTGTCAAAACGAGGTCATTTTCCATCCTCGCTCATGGTATGGTTGGGAGTTTCTTATTGGGGCTTAACAGAGGTACATTTTGTGAGAAAGGTGTATAAACGAATGCAGTTGTATATCAAAATACAGTCCTGACGAACCTTGTGGAACCTGTTTCTCATACCATGTTCAATAACAGGCACTGGGTATTCCAACAAGATTCGGCGCCAGCTCATAGAGCGAAGAGCACACAAGACTGGCTGGCGGCGCGTGAAATCGACTTCATCCGGCACGAAGACTGGCCCTCCTCCAGTCCAGATTTAAATCCGTTAGATTACAAGATATGGCAACACTTGGAGGCAAAGGCGTGCTGAAAGCCTCATCCCAATTTGGAGTCACTCAAGACATCCTTGATTAAGGCAGCCACCGATATTGACATGGACCTCGTTCGTGCTGCGATAGACAACTGGCCGCGCAGATTGAAGGCCTGTATTCAAAATCATAGAGGTCATTTTGAATAAACTTTAGTGTCATAAGAATCTATGTTTTGTTAAGTTCATTTTGGTATATAAATGGTTACATAATGAATAAACTTGTTTAAACTATTTTATATTAAACATGTGACAGAATTTATGACCTGACTAGGTATATTCATAAAAGTTCTAACTACATGTTCCAAAAGAAAAGTTATTCCCTTCACAAATATAGGAACTTATTTAAACCTTATTTTTTTGTTTTTGTTGATTATTTTGGCCCATATGCAGCAACTACATCAGATGCTCAGATTAGAGAAAGAATGAACGTTGTAAATAATCTGGCAGTTATGGTCGACGCCTTAAATATGAATCGAAGAACGTCTCTATTTAGAAACATCACTGGTGATCGTGATCACGTTTTATATTTCCCCACCCTAGAGTATAAAGATTTAATTTTATTAGCTCTGGGAACTTATCAGATAAGCAAGCTCGGTCTTATTATGGAGAACATATACGTTTCCATGGGGATTACAGGATTGAAGTATCGAGTGAACATATTGATTCCTCTGAATATAATCTTAGAGGTACCGGCGTGACAACACTCATGAGAGGAAAAATAAAGTCACGCCACGTAACCAGGAAGCAGTACTACGTTTACATTTTGGTAGAAAATAACAATTCTGGTTGGACTGGGATCACGGAGTACTGCTGTAGTTGTGTAGTTGGTAGGCGCACTGTTGGTTGCTGCGCTCATATAATTACACTAGTCTGGTATTTGGGATGGGCCAGACATCAGCAAAACATCTCAGCACCCGCAGAATTTCTACATGAAATAATGATAAGGGAGGACGAGGCATAAAATAACTATTTTAATTACTAACTATTTTTTAAGAACTTTTTTAGTTATTTTATGCCTCGTCTCATGCCAAAAAATATATCTGTCTCTCTCTTTCTCTTCAGCCACAGGAAGTCCGCTATTGAAAATAGACCTCCCTCAAGGATCTTCACATCGACCTGTGGGAACCAACCTGCATTCAGCGGTTTGCTGCAGCCCAAACTAGGCTGTCCGTCCACCTTGTAAGCGGGCGTCCGTCGCTTAGCTTGCTTGTACGTGGTCTCTACTCCAGAATCTTTCGTCCCTAATGGCCATCAAACCTTGGAGCTATAGCCCGGACCAGGGCTTCTTCTACTTGCTAATCCTTTGGGCTACATTAGCAAAATTTGTTTTTCTACGAATTCTTGATGTGATAAAAAATACCGAGCATGGCGCTTTCCATAGCATATTATTCAAAATTCCGTTGTTGCAAATGCATTTTTATTTTCGTTTAATTTGTTTAGTTTTGCGCATATTTTTATTTTTCATTTTAAAGCGTTCATATTTATGTTCAAATATTAAATAAATAAATAAATAAATAAATAACACCCAACAGTCACATACATAGTCCTAACCCCACAGTAAGATCGAGTCTTGTGTCGTGGGTATCAGGAACTACGAGAGACTTTTCGGTCTCACAAACACCCAGACCCGGAAGAAATATTTGTGGGCCGCACAAACATTTCTCTCGGTGCGGGGATCGAACCCGCGGCCACTCGTTTCACAGGCGGCGTCTAACCAACTACGCCACGGAGGCTGTCGTTATTATATGTATTTTCCATAGCACAAGATATAGAAATATAGAAAGGAAATAAATATGATGAATTTGATTGTGTTTTTATCTTATTAAAGAATAGTAAACTTTTTGTGATATGATAATTTATTGTATACTGATTAACACTACACTAATTAACACAAAGTAGGGTGCCTACCGATTTCAAAGTGAGATGTGGATGATGGAATGTGCCCCGCCCATTGCTACTTCAGCTTACTAATCCGCTGGGCTATGTAGGTTACTTTAGTTCTACTACGGATCTCGTAGGGTAAGCATAGCTGTCTCCATAGCTCGTTGAGTGACTTTGAACTTCCTAATAAGGCCCTTAGTGAGAGGCCACGTCTCGGTACCGTATCTCACCACAGGCAACACACAACTGTCGAAGACTTTCGATTTAAGGCGCTGAGGTATTTTGGACGAGAAGACATTGCGTTGCCCGCACACTGCCCCACAGAGTTGGATTCAACGATTGACCTCTGTCTCAAAGTTGGGCCTGCTTAACCGGACCACTTGTCCTCAATAGACATATTCGTCTACAACTTCAAAATCCGAGCCCCCAACTCCGATGGGGGTCGGCAACCCATGGACATTCGACATGATCTTCGTTTTGTCTATGATCATATTAAGACCTACCTGTTGGGAGACTTGATTGAGGTCTTCGAGCATAGTACTAAGGTCTTCTAGCGATTCTGTCAAGACTATCACATGAACATGTATGTATGTACAATATCATCGACAAATCAAAGGTGAGTGATATACTCGCCGTTGATGTTGATGCCGAGTTCTTCCACTGCAGGAGCTTGAAAGCGTTTTCTAGCGCGGCAGTTAACAGTTTCGGAGATATGACATCTTCCTGTCTCACGCCTCTCCGTAGTGGAATGACCTCCGTGTTCTGATCTTGTAGTCGGACCGACATGGTGGCGATCATTCAGCACTAAGCTATTTCAAACACGCCGCTTGTAGACAAAAACATACTAGGAACAATACTATATACATTATATTGAGATTGGCCAAACTATAGAAATTATATACAGACATAACCTATAAAAATTCAAAATCGAAAATATTTTTCCCTGGTATTATTTGACAAAAATATCGCTCACGTTTGCTTAAAAAATTACGACGCATCAAACAAGATTTTTATCAGGTCAAGACGACGCCACACTTGATTACCAATAAATAAGATGTATGGAGAACTGCCATTTTTCTATGGTTGATACTTTTTACCTTTTATTTTCTTTCTTTTTAATATAGGTTTCTCTGTTTTAAGCTTTCTCGATGGCATAATTTTCAGGGACTTTTTTAATTGTTTGTATTAATCTCTTCTAGCTACTTTTCTAATACATCTTCACTCGTCTTAATTTTCTTAATATTCGGCATAGTTTTCCTATAATAATAAATCAATGCAGTAAATAAATTTCTCAACCAAATTCAACATTAATTTATCTTCAGTAATTTTACCCAATTAGTTACACTAGTGGTCGCCTAGCGGTCGAAATTCGACCAAATCAAGAAGAGAAAAAGTTTTCTGATTATTCGTGCACATTTAAATGTACGTATCTCTCAAAATTAGTTATATGTATATCCTGAAGTATATGCAATTACTAAAATCGTAAACTACATTAATTGCTTTAAACCAGCAATAGCAAAATATATATTTTTCTGTACCTGAATGTTGTTATTGCAGATTGCTGCTACAGAACTTTCTTTATACATATAATTAATGATAGCGCTCAGTATTTCACGAGTATTCGTCAAATAAATCTTTTCTGTTTGATATTCAACAAAACCACAGTAAACATTTTTTTCTGATTGACATTCAACTACATACATATGTCTTTAATAAAGCAAAGAAACAATTTGACCAAAGAGTATGTATACGTGTACAAATACTTGTGTATGCGTGTGTCAAATGCATGCTGGTTTATTTATTGATTTAATGTACTTTTTATGCATTATTATTAAAATCTTGTTTTATATTACATTTAATATCAGGCTTAATATTAATATTATTGCCTCATTTAAAATTAATATTCTCTTTTAATATTAATATTATTACCTCATTAGGCAAATAAAACCTTTTTTTTTTATATGTCTATGTCAGAAGAACAAAATGAAAAAGAAAAGAATCAATTTGACACCAGAGTATGTATACTTGTGTATGGATGTGTGTGTGAAATGCATGGCAGTGTGTGTAATGTTTTATTTTTTTATTTAATGTACTTTATAAGCATTATTATTGAAAAATATTAGCATTCTCCACTTCTCCTACACATCAACTATAAGTGTGCCAAATTTTATGCTCCTGCGTCCGCGCAATTTTCGTAAAAAGGGATCCAAAGTTTTTGCATCACTTATTAATATATAGATAATAATAAAATATTATGACATATGTACATTGGGGTGTCCCTTAAATTTCGATTTTAATATATTTCAACGCATAGCTTTTTAAAACTTTCGTATTGACCCAATATAGCATAGAAAAAAATATAAGGCCGTTTTACAAACAATAACCCGTGCCGACTTGCAATTTAACGGTTTCCATACAAGTTACGCGAGTATCGGCGCAGCGACCAGGGGCCCTACTATATAAATCCGAAACGAAGTTCGAAACTTCGGACGATCGAAGTTTATATACGATACGAATGTATCTACTTTATAAAAGTTCGGATTTGTATAACGTATATCGTAACCATAAGTTTATGGTTACGACAATAAGTCAATAACGACCATCCTTACTAATATTATAAAGGTGAAAGTTTGTATGTATGTATGTATGTATGGATGTTTGTTACTCTTTCATGAAAAAACGGCTCAACAGATTTTGATGAAATTTGGTATAGTGATAGCTGACACCCTGGATTAACACATAGGCTACTTTTTATCCCGAAAAATGTAGTGTTCCCGTGGGATGAGTCAGGAAACCAAATATACATATTTTCTACTCTTTCAAATTCAAATTGTTGGCACGGGATGTCCTCTCCTACGGAAGGGAAATATAGTCGACGGCACGCGGGAAATATAGTTAGTAGACACGCGAAATAATATGTTCTTGATGTGGATTGGACTCAAAAACTATCTGCACCCGGGCGAAGCCGGGCCGGGCCGCTAGTAAGTATATAAGACCATAAGTATGTACATTTGTATCGTATATAATCTTCGATCATCCGAAGTTTCGAACTTCGTTTCGTTGAATATAGTAGGGCCCCTGTAACTATACGTTTCTTTTGTCATTTAAAGCGAGATTTTTAAGATTGTGAGTGCGCGTGTTATTGTTTATTACATTAATAATGATGTCAGTGGAATTACGAAGTGATAAAACAAATATTTTTCTAATAGGAACGCCTAGCCATCAAATGAATGGTGCAAAATTGAGAAGTTTTCGTTTGAAAGTGTAAATCTTGTGATTCGGGAGTGCATTATATTTTGGGAAAAAGCCAGAATACCCACAAAGGCATTAACTAACTGTGTGGAGAAACTTACTGATTTGTATCATGTTTGGAGAAATGCAAAAAAAAATATAATTAAGAAGACTCAAGACTCAAGAAATATTCAACCACCGTGACAATAACTTAAATAGACCTAGAAAAAAAATATTTGATATTGCGAATTTGAGAGAATTAAAACAGAGGAAGACAAAGTATTTTGAAGAAACAGAGAGAGTCAGGTGGACCGGGATGCTTCGGTGGTGTGGACAAAAAAAGGACATAAAAGAAGAAAAATCTAGACTAAGACGATTGGAAAAAGAGGAAAGAAAATAAGATACAATAACAGCTAACTGATTGAACTAGGTGTAATGTTTTTGGGAGGTGATCCAACAAATAAACTAAAACTCAGGCCTCCTGAAGTTATGCATCAGGTACGATGGATAACGAAAACCTCTTTAAAAATATGTTTGCATTGGTCACAATTCCGAATGCTTGCAAAGGACAAGATTGCTCTACAAGATGTTTGTTTATTCATCGTCACACTGAATGTTAAAACCTTGGCTCGAATGCTCAATGGCGATTACGAGTAAAGCACCTAGTCAAGATTGGTGTTTCTTGAAAGTTTTCAAAGATTACGAAAAACTAAACAATAAGTAAATTTAGCAATCACTTGTGGCATTTATGCGGGAGACAGTCTTTGTATATATTTTTGATAATGAAGTTGACAATCACACTAAAAGAAAAATGATCGCCAACTCAAAAAGAGATAAAATCTCAGATCAAGCAAATGCTATGTGGGTCAAAATACTTTTTGATGCCTAAAAATCGGTCTCTTGGAATGAATATTTGATTTTATGGAAAAACAGTACAACACTCTGATAAAATATATTAATTTCGAAATATCACATTATAATCTAGTACAGGGAATAACAGGTGACCGCAAAAATATAATAATTGTTTGAAAATTACGGTAACAACGTTGTCATTTTTAGTAACGCAGTAGCTTTTCATACAAAATACTGATGTCCCTGAGCGCGTGACTCGGACTGTACAGAGCAATTTCTCACAATATTTCCTTAAACGACCTTTATCTTTAATATCTCTATAAAAATGTGATTTGTGAACCTTATTAAAATTCCAATAAATATTTTTTACGTTAATCATTTCATACAATAAAGACTGATTTTGTTTGTGTCCCCAACATATAAAAAAATCGTAACTACCTTGCGTTACTATATGGAAATAAACCTAAAAGTGAGTGTATTACATCTTTTTGTACTTCATTCGGTTCGAAATGTTTTAACTTGTACAACGAATCATAGCAACTGCACGGGGGGAGTATGCTAGTCGAATTAGCCGCTTCACAGTCGTCGAGGGAGGTGCGTGTATTTATTGCGTGACCGCTGAGTTACCGCTGTCGGAAGGTATGTAATAACAATATTTACATTATTATTTTTGTTATGTACAGGTTGTCATGTATCGGTACTGTCAGTGTTAGAATATTTGCATTTTGTTATTTTATTTAGTGATAATTTACAAAATAGTCAAATATTTACAACTGCGTAAGTGCTACACTGCGTTACTAGAAAAAGTAACGCAGTTGTTGTATGGGTAACGTAGTGGTTTTTTAATGAATGTTTTATGTTAATAATACGTTATTATAAGCTTCTACTCATATATTGTTTATCCTTTTCTCAGAAATAAGTGCCTGCCATAATGGCGCTAACGAACGCAGAAAAACAACGTCGCTATAGGCTCAAATTAAAGCTAGACTCTGTTAAACGCGCTGAAGCTAAAAATATAGTTAATTCTTTAAAACTAACGCTGCAGAGGGTTATATATTATAGACTATACTATAAATAATCTATATCTGCATAAAAAAACAAGAAATGGAATACTTTAATTGATAATAAAAAACAAAAACTTTATGCTCGGATTAGGCATCAAAAAGTATTTTGGCCCGGATCGTTGATGTGTAGTTCCGCAATGTAATAATATGTCGGTACAAACTCCGAGCAATTTGTTTATTAATGTTTCAATGGTTAAAAAAGTTAGGAATATATGGCTAAAAATGGAAAGGCAAGATCCAGGATCTTTATCTTTAAATTCGATTATTAATTTCCGTGAACACTATTTTGACGGAAATAATAACTTTATTTACAATGTTCATAATATTTGACGTGTCCAGAAAACAACATATTAAAATTATTATAAATAACAGTAGCGATAAATATTAGAGCTACGATTCATTTATTTCCTTTCGGTATTATTATTATGCCAATCGCTGTGTATATGAGTACTGAAAAACTTTATTAATGTTCCATTAAACAGTGATATGGAAAATCGCATAGTTCCAAATTTTTAGCTATTTGCGATGATCCTTATTCCATGAGTAATGTTCCTTTTTCGTAGGTAGCATAAAACTGATTGCATTACTAAATATTAGATAAATATACTGAATAACATAGAAATGACCAAAACTAGCCAACAAGTTCGCGTTATGAATAGTCATATAGATAAGTAATATTTACGAAAGTGACACGTCACTCGCTTCTGATTGGCGTTTCATCTAATATGGCGGATCCTTAGGTTTTGTACTTTTATTTTTGCAAAAATATATTTAATTATAATTAAAAATTAAAGTAAATGTTTATTTTGAGAATCCTTCTATTATATTATACTTTAATATATTAAACCATAATTTCATTAATTCGTTGTTGCTGTCATCATCCCCATTGTCACAATTGTGTACCTCATGTTATAAATGGTGACAACTTTAGCAGATTTTCCCGATTTTCTTCGCCTTTTCTCTGTTTAATTTGGACCGGCCCACATTATAGCGAAATATGCAAAACGGAGTTATTTCTTTTATATATTTAGTACCTAACATGACTAAAGTAGGGATCGAAACCCATTCGACATTACGGTACCGGTATCGATGAATTTCGGTTACCTTTAAGATTTCTGTAACCGCTATGACGCATTGTAAAGGTTACCCTTATACAGGGTATATCAAGACTGCTACCGAAAACGAAGCCGGGTGGTAGTTTAAGCGACTTGAGACACAATGCCACAGAAAAAGTTGCAAAAAAAAGCAACAAATTTTATTTTGTTATTTTTTTCCCTTGACCATATTTGGGTGGTAAATACATTTTTTCCTAAAATAATAGTGTATACCCTTTTATTTATTAATAATCTAACGTATAAAAGAGTTTAAATTATTATTTTAGCAAAAACTATGGATTTACCACCCAAAAATGACGATATTTAAAATATCATAAAAAATAATTGTCGCGTTTCTTTGCGAAATTTTTAGTTACATTGTGTTTGTAGTCACTTAAACTACCACCCGGCTTCGTTTCCGGTATATCTACCGGCATCGGCCTGTGATTGGTTCACTACGCAACGCCATATTGTTGTTATGCCTAATTCATTCATTGCGTTTGCTGCACGTGCTTTACTACGACTAAATTATACTTGCTTGCATTTTAATTAGCCATTTCACTTTTCTATAAATACATTATTTTTTTTTTGGTAAGTGTAAAATTCAAATAGTTTATTATACGTTACAAAATATGTTCGTAATTTGTGTAATGGATTTATTTCATACTATAAAAAAGTGAGCAAGCTATGAAAAAAAAGTAAAAGACATAATATATCTCTTAATATATTCATAATTCTAATAAAATATTCCTTTCATCCCATAAAATAAAATAATAATAATATATAAGTAACTAAGAATATATTAATAATATTAATTCGGTATACATTTATTTTGTCCTTAAGTTCACGATGCGCAAAGCAATCCCCACTCTGTCGCCGAGCGCTCAAAAATCGTGCCGGGGGTTATAGCAGTCTTGATATACCCGGTATACGGTAACAGTTTTAATACCGGTAACCTAAAAAGACCTTTAATGCCAAACAAAATGCGTTGTTGTTGCATAACAAATAAATATCATACTTGTCGTGTTGTTTACACAATATCGCTGGATTCGGTTCATTTCTTTTTTGGTGTGTAATTCTGTTGAAAAAATCATGAAATGAGTAAAGATAAATGTGTGGTATAGTGCCATAATGTTTAATAAAGACAAACGGCGGTATAACCACACACAGGCACTGTCCCCGCTTTGACTTATAAGGAACGGCACATGAAACATAGAGGTAACCCTTATTTCGGTTACCGGTATGATACCGGTTAAATTCTAGGAATCCAATAAAATTGATACCAAAAAATACCGGTATTTTCGTTACCGGTTTCGGTCCCTGGACTAAAGATTTGATAACACAATCAGCCTAAAATCTGCAAAATCTCTATATGAAATTGGCGCGTGACGCTGAAAATTCGTCCAACTCGTCCTGTTTGACGGTATAATATAAAAATATAGTGTAATAATATACAAGCTTTTAATTTACACTCGGCGATGAACTTCCAATAGAAGCCGTTTACACAATCTAGTGAAGTAGTACGTGCCCTAAATGGCTAGAGGGCAGTAAAAAAAAATAGGACTGAACAACATTGAGAGAGATTCGTAGTTTCTTGTATATTTGGAAGATGGCCTTGTTTCATTATATAGTTTTAGAGAGAGATATGCTTTAAATCCGATGAATATGAAGATCGCGTTTTCTGTTAGAATGTTATGTCTAGATATTTCTTTATAACTGAAAACAAATGCTGGGCGATTCTGAAGACCTGAAGGTCTCAATTTTAAAGTCCACGTGTCGGCAAGCAACCTTGGATGCCATCCCCAAGGCGAATAGCCCAGCTTCTAGTAGATGTTGCAAGTAGTCGCTGGATTCAGCAGATCGATGGGTACTCTAGGGGTAGGTCTACGTTTAGCAAAGGACTTTTTATGTCTGATGATGGTGATACCATAAAAAAAGGAAAACCGCGTTTTATTTAACTAGTACTTAACGGACTGTGTAGAAACTTAGGCAATACCGTCGAAGGGAGATTTTTATGAGTGTTTGTGATTTAGCCAAGTTCATATTACATTTTCCGTTCTCGCGTATTCTCATTCGCAATATGCAACCGTTTACCGCATGCAAGGAACTGTTGTATTATTCCAATGCTAATAAGTTCCGCCGCGGTTAGAAGAATTCTTGATTCTTTGAGTTTGCTCGTTTTCTTACAGTTGGTTTTTAATTGCTTTGGTGGCCTGGTGGTATTAGCGTAGCTGGGTTGTATAAGTTGTAAATATTGAATGGTCACTTCTTAAGAGACAGTGCCAATAAATAATAAAAGTTAACGGTCTGGATTCAGCCCCACAGCGAATAGGTCTTAAAATTAATTTCGACAAAACCGAAGTAATGATCCACCACCACCTTGATTCAAAACCTGTCACTTTATGTAGCCTGAGTCAGACCCTTTAAAAATAACTTTGAGAAAGAGGCGACGAGTCTTCTCGCCGTCTCGTTGACGAGTCACCTAACACGTTTGCCAAAAACTTGAAAATGATAGTTTTCAACCAGTGCAACCTACGGTGCTGAGACTTGAACACTCACAGTACGACTGGTCCACTGGCTTATGGTCGCTAAGCGGGATATGGATATGCTGTGCTCGGTGTCTCTATGATATACGATATGATAAGATCCGTAATTAGCTTATCGGACAGAGAACCAAAGTTATAGACATGGTACATAGGATTGGAAAGATGTCTAACGTAGTGTAGGACGCCCACCTGCTAGGTGGACGATTATGCGCCCTGTGGTATGGGGGCGCTTCGAGAATCCCGCCACGGTATCCCCTGCCTGTCGTAGGAGGCGACTAATGGGGAAGTGAAGGTCGCGGGCGCGCAGTGGGGGGCTGTTGTTGCGCCCATTGTACTCACGTACAATGCGACCTCGAGATGTTCGGCAGCAGGAGGAGGAGGAAGCAATTGCCTGTTGCCGGGAAATGAGGAGGCTTCCTAGCCTCCAACATACTTATGGTACGTGCCGCAAATTGAGCGGCATTGTGCAGGGATGGTCCCGGTAGAAGCTGGAGCGCTCTTGCTTCGGGTTCCCGGGGCCGTTCTAATTGCGCTGAAGAGGGCAACGCGGGGTTTTGGTTGGTATGCCTATCGGTGAACCCAACATAATCGCTCCACCCTCCCCCAAGGTGGGGCGTTAGCGGTAATCCGGTTTCCCCGCGTCAACAAAAAAAAAAAAAAAAAAAAAAAAAGGTGGACGATTATGATTTGCAAAAGGTTGCTCCTACATGCTCGAAGCGACAAGTTCACAACATGGCGAAATTGCGAATTTTGGAGGAATCCTGTGCAGCACTACACAGCAAAAGACTGATGATGAATGTTTGAGTTGAGGGTTATGACGACTGGAAACAAATTGTAAATGCCATAAAGAGACACAAAACATCAAAAATTCACTTGGTTTCGTGTCTTTTGAATGATCAATGGCGGTCACATTGGACATTGGCTGTAATAAAGCAGTTACTAGCAAAATGTAATACTGATTTAGAGGAATGATGAAATAAGTCCAAGGGCCAGATAAAATACTGAAGTCCGAAAATACAAAAGAGCTAATTGCTGTTTTGGGCCTAAAACTCAATTATTTGATACAACACAAGATTTTTCTAAAACATTTCACATATGTGAAGTTTATCGATACTGTGTGATAGAAAGAAAAGAAAATGGAATTACAAAAGCACTTGTTAGGGAATACTTTTTAGATTACATGAAGTGATTTATGTTCCAAATCCGAAGTGAAAAAAGGAAGGCATGTCATTAAAAAAATCTGTGCGGTACTGTATCAGCCCATATAAGTCCCATTGCAGTGCACGGGCCTCCCCTACGATCTTAACTACGATTGAGAGTGGTTATGTTACGGTAAATGTGATTAATTGAAAATTATCAATAATTTTAAAAAATTATTAATAATAACCACATGTTTTGGTAAATGGCTGATCCATAAGATCAGTTAGGTCGACTGTGCCCCAAAACCGACTCGGAACACCCCGACTTCACGTAGTCTTTTGGCTACCGACCCTAGAGTGTATATAAAAAGCCGGAGGCGTGGAGGGAGAGCAGCCCCCGCCCGCTGTAACGAAGGATAGGCAACCGTGCGAGCCGCAGCGGCTGAGGCTGGTCACCGGAGGTGACCAGCAAGCCGAAGCTGCGGAGGTGAGCATGGGTGCCTATCTTTTGTTACGCAAGGGCGAAGGGGCTGAACTTCCCGTAGCGCCGGAGACGATACAGAAGCAAATTTGTATTGACAACAAGTGTTTTAAGGGTTAGGTTGTTATAATAGATATTTCTCAGGAATGGTGCGTTACCTTTTCATGGGAGTGGTACCAGGGTAGGTGCGCCACTTCCCCTCTCCTTCCACTCCTCCCAACCCACCCCCTCGTGCTGCCATATTCTATATTCTACCAATTCGGCTCATTATTGTTTTGATTTTGATTCGCTTTACATCACTCTGCCTTACACTGCCACAAGTAACCTTGTTTGTGTGATCTCTAATTAATATAATTGTAAGACTGTGTTTAATATTATAAATAAATACCTGCTGGTCAAAAAACATTGAGTTTTTATTTATTTTATCACTTTCACCAATATGTGTCGTGAATTATTAATAATTACCAAAACATGTGGTTATTATTAATAATTTTGTAAAATTATTAATAATTTTCAATTAATCACATTTACCGTAACAGTTACACCATATAGTACCACCATATACACTAAAACGGTGAAGGAAAACATCGTGAAACCTGCATACCATAGGGATTCATAAGAATTTCTATGGTATGTAAGTCCGCCAACCCGCACTAGGCCAGCGTGGTGGACTATATGGCCTAACCACTCTCAATCGTATTCTCGATTGTAGAATAGGCCCGTGCCCTGCAGTGGGACGTATATGGGCTGATACAGACAGACACCATATAGTCCACCATTTTGGCCTAGTGCGGGTTGGTGGACTTTACATACCATAGAAACTCTTGCAAATCGCAATGGTATGCAGGTTTCCTCATAATGTTTTCTACCATCGTTTTAGTGCGAGGTGATTGATTATTAATACACATATGACACCGAAAAGACAGAGGTGTGCCCTGGGTTTCAAACCCGCGATCATGAACATAAACGGCCACGTCTGGTCCGTTTACAAACAGGCGGCCCACGCACCTTATATATATATATATATATATATATATATTTTTAACATTTACGAAGGGCCCCTGTGGTGAATTTTGCCACGGGCCCCCAATGGGGTTGTTACGCCACTGGGAGATAGGATAGTAATTTGGGCCACTGAAACCAAAGCACATATTTACTCATCACATGAATATTTTGCCAGCAAACAGATCTAGCCCAGGATATTTGATTCCACACAGACTTTACAAACTACTTCTAGAAGATATGTACGATATAAATCATACACGTATATACTCGGAAACCTAAATTATTCCGAGTATTACCGTTCATTGGAACATTACACCGAAACTACCGGACAAAGGATCTCGAATTGATTTAGAGCTTTACACTGAGAGCTTAACTATTAAATGGAGCCACGTTAAAACTTGGAATTTAGCTGGGATGCTATCGCCCTGACAACTGCTTGGGAGTTTCAGTTCCAACTTTCGATAGTTTAGCTACGCGCTCATGTTTCTCTGTTTGTTTATATTATTAGTTTTAAGAATTCTATCTTAAAATCAAAGTCTGTATTATCGGCTGTAGAATGTCTATAATAATAAAGGGATTAATTTGAAGAAGGCACTAAAGGCACTCTAGTTCTGACTGAGAATTTTAATTAATTTTAGGAGGAGCATATACCGGGTATCTCAAGACTGCTACCGAACACGAAGCCGGGTGGTTTTTAGTGACTACAAACACAATGCAACTAAAAATTTCGCAAAGAAACGCGACAATTATTTTTTAAGATTTTTGAAATATCGTCATTTTTGGGTCAATCCATAGTTTTTGCTATAATCATAATTTTAAGTCTTTTATACCTGAGAGTATTTATAAATAAAAGGGTATACACTATTATTTTAGGAAAAAAATGTATTTACCACCCAAATATGGCCATAAGAAACAAATAACAAAAAAAAAATTACGCTTTTTTTGCAACTTTTTCTGTTGCATTAAATCAAACTAATTTATTTCATTAACCAAAAATATTATTAAAATCAAAAACCAAGTTATCCAATTTTGCCACACCGAGATATTACAAACATACCGTAGTTACCTAATTCTTCATAGTAGTTATTCATTTTTTACTTATATGATGGATGTAAATACACGAATTTGGGTCAACTAAATAAACTTATTGAGTTTTGAAACTAAAGACATATTATTTATAAACACAAAAGTTATGCTTTCTTGATTGGAATCTCTTATAAATAAAATATATTTTAATAACGAAACAGCGCTCCTAATATAACTCAAGTTATTTTAGTTTTCCTTCAATTTTACTAGTTTAATTAGAATATTTTCGTTAGTGGAAGCACAAAATAACTCAATTTAGATAATTCATTCAATACTGAAGTGATCAGAAGTAACGTTGTTCATTTATTTATAAAGTTAGTTACTTTTTATGATAACATTTAGTGTTCATTTGAATATATCCATTTCTAAAATTGAAATACAGAAATAGCTTTTGTTTGGATTGGGTTAAGTTGTGGGAATGTTTGTAATGGCGCGTTTACACAATCGTCGATGTTCGCCGATGATAGGCGATGACACGTTTGCGCATCATTGCCACAAATTTTGCGCACCTCGCCACGTATTCGAGCGAGTTGTCAATAGATAAGTCGTCAAAAATGGACGTCGATCGACGTCGATGCATTAGCGGTTGCCACGACATTTATTTAAAAAGCGCGTATAGATACGAGTTTTATGAATATATATAAAAACCAAATAATACCGAGTAAACAGATAAGTAGAAGATGGTGGATGTTAAGAATTTACCGCAACATAACTAGGTATTTGTAATCGTAAAAACAGCGTTTTTTCTAGGGATATATTTTACACTACATAAGAAAACAATATGTTCTTATTATCGCCCTTGAGTTGTTGTTGTTTTGAATCATCATTAACATTTCTGATTTCTTCCCGTTACATCCCGTCT
The DNA here is from genome assembly GCA_023078785.2 of Hyles euphorbiae. Lineage (NCBI taxonomy): Eukaryota > Metazoa > Arthropoda > Insecta > Lepidoptera > Sphingidae > Hyles > Hyles euphorbiae. The sequence goes on from CM041058.1 coordinate 17,119,986, forward strand.
TATCAAGTTTCATTCGATGCCATACCTCAATCCGGTCCTATTTTATTCGCCTCATACTTTCTAGCATACCATCCACTTACATGCAAATAGAGCGTCGTAGATAGCCAGAACAACCCTTAAAGTAACTTATTATTTGTATTACGATTAATATCATGGTTATAAACACAAAATAGAAAATAATACATTATTTAAATAATTATTGAAACGATTATATTGAATAACAAGAAGATAGACTTATATAAATTACGACGGATATATTTTTTGAAATTTATTAGGATTAAAAAGTTTGCCTTATAAACGTAATAGATAACGTAACTTTACCCGTTTACACAGCTCACACAAGGCAATTGGTTCAGTGGTGTAGGCGTAAAAGTTTAACAGGCACTAGACTGTCAAACAAACAGAAGTGTTAGAGCCACGCTGTTGTCAGTTATTGCTCAGCATGAATGATCAACGTGAAGTAACAGCTTTTCCATTGCATTCGGTAAGTGAGATTGCTGGATGCCCAATGCTCCTTTCTTCTTCCCATCCTTTCTCCTTTCCACTCCTCTGCCATTTCATGGACACGCAATACATCTTTGATCCGAACGTTATGGATGTTCATGGGCGGTAGTGATTACTTACCATCAGGTGATTTGTTTTCTCATTTTCCATTAATAAAAACAGACAGACGACAGACAAAGAGTTTCGTTTGAATTTATAATATTAAGTAAACATAATAAGATGAACAGAATCAGAGCAGCACGAGCAGAGACATAGAATTAATTGGATTGATAGAATTGGCTGGTCGTAAAATTATAAACCAAATAACTCTGGTGGTCGAACCCTTATTCATCACATAGCTCTGAATTATAACAAGTACCACTAATACCTGGTTCAAATCAATGGGTGAATTGGCTATGGTAGAATGCTGGTTTTGAGATGAGATGTCATAAATATAATGAAAATAATAAATAACACCCAACAGTCACGTACATAGTCCTGACCCCACACTAAGATCGAGTCTTGTGTCGTGGGTCTTTTCAGTCTCACAATACCCAGACCCGAAAGGAGTATTTGTGGGTAGAACAAACATTTCTAGCGGGGCGGGGATCGAACCCGCGACCTCTCAGTTCACAGCCGACGTCTAACCAACTTCGCCACGTAGGCTGGCATATGATTCAACGACATTTATTTTTCATTTTGGAAGTCAATCATTTAACTAATCGCAAAGCCCCCAATGCCTAGTGTTTTTTAAAGCAGGTACTCATAAAACTCGTAGTAGAATTTCATAAAAAAACGAAGTTATTAATAACAGACATGTTAATTGGATTAAAAACTTGAATTGGTAATGGACGATGAAGGTTTTTGGTCGTATATATCCACAGACGTCCACAGATGTCAATTGTGTCATCTTTGTCAAAAATATAAAAATATACGAAAATTATGATTATTTTATTTAGTATGGGGTGTAATTAAATAATAATGTACAAACAGTTTATTTAGAATTATTTCAATTAGTAATTGTGCTTTTTACGTACACTATATTGCATGTAGTGAGAATTGAACAATGGTGTGGAATTTTTAAGAAAATGAAACCGAAGAAGTTGCAGCAGGCAACTAGGTGCAGATACAGCTGAAACGCACGCGTGCCCTGTCCTATAATTCGACTTATTTATTTTAAAGTATTTTTTTGTATATTCTTGTTTGAAATAAACATTTTCTGTACATCTATAATTTTATTTATTTTCTTTTAGTATATATTGTAGAAATATCAACCCGCAATAGCAAGCTAAAGTGGAAGTAGGCGGACCTTATCACAATAAATGAACAAATATTTTGAGAAGACCGGGTTTCTGTAAACGCAATGCACGTCATCGGCATAAGCGGAGTGATATTCATACAGATATAAATCATAATATTCAAATATATAGTTTAAATCATGTACAAACACTTATAAACTATGATACTTATTTCTGAATAGATTTCGTATTGTGATCAAACTGAACCAATTATTATACGGAAGTAACTGATAGCTCCGGAAAATGCTAGCTGTTGTTACTGAAACTTGTATTTCGATATTTTTTTAATGAAAAATTAAATTTCTATAGCAATACACTGTCACAAACCCGCGGGGCATGTGGCTAGAAATCCATAACTAGCGGATCGTCGACGATGACAGGCAAACATGGGTATTCTCACTTTACTCTCACTCTGATTACCGACAGTTGGCGAAAAACCCCGAACACGAATGTTGTAAAATTTTACCAGGGTTATAAGTTTTGGAACAAATCCCTAAATTGTGGGTGTATATCTTAATAATTTAATTGGTTCATTTTATGATAACGAGTTAAATTATCAGAGTCATTACACTGTAATGTGAGTTATTTAGTATTATAATAATATAAGATTAACAATAAAAATGCATTACAAAAAAAAACACTACACGAGTCAACATTATAAATAATTTGTTACTTATTTTAACATAAGCATAATTTTATTTACTATACTTCGCGGAACCGCTACATTCTCCAGATTTGGGAATGAAAAATATTTCGTTAGCAACACTGCTTGATGTACACGAATATCGGCAATGAAAGGCAATAAGCCGTACACATTACCGTCATCGCCTATAGTTGCCGATGTTGGGCGATTATGTGAACGGGGCATAAGACCAAAAGTTGCGGCACATTTTGGGGTTTACGAAAATGGTAAAAGGTAATTAGGCCAAAATCGGAGTTATTTAGTTCTTTCATTATACCGACGATTTGTCTAATCTACATGTAAATATGTACATCAATACTTATTACGATTTAGTTAGTGTTACTATCAGTCATAAACTATTTACCATGACTATGATATATGAAAAAGTATTACTATAAAATTTGTAGAAAAGAAATCAGGAATTGCCATGTTCTTAATAAAATTATCATCTAATTGTATAGATTCCGCGTATTCCCGTTCTGAGGGGCATCTGAAAGAATTTTACAACTAAAGATTGTTTGGAAAAGTGCTTGTGTGTTTGACACCATTGGATTTATCTCTTTTATGAAAGCGTGTGAAGAATTAACAGTATTGTTTGCCAAGCAAAACAGAATAGGGTCAGTATTTTTTAACATTAGGAAAGTACTAATTTAAAATTATTGCAAATAAATGCAAAAAGAACAAAAATTGTGGATTCACGTCATCAGTAAGTGGCCCATGAGGGGATCGAACCCGCGACCTTCGCGTTATTAGCACGACGCTCTAACCAACTGAGCTAATGGGCCGGTGTTTAAGTTAACGAAAATAAAGAACAAATGTCACTGTCAGATATTTTTCAGTATTGGATCAGCTTTTTTAACACAGCCCAAGATTTCTAAAGCGAATGAACGGTCGTCGTGGTCAGTTAAGTGATATAAGCTACGAAGCTTATATCACTTATCCTTTACAATTATGGCGTTCTATCATTATTTATTTTATACTAGCTTTCACGTCCTGCGTCCTGCGTCGACACCTAAATGCGTAGCAAATGCGGAGTTTGGTACTGCGCCATAGGTTTTAAATATTTTTGCCACTCGCACGCGGCTCGTGACGGCCAATGCGAGCGTGAGCATGTGCGGCGGGGTTAATGAAGTTCCGGTCGTGATTGCTTGGTAAGTTATCAGCTTCAATGTGTCTGGCAAGATGAAAGAACCATCTAAAGCATGTGAATGCTAAGGAAATATTTGGTGATAACATAATTATTTTTATGAGCTTTATATCATATGAAATTCAACTTACACGATATCTCCAAAGTTTAACTATATTTTAAAATAGCATCGCTTTCAGTGCAATTTGACAAAATGTTATCTAAATCTTGGATATATCATTTCAAGATACATTATTGTATTTATCTCGAATTAAATGTATTTGTATCACACATATGTTTGTGAAGTTGATACATTTCTAATAGTCGATCGTGAAAATACCACGAATATTCGCGTAACATTTCTTTGCGTGTCGTATCAATATCATTGATAACCCCAACACATAGTGGGCTGATAGGAATACTAATGACCCCATTACCCACAGAAACTCGTGTTATCAATCAATGTCACAATTCTCTTACGCTGAAAAAGTTTATTTTTGGTATATCCGAAGAGATCTTACGTCAGGAACTACAAATATGTTTTATGTTTGTTGAACGTATTCAAATCAAATATTCTCAGAGGCAGCCCGCTTACGTCTCAGTGTAGTCTAGAATTAGGGGATTTGGTATTATTCGTATACGCCTTAATTTTGTTTCACCATAAAAAAATGCCATCGTAAGTTCAATTTTGGAGGTATTTTGCCAATACTTGTTATGTCGTGACCCGTAGGAAGCAAGGACGTAAATTCCTTAGCGGATAACTGCCACATAATATACTACTACTCGTCATTACCCTGAAAGTCGCTGGTTAGAACCACTTATATCCGCTAGCATAAAAAGGCTAAAGTGCCTTTTTTATTCAAAGGACACGAGCGAAACTGCATACAACCTTACAGAATTGGTTTATGCTTTATTTTTTATGTATAAGACACGTATATCGAAATTAGGAAACAAAATCTGTGCGCCAATTGGGTCTAAAGTGATAATCTGTATTTATTACATAATGAAAGTACCGGAACGGACATTTTTTTATATGCAACCTTTTTAAAGTATCTCGAATTCGAGAAATTTGTCATTTATGTTGGCAATTAGAAGGTGGCGTGATGACAGGCCGCTATGAAAATCTACTATATTACCATTGAGTTATTACAACTGGAGCGAACACGTAGAAGAAAAATTGTGCTCATTTCAATTCATGACAGTGAAGTATAGATAAAGTCGGCAGTGTTGCAGATGCGACACTTCAGAAATTTCTACCTACATCTATATACGCCTAATAGAGCCTATAAATTCTTATATTGAATTTAAAGTTTTATTTTATTTTCTTTATTTGGAAAAAAAAAACATTATAACAATAAATATACAATTAACCAATTAATTAAATATATAATGTTAACGGAAACTATAATTAAAATATCCAAATATGCCATATTTTTGTATTAGAAATAAATTAGAAATTTTAAAAATATATATCCTATCATAACTGATGATAAACTGAAATGTAATGATAAACTGTGAAACTTTCATACGTGTAAGGTCAGGTCTAATTTCGCCCGTCTCCTTTAGTGAATTTTTTAGTTAAAAGGATTTTATTAAGTATAACGATGCATTGCATGTTATTTAAAACATTATGGCCATTGACATAATGTATAGACAGGGCGGAAAGCGGGTAAAGTGCTCCGACGTAAGTGGTGCAAGCGCTCCAGTACATCGCTAGTGGAGTGTTCCTGAAATTAACCATCACTCGCAAAGTTTCCGAAAATATTACTTGAGTGTGATATTCACGGTAATATTTTTGTAACTCCGAACGTATTGAAAGACCTATCCTTAATATTATTGTATTAAATTTATATACAACGTTGATGCGACCGATGGGCATTTCTTTAAACTACATATACTTGGTACCATTTTGAAGCTCTGTACTAAAAATCAATTAAATAGGAGCAGTAGTTTAGTCATAAATGATTTTTTAAGTTTTTGCCCCATTTGAACACGATGTAGCTTTACTAACAGCTGATTACACCTAACGCATGGTCATTCACCTTAAAACGATAGATCGTACTAAAATCTGCGCGTTGTTGCCGCTCTTACACAAATCACACAATAATAAGTACACGATAATAACACGCGCCGCGCGCGACGTTGCCAATTTGTTATCTATTCGTATCCACAGGTCAATGAAATTAATTTACACAGGATGGTTGCGTTTTACTCTTATTTGGAAGCTATTTAGTTTGTTTGATACAAACAAAATCTCATTTTTGGTATTATTAATTTTTGTGCTGTGCCGAATTAATACCAAGGACGTATAGCATACATAGTGTCATTTAATGCCCATCGGTCGCATCAACGTTGTATATATAATATTAATATAGCCAAAAGAAATGCTTAGTCTAAAATGGTCAAAAAAGCATAAAATGTATCCTATGTTACTTTTAATACCTTCAAGAATATGCGTATAAAGTTTCCTGATGATTGTTTAATTAGTTTTCTTGTGAAAGCGTTACAAACAAATTTACATTCACATTTATATTAGTGGGGATAATCCTAAACACAGAGTTAAATAGTTAATAAAGTAAAAAAATGGTCTTGTCTGAAAGATTGTTTTGAAGTCTGATATTATATTTCTTTTTAAAAAGGACAGTCCAGAGCACATACAAAACTAAATGCATAACAGAGAACTAACAAGCATTAATGAACTCTGTGCTTTAATAGAACTTTGACAAACAATTAGACATGTGTAACTCAGGAGTGATTTACTAAAAAGATATATATCCGACGTACGGAGTGATTATATTTTTATATCCCTTGCACTCCAACTAACTCATTATATCCGTACGCGTAAAGATCATTATTGGTTCAATTTCACTGCAAAGATTAGAAAGAAACAGATATAGACTTTTACATTTGTGTGAGCGCAAAAGAGAATATTTATGTTCACAATGTAATGCATGCGCCATGCCTACGATCGTGGAATACGATCACAGTAGTAAATGGAGTGTAAGCGAAAACAAAGCTATTTATAATGATTTAAGGCCTAATTTCGCTGGCATGTTTTCCAATTAGCCAAGATATATTGTATTCATTTTTTTTATCGGATTTGTATTTTGTTTCCGCGAAATATCTTGTACCAGTGATGACCATAGCACAAAAGTTTTAATTACAAAAATATCCAGTTTATGCAATGTTTAAATGTCCATGAATTTTTACATATTTCACTACTACTTATTTATATTTCTAAACACAATTTATTTCTGTTGATAGATATCAGCAGAAAATAATTAATCTCTTTATCTCACTGTAACTAAACCACAAAGCGAATTTTACTCGAATATAGCCTCTTGAACGTCCACCCAAATGTTGATTTTAGATATAGATATTGTGGAAGACTCATAACTAAATTTCTAATCAACTAATTTAAACTCGTCTTTTAGCTCATGAATCATTAAGAGATAGAGATATATATTTTGTGGCCAGCATTCTAAAAGAAAAGTTTTTACTGTATGACAATACTTATGACCTGACTGTGTATCTATTGACACATTGTTTATAATAAAAACAAAAACCATTTAATAAAACCGAAGAGAGAAAAACTAATCATTTTGATAAGAACGCATTCGGGCGCTCCTTGAAGTTAGACGATCTGCTGTACAGAAAATACCTAGTTAATTTAAAAGATCCTTTTGCTAAGCGTTTGTAGATAACAGCAACACAAAGCTTTCCACAGCATCAGTGACATACACATTTGTAAGGCACTGGATTTCCTTAAAATTAGCAGAAATATATCAATAGCCGCGTACTGACTGACCGAGCAGCCTCGCGAGGCCTGCCGCGCGAAGCAAATGCTCGGCTAGTCGGGACGTGCCCCGCCCGAGGCAAACGTACACGCCCGGCCCCCTCGCCCGAGCGTGCCGCGGCCCGAGCCGAGCGTTGTCGGTTTTTTGTCCATGCTCAAAGGCGCCTCGGTACGTTTGCCGCGCTCAATCAAGACGGTTGTGTTTCGCCTCGCTTGTTCGTCGCAGGTTAGCGCCATGGATAAAAAACAGTGTCTTAAATTTATACAACTATACGGTGAATATAGAAGACTTTGGGATGCGCAATGTCCCGATTATACTAATAGAGGATTAAGAGAAGATGCATGGAGAATAAGTTAGAAAATGAACATTCCAATAGAAAATGAACATTCCAATAGCTGACTTGAAGAAAAAAATCTAATCTGTTTTGTTATAATAGTTTCATCCAAAAACGTTTAGGTTTCCGTTTTCTTTACTTTACAAGCCCTAAAATTATTAGAATGGCAGTGTTGGCGGTAGCTTTCTGAACGTACTGCCTCAAAACTTCTCTTGAGCAAAACTGGCTCGGCCATGCCGCGCGAAGCTGCCTCGATCCAAAAAATGTACACATCGAGGCTGCCTCGCGAGGCAACCGTCCCGCAGCAAACGTCTGAGGCTGCCGCGCGAGGCTGCGCGGCTAGTCAGTACGCGGCTAATAACGTATAAAGCATACGAAAACAGTACTAACAAAGTAAATGTTGAGGACAGTGGAGAACCCTTAAAAATTGAACGAGGCGTAAAACAGGACGACCCCGTTGTCATCAAAACTTTTTACAGCGGTTCCTCAAGATATCTTAAACAAAATAAAATGAACACAAAAAGTAATACTTATAAATAGTAAGCATCTCAAGCATCTGGGATTTGCATAACAGATTCTGATAAATAAACACCCAAAGACTTACAGAAAACAACACACTATTAGCAATATAACAAAGGCGAACACGATATGAACACAAATAAGACAAAAATACTGACCAACAATAACAAAAGACTTTATAAGTAAATAGATACGGAATTAATTGTATCGACAACTCACACTTCTACATTTTGTTTGGGTATACAATGGCTATTTTATTTTAATGTAAACAGTAACCTAGAAGAAGGCACGAGAAGAATAATTTTAACATGGAAAAAATGTTGTTTGCTAATAGAAATTAAAAGGCCTAAATAGCCTACACATGAAAGACTGTGATGTGATGTACAACTGTAATATCCTGTGTTTTCTGTATAGTTTTCAAAATTGATGGTACCAAACGATTAAATAGAGAATACTCAAAAAGCATTGGAGAGAACCATAGTACGGACCACATAAATGACACAGAATGAAGTGAGAAAGTATTACTTTGCCTGCGATTCGTACCTGAGACCACAGGTTTGCAATCTTACTGTAATACAACTGCGCCACCGAGGCAGTCGATTATTATTATTACACATTGAATTATTTATATAATTTTTAACTTCCCGACGTGACCTATTGATTACTTTACAGCTTTTATAGCAACGGGACTGGACTGGTTGGCGATAAAATCCTCAAAAAGTAGTTTTGTTTCAATGGGTAAAATTCGCGTAAATCGAAGAAACCATTATTATTATACTTACTCGTAGGCCGTGAGTACTTAAGCTTTAAAAAAAAGACATATGTGGCAGTCGAGTACCCAGAGGCGAGGCTCCGAACTGTCACAATCGAAGTACACGTTAATAGCCTACAACGCTTAATGATGACGTGTTTAGCCCTCTGATAGACATCTTTAGTTTTCTTCAACTTATTATATACAAAAACACTAAAAAAAGTTACTACTTGATATTAAGTTTTTAAGTACTTAATGAACACTCAAGCGCATAATAAATTAGGTACTAGGTACTTATCATACAAGATAATTAAAATTTACTATGAATAAATTCAATCGCAAATATTAACACCATGATGATTAATTGGGTACGCGTTAATTATGTGAGGAATGTGTAAACAAAAAATTAATAGTTTCGTTGGGCCCTATTGTTTGTGGGTCCAAATACGGTTGAAAGCTAGAACCAATTAACAACGAACACAATAGCTCCATTATTTTGTCACGAGCGAAAACATTTTCATACAGAATGAAGTCGCTGTTTTAAAATGGTTTTTAGTTCGCGCCACTGGAATAACAGTGTAATATGTTTTTGATTCTTCTTAATATTGAACCGATCTTAATGTTAAATACTGTACTGAGTAAGTAGTTAAAGTGGGTAATAAGCCCCATTAACTTTGGAGTAAAGTGATTTTTTATTGCAATGGCGTGAAGAAAAGGCCATTCGCCTGATGGTAAGGTAAGCGATACGAATGCTAATGGACTGAAGCAAAATAAAACCACACCATGAATTACAAAGCAATGCTTGGCATTCCAATGCGCTCGCCATCCTGATCTTACATAAGTTTTGAGTCAGTTTCAATATGTCCAATAGTTTCTCAGGCCACTATGTCTCTCAAACCGGCATACAACAGTGCATTTACACTGCTGTGGAGCTTAGACATTACGTTGGTTCCTACCCAGGCAGTCTCTCATAATAAGAGAGCCCTACTAACAGTACCTTTATTTTTAATATGTATATGGAACATACCTCTGACTGGAAGTTGCGTGTATTTTCAATATGAATTACCACTCACTTGAACAATGATGCAATTCGTGGCTTAATAGAACGTCTGTCGATTATAAGTCACTGATTCTTAATTATGCCAATGTGGTGAAAGCAGGTGCCGAGTGTAACATTATAAGTAAATAAGTCTGCAATTTTTTTTTATTGTAATGAATGGCGAGACGAGCTTGCTGTTCGCCTGATGGTAAGCGATGCGACCGGTCATGAACAGTGGCGAAACCAAACAACACCTTGAATTACAAAGCAATGCTTGGCATTCCACTGCGTTCGCCATCCTGAGACATAAGATGCTAGGTCTCAATATGTCCAGTAGTTACTCTGGCTACAATATCCTTCAATGCGAAACACAACAGTGTATTTAAACTGCTGTTTAACGGGAGAAATAGACATTGCGGTGGTACCCACCCAGGCAGCCTCTAACATATGAGAGACCTACCACCAGTAAACAAGAAGCAAACATAGATACAAGTACCTGGATGACCGAGCTTAGCTCGGTATTTTTAAATGTTGTGTTTTTACTAAAACGGTGAAGGAAAACATTGTGAGGAAACCCGCATACCATAGCGATTTATAAAAATAATATTTATGGTATGTAAGTCCGCCAACCCGCACTAGGCCAGCGTGGTGGACTATATGGGCTAACCACTCTCAATCGTACTCTCGATTGTGGAGTAGGCCCGTGCCCTGCAGTGGGACGTATATGGGCTGATACAGATACAGAATTGTGTTTTTTAGAAATCATATTAAAATACGAATGTGGTATATTTATAAAGAATAATATATTATTATATTTACAGGATAATAAAGGATTGATTATTATGATTGGCTTGTGTTCTTTTTGATAGGTTAGGGTCTTAATTTTATATAAAACAGCGGGATCATATTTTATTAGTTTAAATCACATAGCACGTTACAGATTATCAGTTAACTCTATGACAGCAGCACACACAAGAGGGAAGAGGAAGTGTCAAAAATATTAATGTCAATGTCTTGACATTGACATTATTTCGGGACTTATGGTATTTTAAACTTAAGACTAGTCATAAACGACCAAAATATAGTAAACAATCAACTGTTATAAGCATAATTAGATTTCGAGATATCCCTTGAAATTGGATAATGATTTTATTCTTGCAACACTAAGCGTTGCATTTCTTGTTATTCGTATTATTTCTATCTCCCTTGGTCTTTGATGCCCGCACTTCATGCCCCGGCTTTCTAGCGAGTTTAAAGACTGTAGTTGGTCATAATTAAAAAAAAATGTATTATTATTCGCCAATTGATGTTAGGAAGAGTCATATTTTCAGTTTTTAATTTTTTTACAACATTTTCTAAAAACGAATCCTAGCTAGATCGATTTATCGCCCCCGAAACCCCTGTATACAAAATTTCATGACAAATTTTACATTTTGTTTACAAAGCCCCCACAAAAAAAAAAAAAAACTTCATGTTCATTTCTCCAAGAACTCCGCGCCTGGATCTAAATTATGTTTATTTTTATTGAAAATATAAATTTTTCCTATATAAAAAGTAGGTTTCATCGAGGAACACACAATACAATACAAACACGAAATACAATTCTCCTTTAATGATAATCACTTTTTTTTTTTCAAATCTGTCGCCCGGGATAATACCTGAAAATGTTTTAGGCCAAAGCATAAAAAATTGCGTAATTAGTTTTAAGCGGTATTAATATCAATGATATTTTTTATAGATACTACGAATCCTTTAAGCACATTACTGTTGAGGTCGTAGAATGCGGGTGTCCAGTGATAGCCATAGACTTTCCGCCACGAGCGGTTCTGGGCAAAGATCCCGAGAATCTCTTGGACGCCGGCAGCCCAGTACTTGTACCGCAGGAGACGCCGTAGAACTTTGACATCTGGATGCTAGGATAGGTGCGGTTTATTAGGACTTTTCTCCTTAGTTTTTCAAGTAGAGATGGTCAACTCGACTTACTAACTCGAGTTTGAAAATCACGGTAGATGAACGCATTTTGGTACGAAAGAGTAGCAAATATGCATATTTGAATTCCTTGCTATTAGCATTGGAACACTTTTTTTCGGAATAAAAGGTATTCTATGCGTTATATGAAGGTATCAGCTACATACATACGCACTTTCATCAATATTGCTTCGAATTGTAAAGAAGTAATAAACATTTGGCGACTTCTCACATATGAGACACAGATACCATACAGTACAGTTATGTATATCAGTAAAAACTATAAAAACCTTTTTAATTAAATCTTACCTACGAAGTAGTGTTGAGTAGGACATACAAGAGGCAGTACATTTGTCCCGTACATGACGTCAAAATGTAAGAGCGGCTCAACTTTTTAATGTGTACTACTTCATATTTGGTGTACTAAATGGTCTGTAATGTCATTTCATTGGCGTGAGCCATGAGGCAAAGTTATGACCCACAAATAAGCGTCAGTACGCCTCACTTCAATTGAAGTGGGACATTGTACTGGCTCAGTACAAAAATGAAGCTACTCTTACACTCATTTTCAAGTCATGTCCTACTCAACACTACTACGAAGTTCAACACTCTGTTTCTTCCTACTCGAGTTACATGAATTTCAACTCGAGTCGGGTTTATCTCGAGTTGGCACATCACTAGTACTAACGGCCGTTCTCAATATCCTATCTATCTTTAACACGGGGTTAAAATAGCTACCATGGCTATGTCGCTACAATACTACGCTTCATGAAATAAAAATAGACTCATATATTTATAAAATTTAGATATCTATAAATATATGCAGAATGTTTCTATCTCTTTATCTTTCCCCCAAATACTGGATTGCTACTCAGCCACCGGACTCATTTGATATGACGTTATTTTGAGGTTTCGTTAAATTTCGAAATGAAATACTGGATAGCCATTTAGCTCATAAATCGGTCTACTCAGCAAACATCCAGCTAAATTTCTACAGATTAACGAAAAGTTTGTTTTCAGTTACAATTTTTATTGTATAAATATAAACGTTCCATTTGACGCAATATTCTTCATACAGGATTTCTCAAAATTGGAAATTTAACCCTTTATATTTAATATGAGGAATCATTGTAACGTTTTTACTTTTGTTACGATTATGTTTAAAGCTATATTATATATTGCCATGTTATTATTTTAAAAATCTGTTAATAAAATCATGTGGGTGAAAAAACTTATGTCCCTAATCCCTATATCCGAAGCGAGTTTATTAAAAATATTATGATGTTTGTTTATTTTATTTATTGTCATGTTGTAATTGCACTCGGTTTGAAAGTTAGTTTTTGGAATATCTTTTCAATAAATAGGTATATAAAATACCAAACAACGGCTGCAGAACCACCTAAGTACCAAATGGAGAAGACTATGTAAATAAATACGATATGAGAAAGAAGCTGTGCTGGATATTATAAACAGGTAAGTAAGTTTTAACGAATTTATACGATAATTAACTATTTAATATATAATATGAATCGATTATTCACACATTTTAAATCATCATCATCATCTACAGCCTGTAGGATCCCACTGCTGGGTACCTATAGGCTTCTCTCATATTATGCCTCCTATATATTATCTCCTCCTCATATAGTAGTATTATGTAATAAATATGGAAAATAAAGTATGGTACAATGTGTATAACTATAAATAATCCTTTGTTTCAGGAGCTGGAGTGGAGTACATAAATATTCAATGTGTACCTATATAATAAGACCGTCCAAGAAATATGGCTCATATATATAGTGCCATGTATATCAGCTATAGACTAAATAAGTAAGCTCAACAAATATATATGAAAAATAAAAAAAGATATATAAAATTATGACATACTTTAACTTAAACACTTTTGCAGGTAACGCTATAGAAATCATGCATACAACAAATCATTTGGACAATACACACCCTTTTGAAATGAGTATGTAATATAAAAATATACAAAAAAGAATGAGACAAATTGTGTGAAGGAAGAAATATTTGCATCAGAAAACAGTGTTTTAAATCAAAGTTGAAGAATGTTATGAATTTTAATTAATATGTAATACATAAAATAAATTGTTTATTTCACCTATTTTCATTGTTAAAAAATGTCATATTATATTTCTATTGTACATTTTTAATAGTACATTTATTAATTTAGTTTTAAATTAATGTTAAAATAATTGTTATTATTTTGTGTTTATAAAGGAATATAGATATAAATGTAAGACAGATCTAAAGAAATGTAGATAATTAAAAAAATATAATATGTACTAATGATGTTATTAAAATAAATATACTACAATAAAACATAACTCATTTTTATTTGTATTCATTCCATGGTAATTCAATAAAATGCACTGTACGGTTTAAAATATGTATTTTATTATATTATTCCTTGTTGCAACATTTTCATTGGTTATACTATGTGGAGCTGGTGGAAATGATTCAAAAAGATCAATCTCCAATATATGATCATTCTGGGAACATGCTATATTATGTAACACAGCACATGCCTCTATAATAGTAAGCTAATTTTCAAAAACTTATAGCCCAACTTGCAGACAAGAAGATCTTTGTTGTAAAACCAAAGACCCTCTCCACTGGGTTTCTTGTTTTAGTATGGTCTTGATTGTAAGCTTCTTCAGTCTCCCCTTTCCAGAAATGCACATAAAGGAGAATCATTGAAATTTTTACTATCATGCACCGCGCCTGGCCATCGGCCTATAATGTTTCTTATCCTCAAGTTAGGGTCGCAGACTGCTTGCACATTTATAGAGAAATGGCCTTTTCTGTTTCTAAATGTTTCTGCTTGTGGTCCTCCTAAAAACAAGATAATAAAAATTAGAGCTCTAGCAAATATTCTTATTTCAAACTACAAATAATTTTATGTAAATTGAAAAAATATATTCATAAAATTGAATTCTTTATAGGAAACTACTATTGTAGTTGAACATTGTTCCAGTATATACTGAATAGCTACAATCAGTACAAATCATTGTATGATTAATTATATTATATTATATATTTAGCCCTACAACTATTTAGAGAGCTTGGTTATATGGGGTACAGTGGGCTGGGGAAGAGCCAATTACCTGCTAAATGTTTTGATTCCAACAAGCATATATATATAAATTATTGTGTAGAAATCATTTAGAGTGTGCCTTTATACTGTGCATAATATATTATTCTATTCTATGATTAATAATATAATATTATGTACAGTAAAAAGGGATACTCTAAATGATTACTACACAATATAAAATACGCTAGGCATTTTAGAAGCACATTTAGTTAAAATAGGATAAGAAAACATATATTTGTGTACATGTAAAAGCTTAATAGTTATGTATACATTATTATAAGTAGAAATTACCTGGAGATTTGATCCTTATATGTATGAAATTTATAACTTCAATCACTCCTGCGATCTCATAGAAATTATTCGCAATATGGCATTGTTGTTGTTAGTTGGGAATTTTCATGCCACGGTTTTGTAGTTTAACTAACTCTGCTGCAACTTTGTGTTGTACAGTCGGCTGTTCCACATGAAATACATCTCCAATAATCTTCTGGTAACTGCCTGTCGTAGAATATCATAAAGCAAGTAACAGTTGGTCGCAAGTTTTTATCAATCGACTTCTATTTGTAGTGGGTTCTATTTTGTCTCCAGCAAGCAAGGAACACAGATGCAGAACAGTTTCTTTCTTCAGGCGGAACCTCACTTTGTTTGAATGTTTTCTTCTTTGTATTTGTCAAAAGCATTGATTTTTTTCTTGATTGACTCGCCTTGATGAAGCTATATCGTCATCAGACAGCGATGAAACCGACGCGAGAGTCATTTTAGTAAATTTTATGTAGAATTTAATAGTTAAGAGTGGTCGCAGGCGGCCTTAAGACGACGGCTGCTTAAAACTAGAAATTCTTAAAAATTTGACTGTTTGACAGCTGTCAAACTCTTAAGTTGCTTTCGAGAATACGAATCGGATGAATAATGCCCCATTAAATATTTAATTCTTAAGTGGTTTAATCGAAGTTATATTTAACTGGAATCAATTTAACAGGTCATTAGAGCTAGTTAACAGGAGTTGAAAGTTAATTGGCTTTCCAGTATTTGGGCATTTGTTAACTGAAACATAAAATGCATATAAATATCCAACAAAACCTCTTGTTAAAGATAGATAGATAATTGAGAACGGCTGTAAGTCAATAATCAATACTACCAATTGAAGTATATCCGAAGTAAGAAATCTTGCGCACCTAAAGTACCTCGGGGCGTTACCGTAGGGAGAGCGTCGCTAAATTGCCCTATTTTCTATTCCCTTTACTATGGCGCGTGGTCATTTTCCCTTTTATTTCTCAATGCTTAGGGCGCGAGATAGTGATAAATACATCGTTGAATAGTTCTCGACACGCCCAATGGCTTTGAAAATCTAATGACCAAGTTGGATGAAGCATGCATTAAATTTGATTTAAAAATAAATATTAAAAAGACCGAAGTAATGGCCATTAATGCTTTTGACAACCTCTCCCCTGAAATAAGCATTGGCGGAAATGTTTTAAGTTATGTTGAGAAATTCAAATATCTAGGTAGCACATTAACATCCAAACTTGACCTAGATGCCGAAATAAACTCCAGAATAGCAAATTACGAGGTAAAGTTTTCCACTCGCACGATTTAAAAGTCTCTACCAAACTCAGTGTCTATAGGTCAGTGGTGCTGCCCAACCTTCTGTACTCTTCAGAGACATGGGTAGCATCGTATCGTAAACACATTCGACAGATTTCACCATAAATGTCTCCGAGACATTATGAATATCTGATGGTCTGACCTGATGACTGATGGTCTGATGTACTGAGGCGCGCAAACATTGGCGGCATTGAGGTGTATCTGAAGAGGTGACAACTGTGCTGGTGCGGCCATGTGTGTCGCATGTCGGAAAGTACCTTGGTGAAACGCATCTTTTACTCAGAACTCCAGTACGGTAAGCGTAAATGCGGTGGCCAGTACCTAAGATATAAGGATGTTCCAAAGAGACATATAAATAAATGCAGTATTGATCCATCTGAATGGGAGACCAAAGCAGAACAGCGTCTTGAATGGAGACGTCTGGTTCAGGCACAGGTAGCCTTTGAAGCTGAACGTCGCGAAAATTTCGACAAAAAACGTGAGGTGCTAGCAGGTAGGCAGGTTAAGTGGCTTTATGAGAATTGTGACAAATTTACTTTATGGGATACTGTATAGGATGAGGATAAATAGTTGAAAAACGGCAGTTATTTGATTAGCATTCTTCTCATTAATATTATTGATCCACCGCTGAAAGTAGGCGTCACACAAAATTTACTGTTGACCTGTTGGAATTATTTATTAACATACTAAATTCAATCAGCTATAAACAAACTGGCCTTTACAATCTGATCTATAAAGTTAGACTTATATTTTGGACTGTATTTAGAAATATCAACCGAAAGTGTGACCTTGTGTGGAAATCTATTCTGATCTATTATATGATATTAAAAATTTATAGGTCACCTGTATGAAGAAAATGAGAGCGCCGTGGGTAGATATATTTCAGATCATAGTAAAAGTTTACACTAATGCCTCAGCCGACGAGTACGTGCAGTGCTTAGTAGTTATAAGTTCTGACTGTTGTTTATAGCCAGGTTTGAGAAATATCACTTACATTATGTGGCTGATTCTGAAAAAAAAAATAAAAAATGGCTTTATCGAGTTGATAAATTTTTTTTAACTCTTAAACGAATTTGTTTTTGCTCCAATCGTAGTATATGCCTCGTTTGAGGAAAATATTGAAGTGGTCCCCAACTGTTTTGAGTTTGAATAGAATTCATTTTTTTTTTAAATTTGAAATTTAGGGAATGACAGATTCGGGAGGGAATGATTTTTAATATGATTCTACAATAATTAAAAGCTTTATAATGCATCAATCATTTGTTTTATTGCAAAACTATAATTATTAAATCCATACTGTAACAATTTAATTGTTACAAACAAAACACGTTGACTCATAAAAGTAATATTAAATATTAATTTAGTTAAAACAATTTAAAGAACGAAATTAAGAAGTACTATATAATCAGTCTAAAATTTGACTTATGTTTTTAACATACTAAAGACAAGAATGCATACTGAATCAGCCCATATACGTCCCACTGCAGGGCACGGGCCTACTCTACAATCGAGAATACGACAAAATAACAACCTCGACTGAGTAACTTTGGGGGTTTAATTATTTGAAGAACGTCAGCCCAAGCATAAAGTTCTTCATCTTTAACTGTCGGCCATTTCCAGCATTTTGATCCTTTCTTCATACACCGAACCAAAGCCCCATCATCAGATAATGAAAGAATTTTACCAGGATAGACTTCTTTATTCCATGTTATAAGGACATGGTCACCAACTTTATATCCATAAGCATTTTTTTAGAAGGAGTAATTTTCGAAATCTTCACATTACTTTCTGCTTTAGCTTATTTTCTTTTACGTCGCGTTGATACTGCAGGTGTGTCCTTATCCGATACTTCAAAAGTTTTATAGTAACCAAGATGAAAATATTGGCATTTTCCAAAGCCGTCGAAACAAGATAGAGTTCTAAATTCAAGCACATCATTTGAGCAAACAAATTTTCTGATTTTTTGAGTGCCAGGAAAAGTTGAAATAGACTTAGATTTTTTATCAAGTTATTCGTATCATTGATTTCCGCTGTACTAACCTCAATAAGCCTTATTGGGGGACACTTTGAACTCAGAATATTTTTCAACACATTTAAATCTGTCACATCTTTCCCTTCAGCCACGGCTTGGTCGGCAGACCTCTTCAAGGTGCCACCAACACTATCTGGTGCTCTTTTGCCATGACCAGGTTCAGAATAGTTCTAAGTAAAATTGTTTATACCTGGCAAAAAATATTTCAAATGATGAGAAACAATGTGAAATTAAAATTTGTTTTTGTACTGGTTAACTGGGCTATCACTTAGCATGTGAACAGTATGGATGTTCGGTCTTTGATTTTAATCAATGTGGATGAGCACTTCATTTGTTGACAATTTTTTTTTTAACTGTATCATCATTTGATACTGGTGTGCAATATTTCCTGAATGTAGTAAGAATGATTTTAATGTCTCTTCTAATACTAAAACAAGTTCCTTCAAAGTAACAGTTATTTCCTTCTTCAAAGGTTTACGCACTGTTTTTGTCTCTCCATTTTTTTCATACGTTGAATTGTCGTACAGCCATTGTCGATAGGTAACAGTTTTAGTAGCTTGGGAAAGGATGTATTCTAGAGCCTTGTCTCTACAATTTACACGTTCTCTAAAGTAAATAAACATTTAGTACAGTAAATATCACATGTTATATCAGATAACAAATTTGGAATATTATTATGTAAGATGACTTTATTTTCATGTAATTTTGAACTGATTAGTTCTATGTTTGCATGAACGACGCATTTACACGTATCTCGTTCTTTAAGGTTTGCCCAAGTTACCCAAAAAGGCCTGTACTTACAAAATATTGTCAAACTAATTTTGTAAGTAACAGAGTTTACATTTTTTTCATGCAAATTGCGCATATTATCAATTAAAAAACGCTTTTGTTTTAGTAATTTTCCAGATCTAACAAAATCCCTCTTTCCTGGACACATTCGAGAGTTTTCATCTTTCTCCAAGAAATCAATAATATCGTGTTTCACTTTTAAAGGGAGATCGGTCGATTTCCTAAGGAAATTGGGCCTAGTAGTGAAAACTTGCCGGATACAAATGAGTCCTAGAATTAAATAATAAAGATTCAATATACTTTAAAGATAATATAGTCTTTTTGAGCTACGATATGGGGTATTTAAGATATATCCTCTTAAAGTTTTACAAAAACTACCATATTCTACTATCTTCACATATATCTTATTTGGACAATATTTTATATTTTCTGTAACTATGTAAATAATTTCGTTTAATAATATTGTAAAATGTATTACATAATATTATAAACACGTTAAATACTTTTCGATATAAAGTTGATTAAGAAAGCATTTCTGGGGGTAGAAATATCCGTTTCAAAAGTAGGTAGGTCATTATAAAAAGGGAATGATGACGGTAAAAATGTTGGTATTGATAATAAGAAACACATTTTTACAATAAAAAGTTCTATTTTGAAATTAAACTTGTTCCTAAACAATATCTTATGTACCTGGTAGTAACAATACATTGTCGAGGTGCTTTGCAGGAGGTGTGATATCATTTTGGTACCTAGCTCAACCAAGGTACCACATAATAGTCATTACATGTGCACAGCATCCCACTGTCCTTTTGATTGCAATGCAATTACAATAATGTATTATTGCATTGTGGCCATTTTGAGAGCTACCGATCTGAATATAAACAAAACATACAATGTAAAACATATATTTTTGTTCAGTCCTAACCAATAACGCACTAAGTGGTCTGGCATACTATTTATCTCATTAAAATCGATTGATGTTTTAGAATTCTTTATAATTGTAAACATGTCTTGCACATGTTGGAACTAAAATAATATAATTAATATGATAGAGCCTTTCCGTCATAAAATCCAATGAGGTATTGCGTAGATGCACTGAGCAAGCTCTGCTATTTTTGGGAATATAATATTTATAATCTTTTTTAGAGTAGCCAAGAGTTGTCGTAAATAATAAACTCAAAATAACTAACATCACAAAAGGACATTCCTTTCGCGACCAAGCACAAAGAATAGAATTTGACAAACACTGAATGAATTTTTATAGATGTCAATTCTGATATTATTGCAAACAATTCAAAAAGTGGTAGAATATTTTATGATATCCTTATTTTTACAAAAACTGATCCCCACGGTGTAGGATAAAAATAAATAGAAACATTAATCTAAAAAAATACGCCTGATTTTTTAGTCATACTTAATTTCTTGTCCGTAGTTGGACCAAATCGACTGATCTCCTTTATTAGAAAATAAATCATTCCCTCGCCGAGATCATTCCCTCATTGAAAAATTTTATGAGGGCATGACGGTGAGGGAATGACAAAACGAAACAAAATTGCTACAAACTGAGGAACATAACCTTACTTTCTTACGAATTTTAAACAATACTTTATTACTACCGAAAACATGTTAAAATATGTTATGAATATTAAATAAAAAAAATGCTTACCTTTTGATAACATTACATGAGGAAATGACATTAAAAAATATAATATTCAAAAAACTTATTGTCAAATTGATTTTAAGAAAACATCCTTTCTTCAATGGTCCATTCTAGTGTATGTTCTCAAGGGCAATGTTGCCAACTACAAAAAAAAATAAAGTGGGACTTGGTAGGCCTTGGAGTATTGCTCCAATCACACTGTTACAAAACGGTGAGGGAATGATACTTTTTTAAGGACAAATTTTGAATTATATTTAAAAATATTTCCATTCGCATTTGGGAAAAAACTATGAACTCATATAGGAATTTTACGTTTTAAGTTAATGATTATCTTCAAATTTAGCGCTTGGGACATAGTGAGGGAATGATTTTCAGGGTACTTTCTTGGAAATATCTTTGCTGTTTATCATATAAATATAAAATAAATTTCTTTCATACATTCGTAGAAAAAAAAACTTTTCATAATTGACGATCCTGGTTTATAAAAATGATCAAGGATATCAATTTCGATTATTTTTTTAGAATCAGCCATGTACAGATGACCCAGTTAAGGCAGGAAGTTGCTGGATGCAGGCCGCTTCCAATATCAAGCCCGCTATGGAAATCGTTGGTTGAGGCCTATGCCCAGTAGCGCCCGTATCAAATTTGTTTTGGCTTAATCAAGAAGAGACAGAGAGGGAGAGAGCGTTTTTGTCTCGTCATTCTGAGAAAGAGAATCGTCCCAGTATCTCTTTTTTCCCTTGACCGATACAAACAATATACTTTGTGATAGAAAACAAAGGTGACATAAATCGTCGATAGCCTAGTTCAACGATTCGCTCAACTGGCATCGCAGAGTAGACCTGTGTCTCTTTGAACCCATGATCATACTATAGAATAATGTGGTTGAAAACTTTCTTTATTTTGACTTAATGAGATGAATTATTTTTGTTTGTATTTAATAGTGAGACGACCATGCCGTTCGCCATATGGTAAGCGATACGATCACTCATGAACAATAGCAAAACCAGACAACACCTTGAACTGCAAAGCAATGCTTGGCTGTCCATTTCGCTCGTCATCCTGAGACATGTTTGTTGTTGATGTTCAGTAGTTACTTTGGGTACAATGCATTTACACTACTGTTTGGTGAGAAATAGTCATTGCGGTGATCAATGTTCGAAAAATTGTTTTGATTCATCATTAGCACATAGTTATCTACTGCTGGCATCCGCCAAATTGGGCCATTTCATATTTCTTTTGTACTGATTGATGAGAACAAAAAATTTCTTCCCCTCCTACCGCGCCTACTTATTTTTTTTAATCTTCAGATGCTTTATCTAGACATTGTATAATTAAAGTAAAGATTTTTTATTTTCAATGCCCAGAGAGGATTGATTATGAATGCAAAAGTGCATTAGTTGTTTATTTATTCTTCTTTTGCGTCGCAACAGAGCAATGAGTCAACGTTATTTGCATAGGAGTAAGAGGACAAGCTAGACAGAGGTATTTGCTTCATTTTGCCACGGGAAAAAATATATCATTCGTTTTTAACATTAACCCGGCGTCATTGTGGTAGGAAACAGTTACACGGACGTTGAGGTGGGTCAATATTACTCATTTATTTAATACAAGGTATTTCCATAGATTTTAAGTAAATTCGTAAACTATGTTGTTATTTCTATATTAGGGTATTTAGGACTTGATAATAAAAAAGAAAAATAATAATTAAGAAACGTTTTATTAGGTTTAATCAACTTTTACATAATCTCTTACATTATCATGAAATTCCTACGCCAATAACCAGTCTTTTCGGTTACTTATGGCATTTTCATAAAGTTAAGTCTAATATCTTAGGGAAAAAGTATAAAAAAGCTAATCAGAATCTTTTGTGTAAATACAATCACTACAGAAAGATATAATATGTTCAGGACAAATAAATTTGAGACAAGCTTGACATATGTGCTGTGTTTTGCGATCTTTTTTTGCAGGACACACTTGACATCTTTTCGGGCATTGGGTAGCTTTGCAGGTGGTTCCTCTGATGGTTCACCAACGTATTCCCGAATTCTTTTTTGCATCTCCCGTGACAAGCGATTCACATTCTGGCGGACTGTCAAATACTCACCGACCAGGGCAAGACCCAAGTTTTTCAAAAACTGGCGCCGCTTCTCGGTTGGTTTATTATTGTTTATGCGATGAATTATAATTCCATTAATTCCTGACATATTCAACATGGCATAAAAAATTGTCAGGGGCCACCTTTTGGAGTTACGGCTCACGTTATATGTGGCGCAAAGCTCATCAGCGATATCAACTCCACATTTTGTTTTATTGTAAAATGTATTTATTTCTCGTTTTTGCTTTTCTCCACTTGAATCGTCAATTTTATTATCATGGTGAAAGCTTGACATTAGTAAAACCACCTTTTTTTGGTACATGAGATACAAGAGTAATATCTTTTTGAAAACCAAACCAAAACCAAAACTAGCTCTGTATCGCTTGGTTTACTGCGTACACTAACATGATCTTCTTCGTCGACTTCTTCTCCATCATCAAGCAAATCGTTATCCGAATCAGACTCCTCTAAAATCGCTAAAATACGTTGATTTTCTCTTTCCATTGTATTTTATAATAAGTACCTTTTGACAAACAAAATAATTAAACAATCAAAACAAAATCAACAAAACTTGAAGCAAATCGTAAAAAAGAATTGAAATAAACACAAAGAATTCATAAAAAATAGTAATAAATGATTAGTTAAAAATGGCGCATAATTGTTACGTGTGTTGTGAGGATGGGTCATAATTACCTTTTTAGAAATCACACACGTCCAGCTCCCTGCGCAGTCGCCGCCGAACTGATTTCACATCAAAAACGTTTAGAATACGCTATTGGCTCCAGCTACTGCAAAGGACGGCAACGTCGCGCACATACTTTCAAAAATATTAGAAATTATAAACTGGTCGGGTAATTTTGACCCAACCTTAATGACGCTGGGTTAAAAGAGGCTAGACTATTTCTTTTGTAACCTATTTCTTTGAAATAGCGTAAGAAATAAAATATATATATTTGTCAATAAACTGGCTAGATTTTTTGTAAAATAGGCCCGGCAAACGTGCAATCAGGTCCCCTAATGATAAACGATCACTGCCATCCATAGACCTTGAATTATAGATGCGTTACCAGTCCATCGAATCGGGAGGGAAGTGGAAAGTTAAATTCTTGAAATCATAACATGATAACTTAGAAAACATCACGTTCATTTTACCTTAATTATGACAGGCGCGAATCGCGCTTTATCGCCGAGTCAATTAAAAGAGAACGTGTATCTTTTTACCAATACTTTATTGAACACACTATCAATTATTTTGCAAATCAAAAACGTGTTGACAATTTTTCTTATAAAAACAAGTCAGTGCACCCAATGTAGTGGCTTGGAAATTTAACTTCTGTGGAATCACTTGTAGACATTTGTACAGTTCTGTACAATTTTGTACACGCATCATATGACAGAGAAGGAATGTCAATAAGATTAATTTTATGGTAATGTTATTCCTTGTGAACAGCGGGCGGTAATCCCGGCAGATCGAATACGAAATGAAGATGTATGCAAATTGCCCTGCGTGGATGGAACAGTCGATGTGATAAAGGACAGGCTTAGCAGGTCGCTCACCAACCAAGGGATTTTGTTTCGTTCTCTTGTTGTACCTAATATTGCAAAGTGTGTATATGTTTCTACTTACACAGCATTTAATGTAGGGGGGAATAATAAGGTATTATGTTTGGCTACTACCGAATTAAAGAAAACTGAGAAGTATTTTTACTGTGAATTTGATAAAACTAGGCTAAATATTCTACTAGACATAATCCGGACTGTAAAGTAACACAATAAAATTTACAACAAGTCTGCATTAAGACATATTTCAATTATGTTTTAGGTAAAAAGACTACGTATTTTTTTGTTTCTATTATTACTTAGATCTTCTCTAACAACAAGGAAAGTCGCCTCGACGCGGTTTCCTTACGCATGTTGACTAATAACCAGTTAACATTATAGAGTCGTAATAAAATTCATAAACGTTATTATTATTCAAGAGAAATAAAATTTCCTTTAAACGCATCCGCTCGCCGTTGATTCAATTGCACCGAGGTCAGACAGAGGAAAATAACGAACTTATTAAGTTATCTTTGAATTCTTTACAGATTTATGAATGTGGCGTTAACGGAAAAGCAACTTTAGCATCTGTAATAGGATTTATTCAATATTTTTATACTTTATTTCTTTGCAGAAAACGGATGGGGTTGTTCAGTTTATTTACTTTTCATTTTATACTATCAGTACAGTACGTACAAAATTAGGTAAAAAAATATAACGGCCTGTACATTCGAAGGCTCGAGTATATATGCATATCCTGGATAACTGCAGATAAGAGGACCATTCACAGTATTCACAAGAGTGATTGACTAAGGCAATAAAACTAGCTTGAGATATGATGGAGATATATGTCCGTACCTGATAAATAATCCCATCAAAAACATCCGGAAAAAAAACCAAGTCCCGCAGTTCAGTTTTTCTATCGTAAAAAGTTGTGAGATCCATGCAATACCAAGTGGGTTAATTTATTGGGTCCTACTATATAAATCCGAAACGAAGTTCGAAACTCCGTGACGTTTTTCGTTTCGAAACCTACTCTGTAACATGAAATTCGAATCTTCGGATCGAAGAATGAATGATTCCAATATATCGGCAATACGAACATTTACAGAGTAGGTACATTCGAATCGTCACAAACTTCGTTCGTCCGAAGTTACGAACTTCGTTTGGGATGAATATAGTAAATAAAAATGTAAATGTTCGGATTGCCGATATATTCGAATCATTCATTCTTCGATCCGAAGATTCGAATTTCGTGTTACAGAGTAGGTTTCGAAACGAAAAACGTCACGAAGATTCGAATTTCGGATTTATATAGGTATAGTAGGGCCCATTTAATCCCTGCTTAAGGGACCTTATGTCTTAAGTTATTATCATATAAATATTAAAAATCCTTTACGTTTTAAACAAATCGATCGACTTGGCCATCGCATGAAAACACAATTTATTGTACAATTTATACATAATGCTGCAGGCCAAGTCGTACCAAGAGGTATCAGTATACCAAAAAAAATGAACGAACAAAAATATTAATTAAATCCATTCAGGATTAAACAAGTTAGAAACGTTTAAATCTTGAAGTGGGTGAAAAACAAATCTAGTGACGTAACTGATTAACGTGCATTACAGTGTGCGCGTGTGAAATAGATGGGATGATGTCCCCACTACACTCCCACTCTTTAATTAAATTAATTCTTTTTGCCCCAAGTTACAATCTACTTCAATGCTGTTTTTTCAATGACAGAGATGTTTTAATTTAGTAGTATTTGTGTTTTTGCGATAAGTAATACTAAATTTCTATCAAAGACAAATAACCTATTGAGTAGCCTTGAAAATACTTAGTTCAGCAGTGGATGGATGCAGGGCTAAGGAACTTAACAATCACACTACTGCAGTTGCGTCACGATTGGTAAATGCCAGTGTAAACAATCCTTTAATCAATTACTTATCAACAACAATTACTTTACAACAATTACTTATCATCCTTTAACTTTACAACAATTACTTATCATCCTGCACCCCACGCTTTGTAACAATAAAATATATGTATTTTACTCCATTTACTTATCTTAAATTCAGTATCAATTATTTTTACTTTTTTAGTTGTATATCTTATTAAAGCGTGTATTTTAGTTTTTTTTAACTATTATTTAATTGTTTTGACTAAAAACATCCATCTACAGCTGTATTTCCAATCAATAACGCCATCTGTTGGTCAGTAGTAACATTTGACACTTGAAGAATACAATCTTAACACCATCTAGCGATGAATAGTGCAAACATGCATTATTGACGTGATCACGCCATCTATTAGTCAGTAGCAAATTATGTTCATCTATACGCCACCTAGTGGTCAGTAGCAATGGTCATCAATTATAAGAATAATGAATCCTGGCGAATCTAATCAGGATAATTATATATTTTAATCGAATTATTGCATTGTTATCGGTCTTTGACAAGTGTGCAAAATTTGAACGAAATCTGGCCGTTTAAAGTGGGTCAAAATCGCGCCCAAAGAAGTCGGTTACAAACAAACATACAAACATACAGGTGAAGCTAATAAAAAGCGTGTAAAAACACCATTTCCATAATTTGCGCGCAGCTGTCTTTCTTTGAGAAGTTAGCCGTATAAATACGTTTTTTAAGAACAATAAAACTAATTTATTAATTAAATATTAAATATTAAAAGTTTGAGATTAGAAAATAGATTTAAATTCAAATTCAATTTCAAATATTTTATTGATACATAAACAAGCTTACAGATAATGTATGTGTACGTTAACAACTGCATTAGTTCGGGAGAACTGTGTCGCAGTCATTAGCGCTCACCTCCAGGAGGGAAGACGATTGTATCTCAAAATTATTCAAAACTGTAATTAAATAAACTACTACTAATATTTTTAAATTTGAACATTAATGTTATCATAATTTTTGCCTATTATATGATATTGTTACAATATGCTATTGTAGTGGGTTGCTTACAACATTTGTTTATTTTCAAGAACCTCTTTAACCATAAAATAAATGTATTTAAACCTATTGGCCGTTTGTTTAAAACTATTTTTTATTTATCTTTTTTTTCCAATGCCGCTCGCCTTCCGATTTAATGGACCGGCAACATAATATCTATAATCCTAGCGGTATGGACCTTCATGGGTGGCAGTGATAACTTACCATTAGGTTTTTTTTTATTGGCATCTGACGGCGGTCCCATGCCAATGGAAACAATTATGCCGGCCTGCTAAGGTGCCTCTTCACGCTATGGCGGAAGGACCCAGGATTGTAGGAAGGAGGGAACACGTGAGACGGCAAACAATTCCACAACCTGACGGTGCGGCACAAAAAAGAATTCGAGAACCGTTTGGTTCGCGCCGGGATGATGTGGACTGTTAAGCTATGGCTTCGCAAGCCAGCACGCGTGGTTCTGGTAAGGATCAAGTTGAACAATTCTTCAGAGCACTCACCGTGATACAGGCGGTAGAACACGCTTAGAGAGGCGACATCCAACCGGAGTTGTAGCGACTCTAAGTTGCTCGTAACGTCTGCATCATTCATAATGCGGATGGCCCGCCGCTGCAATCCATCCAAGGCATCGAGCAGGTACTGGGCGGATCTATCCCAGAGGTGCGAGCAGTACTCCAGGCCGGACCTGCGCTTTATATAGGCGACAAAGCTGACCGGGCGTGAAAAACCGACGCACCCTGTTCAGGACTCCAACCCTGCGTGATGTGGCAGATATTACGCCCTCGATGTGGTTCCTTGGATTGAGATCACAGCGGATATCCACACCAAGGATACTCAGGTCATTCCGCACTGAGAGGGGAGTACCCTGAAGAATGGGGAGGGGAGGGGGTGTCTGCTTGCTCGTTTGTTGGACCTTTTGCATGAAAAAATATATCTTTAGTCGAAAATTCCTTAATCGAAATCCACGTATCTACGTATACGTAATCTTAGGAACGTTAAAAACAAAGGCAGGTCAACATGGTAGAAAGTAGCTGGAAGCAGGTGAGTTCCGACAAAATAGTGGTACACAATTGGGTATAAAAAATACAACTTCTGAATTATTGCACATAAAATCATGATTTAATCTTCGCAGGTAGTGGTTGGATGCACCGTGATAATGAAATTCCTGAGGGAAATCTATGTTTGGCAGGAAATTTCCTATGGCGATGATACGGTTCATATCGTTTTGTTGCTGTTCGAAATACACTTCAAATACAAATCACGTGTGTGTTTATAATTTAACACACTTTCCTACAAGAATTCCGGAGGTATTTACCCTTTCAAAATGTTCAGTTTTTAGAACAAAATATTCTCACACTTGAAATGATAACAGAACTGTTTCCAAGGTTAAAAATATTATTTATACATTTCTGCGACACTGTATAAGAAGATCACAGTATAGAGAAAACAAACACAAGTATTGACAAAACGTGCCTCCGTTGGAGTTGGTTGTATCAACTCGTCATTTCGCGATGTCACGTTGTTATTTTATTTTATTATTACTTATTTATTCATTCAATACAACTATATTGAAGATTGTTTCATAGTGTATAAATAATGGAAAGATAATTCATAACTATCGCGCCTGTATTCTACTTGGAAGTAGGACTATTTATATGAATTTTCACTTTATTCAATGCTATTTAATGTCATTTTACCCATTTTCAAAAAAGTCTTCATGCTATTTGTAGGTTTTATTATTGGTACAAGGATCAGATGTTTAGCTAAACTGACCTCTATTATTAAGATAAAAGGGTTAAACCTCGTATCAGTGGAATAATATATTTTCGCTAAACTGTTAGTGTGAAGAATAGTTTGACTCAAACAGAAATTGATACTATAATCCACTTTCTTTCGTCATATTATTAGTTTTTTTTAATATAATATAGATTAAAACGAGCATACAGTTCACGTGATGGTAAGTGATCATTGTTGCCCATGAACATCTGTATAACCATAGACTATTGAGCATAGAGATGCATTGCCAGCCTTTAAGGTAAGAAAAATACGCACTTTGTTAGAAGGTTTATTGGTGGTACGTCTCTCATATGGGAGAGGCCGCCTGGGTGGGTACCACCGCAACGTCTATTTCTCCCATCAAACAGTAGTTTAAATGAACTGTTGTATTTGGATTAAAGGACATTGTAGCCAGAGTAAGTACTAGACATATTGAGACTACAGCTTACGAGTATGTCTCAGGATAGAGAGCGCAGTGTAATGCCAAGTATTGCTTTGTAATTCAAGGTGTTGTTTGGTTCTACTACTGTTCATGAGCGGTCGTATCGCTTACCAGCAGGCGAACGGCATGCTCGTCTTGCCATTCATAGCAATAAAAAATAGGTCACCAGGTAGTGTTTATATGGACGTGCTGCTATTGGCAATTGGTTCAGAGATTTGTAGAAATGAAATGAAATGTATTTGTTGGTCACGTAGGCAATTAAAAAGCTCTTATGACAAGTCAATACACATAGCACTTAATATCTATACGCAAAATATTTCTATACTAAGTATAAAATATTTCAATGCTAAGAAATTTATATGAATTTCTTATTCAATGTGTAACATTCGCGTAAATCTAAGAAATCATAATGGGTTATTATTTACTTATTTAATATCTTATTAATATTTTATTTGAAGTATTAGTTACTACTTCATCATAATTTGCTGTTAAAGAGAAACGTAGTATGGTGGATTCCCAACTCCAAAGGCGATACGGGTGGTATTACTATTTGGAGGTGTCCGTATCGCACAGTGACGGAACGCAGCAGTATATGAGTCCAAACAACTCTTATTCATAACATTTAATTGAAACTATCTATTTTTATAAGCTCATTATATATATTTGAAAGCATATTTATTTTAACTCTTTTATTCCGATGTCGGGAGTCACGTAGCTTCAAACTTCTCACTGTATCCGTGATACAACATACACTTTCTGGGGCATTTTGTAAATGCTCTAGAGTCTAGACTGTATCTGGAATAAAAACAAATTGCTACCCATAAAATAGCTTCTTTATTATAATTTATCTTTTCAATTCCCACACATAAGGTGATGTATTAATATGTGCTACCAGTGATTATTCTAAATAGCTTCATTAATATAAACGATAGATTAATTTTGGTAACATCGGAGAAAACTTGATATTTGACGCATTGAAGGACTCCTGCATTCACATACATGCCATTCACAATTTATATTTATTCAAAATTCCAAATAGTGTAACTTTTAACCGTCTCAAAATTTGCTAGTTAAGGGATAAAAAATATCCTGACTTATTTTTATAGCCGATCCCTGCAACGTTGACTCATGTTCTTTAATATATTGTCCTATAGAAATTCAAATTATAACTGGGAAATTTTGTTAGTATTTATTTTTCATCACTAAGTCATCCTGTCAAAAGCATGGCCTTAGTTTTATACAGAAGCTTATGATCAGAGTTTGCGGCTGCAATCTGTAGGATGTAAAAACAGTTCCATAAAAAAGAATAGCATTGTTTTATAATTGTGATTACGGGACACATACTTATAAATGAATAAATGATATAAATTCAGTAGATGAAGTAAATTCCGTGCATCACGTAGGTATCGTGTGCCTATCTTTAGTCACTACTGATGAAATATTCACACGGCAATCTTTTCAGATAGCTGAAGATGGAAGTGCTGTAAAAGCAGCTAGTATAAAAATTGTTCATACTATATTAACAAGAACCGTTATTACCACAGTAAATTGTCACTGTGGTAATAACGGTTCTTGTTAATACATATATCTACGGCAATTGAGCAAACTGTTCAAACTATAAAAAGTAGGCACATAATATAATGTATGAGGAATCGCAAGCTTTTCGTGCCGGTTTTTGAATTAAATACTGGTTCCTTGACAAACAGCTGTTTTTTTTTCAATTACTTTAACCTCTAAGCTGAACTTAACTGGAGGTAAGATAAAACTAGAAATAATTTAAGTTGCAAATTTCTACGGAAAATAAAATAAAATCAAATTCTTTATCAGGTGAAAAAAATCGCACAATAGCGAGCAGTGCTGGAAATAAATTGCAACTAATGCTCAACAAATGCTCGTGTCGAAGCGAATAATGACCGATACGCAATTAAAATAGATCACATTGGTTTGTATTTCATATCTATGAATCAATTTTATTTGACCTTATTTTTTACGATTGAATCTTGTAACATTTTTATCCCACGAAAACGCACATTTAATTCACATACATAATGTACGTTGATGTATGTGGTTACTCGTAGGAACGCAATCTTGCTTATTATAAAGATAAATGATTGTTATAATCGCATCATGGCACATGTTGTTTTCTAACATCGGCACAGTTTCCGTAACGTTGTGCCAAACATCACTTGAAAGCAGAATCCAGTTGGCACATTCGTTCTACTACAACTGGCTATATCGCACATTTTGGCAAGCGGCCCACGTCTCCCTCACACGCAGAAGTTACACAAAAAGGCTCATTTGTCAAGGTTTCGTTTTGTTATTGTTACTTAAACACTAGCTGTACCTTTACTCTTAGCTGTTTTCATGTTTAGTGTTTTTTGTTTTACATTCTCCGTGTAATCTTCAACGAGACGTCGACTGAATGCATGTGAAGTGTTGCTCTGTGAGCGTACAAAAGGTGTGATGAATATTTTTCCGACTGCTTAGCGAGGGTTTTATGTTTTGATTGTAGTTATGTATTTCTATAGTTGAAAGTTCCTTAATTGAAATCCACATATCAACATAAGTAGCCTTGGAAACGTCTTAAACTCAAGTTGGCCAAAGGTAGAAAGCTAGATGCAGATGAATTCCAGCAGGGCAGTGAAATTTTGGAGTTTGGAGAAGGTGTATGCTCAGTAGTAATTTGTGTATGGCTGTATGAGTATGGTTGTAATGCTAATATTGAATATTATGATAATCAACTCGTGATTATATCCTATTGACTGACAAAACAAACATATACTATAAATAATAACGCCATAATATGTAGTAGCCAAATTTATTCAATTCGGTGAATAAACAAGGAAGAGCGTTTTATCGGCTTAAGCAAATACAAATAAAAAGTATTTTTTAATTTATAAATACAAAATGTATAACATTCTTAATAAAAATTGTTCCTACACTTGGCGTACATAAAACCTGTACTGCTGTTGTTTGTTCGACACAATGTCTCGTGCAAGCGCTTCAACGCCTTAAGCAAATGTACATACTTCGCAACTTGAGTCAAACATCTTCAGGCTCTTGAAGGATCAACTTTATTCATGAATGATGGGTTTTTACCAAAACAATCTATTACTTATATATACATAATGTTTGTACAGATAACATTCCGCGTATTGTAGTAGAGTTCATACTATAGTTTTAACAAATATTTATTCCTCGTGTCTAATTGATTTTCAAAAGTCGACCTGAAATTATTGCGTTTCAGTTCATCGTATCGTATCGTATCAGCCCATATACGTCCCACTGCAGGGCACGGGCCTACTCTACAATCGAAAGTACGATTGAGAGTGGTTAGGCCATATAGTCCACCACGCTGGCCTAGTGCGGGTTGGCGGACTTACATACCATAGAAATTCTTATAAATCGCTATGGTATGCAGGTTTCCTCACGATGTTTTCCTTCACCGTTTTAGTGCGTGGTGATTGACTGTCAATACACACATGACTCCGAAAAGTCAGAGGTGTGCCCTGGGATTTGAACCCGCGACCACCGTGAACGTGTTGGCAGCCGCGTCTAGTCCGTTTACCAACGGGCCACCACGCACTTAATTTTCATTTTTCGTTACCATGGAAAAGGACGTTCTAAAGAATTGTATGCACCGTCGGAAATCGTATATTACCTGATATACGAGACGCAATAATTTCCGATGGAATTTTATCGCGGAATCCTAAAGAATATCTGAGTTATTTTTAGAATCTGTGTCGAATACGCTCGGATGCGCAGGGAATACGTGACATTAGTACAATAAAACGTGCGACTCTCCGTTCTCCGATATAGATGATTTTTATTTTTAAGTGTATCTTATATCTGCCTATCTGCGGCCCACTATTATGGAAGAATTGCGATGAGGCTCTTAGAAATTTGTGCTCAAGAATTACCGCTTATTAGATAGTATTTTAAAAGATTTTACTTAAGTTAAATGTTTTAATTTGTAATATCACCTGCAATAGCAAGCTAGACGTCTAGACTCAGATCTTTTTTTTTCAGCATAACGATGTTTCGCAGAAAACCACTTACGGCATTCATCGAGCAAATCGGGAGAAAAGTGGCGAGCCTATCACTATGTCTGGCATACATTCCCGTCCATGATATCGGTTGAGATAAATAATAATGAATAATAACACCTGACCTGACGGACTAATAGTCCTGACCCCACACTAAGATCGAGTCTTGTGTCATGGGTATCAGGAACTACGAGAGACTTTTCGGTCTCACAAACACCCAGACCCGAAAGAAATATTGTGGGCCACACAAACATATCTCTCGGTGCGGGGATCGAACCCACGTCCTGTCGTTTCACAGGCGGCGTCTAACCGACTGCGCCATGGAGGCTGTCTTAAAACCTTACTTCTTAATGTAATTTCTGTTTAACACAATGTAACATACATTGTAACAAGTATTTTGGCGGAGATAAAACCAGAGAGACCAAAACTAAGCGATAGATAATTTCTGAAATTCTACCACATTAGTCACTAATAGGTTTCCCTTCGCACTTAATCGACTGTAGTCAATTGAAATAGCACCTTGACCATCAGAAACTTGTGTATTGAAACCAAATCACGTGTGAAATAGAAGCATACCTTACGACCGTGGAGTACAATTAAAATATTTAAGTAATAATGAACCTATACAATTTGCTTTATCCTGTATTGGTATGCTGTCGTTTGTTGAGATTTTTATAGTCGTTTTATACATTTGAGGATTAATCTGCTACAAGTTTAACATTGAAATCCAAATTCAAATATCTCGGCAGCTATTTCATGAAACTATGTACGACAAAATATGATATAAAATCAAATTATGGTAATAATTAGTTTTACTTTTCAAGGTTATACTCAATATGGAAACTTGCATATCGAAAACATTTCCTTAAAAAGATTAACAAAATATTACAAAATATTTTGCAATAAATGCTCTTTCCTCAGTTCAGGGGTTTTCAATATTTAAAGTCAATAAACTGGCAGCGGAAGTTTTTTCATCCAAGCCTTTAGTTGAAAAATCCGTCGTATCGCTCGAATTTTGTTACTAAAAATTCCAACTGCGCTCACTTTATGTCCAGTTTTAAAGTGCTTAAAATGGCCAGCATCTGAACCAAATGAATTTATTTATTTGTATACTTTTTTAGTATACTAAACGGTATAGTATCAGGCCATATACGTCCCACTGCAGGGAACGAGTGTCCTTTACAATCAAAAGTAGTCTGAGATGCTTGATTTTAATCTACACGTAAAATCTTATATCTGACAGTATTCAGTTGGATGAGTAGATTTCTTTAAATGATTCAACTTGCATTAAATTCCGCAGGCATGTTTCGCTTTTTATAAAAGAGGAAAACTAGCCTGATAACTCCCATAATATACGTAGGCTCGGTAAAGAGATTATATGATATCCATCTATGAACTATAATTTTGTAGACACATTCAAAACTGATACATTGGCTAATGTACTTTATGTTTGGTGATCGCATTGTAGATTGGCAAGATTTTATATCGTCGTCTTTTTTATAAAGCATGGTTTATTTTTACAGCGGCCTAATTTGTTTCCGAGAGTTATGTGCCCAAAAGAGTTCATAGTGACTTAGTACTTTACAATGACGAATATGGATTCCAGAACGTTACGAGATGATAGTCGATGTCACAAAATAGAAAACCTCTTCAGTATTCAGAGGGGATACTAACCGCCGCGTCGTCGGTTTCGGTTTGGCAAAGCAATTTCTAAGCCGTGTCAGAAATTGCATGAGTGGTTTCGTGATTTTCCTACTGGTTTCGCCACTATCCTAATGAAATCCACTCGACCACGCTAGCATCCATACGGAGTGGAAGATTAAACCTCAGACTCTATTATATTATGTGATTGTAGCCCGCGTCTATTTATTGTATTAGCATGGCCTAATAAAGACCTAGTAATTACTAAATTAAACTAGACATAATTATGTAGGTTCAAATAGACGGAAATACTATTGTATATTGTATATGTGTCAAATACTGACTTTTGTCCCTACGCCGTGCCTTTTAAATACTGTCAGCGTAAAATTAATTGCATTAAACCTATCAATACAACTCTCAATCGTAATCTCGATTGTAGAAGAAGCCCGTACCCTGCAATGGAACGTATGTGGCCTGATACAGTATAAAGTAAATACTTAAAATAAAGTAACTTACTTATTTACCAAACCGTGCATGTGACAAGTTTCTAAAATAATTCGGCCATGCCTGTTGTTTAGGCACGCTACAAAATTGCTATCCGCTTAAATGTCACATTGTTCAAGGGAAAGATAACTTGTGCGACAAATATTATGCCACAAATTAGCTTATTCAGCTGGGTGTGTCAAGGCAGCTGGGGAATGAAAAGAGTAGGCAAGCTGGATTTAAATAGCTTTGAAACGAACTGCGAAGTTGGAATACAGATGCTCCGTCATCACAATTGAATCCCGAGGTTCCGATGGAATCACAAGCTTGCATAATGCGACAATCGCTTATAGACTTACTGAACGGCTAAACGTTCGGGATGTTACAAAGATATTTGATTTCGGATATTTTTATTCAGTTTTGTAAGTACTATTCATAAGTCGAAATCCTTTGTTGTCATAGTACTATCTGCCAGTTTTCTTTGTGATCTAGAGAATTCTGGTAATATCGGTCTGGGCTGCTGATATATTATATCAATGATGTTGCTGAGATACTACTTTACTTAACATGACGTTTTATAATAGCCTACCTAGTATACTAAGCGTTACCGACAAAAAGCTAATTTTCAAAATCGGTTCAATTCGGCGCAATCGCGTAAAATACATTAAAAATCATTCGAATTGATTACCTCCTGTATAAAGTACGGTCAAAAATTGAAAGAATTGAATAGAATCTGTTAAGGAAAAAGTATATTATGTGAAAAAGTAGTAGTCGCAAATAAATGCCGGCTATATACCACGAAAACAACAGCAACATGTTGATTGTAGAAAAAACAAATGTCCTTATATTATGTTATATATTGCCTCGCAGACGATAAAGATCAAGTAGGTGACCGCACATTAAATCGGTTGAATTATTCCATAAAACTGACCTTCTTTAATGTTCGATCCCATTTCGCCTATTTTTACGGTGGTTTTATTGGTCCTCGATTATATCTGTCGTACTTTCGATAAATGTCCAGAGAATAGCACCGGTAATAAGGTGGGGTTCTTTTCAAATTTCAGTTTATTTATTTGCAGTTAGTAAGACCATAGCTAGTACCACTGTAGCAAGAGCAAGTGTCATAAGTAAGGATAAAGTTAACATATATGAATAACTAGCTGACCCGGCTACGCTTCGCCGTGGCTTAGTTATTATACCGGGTATATCAAGAGGGCTACCGAAAACGAAGCCGGGTGATAGATTAAGTGACTACAAACACAATGTAACTAAAAATTTCGCAAAGAAACGCGACAATTTTTTTAAATGATTTTTTAAGTATCGTCACTTTTGGGTGGTAGATCCATAGTTTTTGCTAATAATTTAAAGCCTTGCGTACCATAGCGTCTATAAAAATAAAAGAGTCTACACTATTATTTAAGAAAACACGACGTATTTACCACCCTAATACGACGATAGAAAAAAATAACAAAAAAAATCGTTACAATTTTTTGCATAAAATTCAGTTGCATTGTGTCTGAAGTCACTAAAACTTCCACCCGGCTTCGTTTTCGGTAGCAGTCTTGATATACCCTGTATTATTAATATTATATTCAATTATTTAGCATAGCAAAATAGCTCGACCCACCTTTGCCTGGATGCAGATATTTTTTTGATTTCACTCCACACTAAATGCATGTTATTTTTCGTATAAGCTCTTGCATATCTAAACTTGACGTAGCTATCCTATTGGCCTACTCAATTCCGTCCCCTCCCGACTGTTCAGTCACTTCCCGATACGTCCCGTACTTTCTCTTGATTATCCATCCCGTCTTATACCGTGCGTTTACATTTCGTTCTATCAAATCTGTCAGCTATCCCAGTCCTGTCCCGTACCCCCCTCCCACTCTGTTATCCCATTTCTCCATATCCAAATAGTGTGCCTTATGAATTTTTGACATTAAAAACTTTAACGATTTTGATTATCCATGCAATATTGCATCCCATATTTCACCCTCACTATGCTGTTTTTCCAAAAATATTACGCCATTAATTTTTGTTAGTAATAAAGAGATGAAATATTGATTTTCATAGAAATAACTTCAGTGGTTTTGATTTTCTTCGACATAATATTTCAAAATAAAACCTACTATATCTCACTCAGAGACGATATACATTTCTATCAGTGAATAATAGCGAAGGAAAGGCCACTGTAAAAATTCGTGATAAAAGCATGGATAAAAGTGAAATTCTACCTTGAAAAGAAGTAAAACTTCTTACGTGTGAACATTATTCAATTTTCCTATATTTATGTACTTTGATATATTCTCCTTAGTTTACACAAAATAAATTACTGAACGCATGCATTAATATTTAACAACTAATTTAAATGGCAATCACTTTTCATTACTGTCATTAATTTACATCTTTAAGATCTAAAATACGCCATTAATCGAATATTGTTGATATATGTTGTCGATTCGAAACCTTTATTTAAATACGTTCTTTAATTTGAGGGAAGAGTTTACCGTATCGACGGGATGAACATTAAATGTTTGACAGTTACGAACCCATTCACATTTTGTATGAAAAAATGTTAATAAGCCAATAGAAACTCGGGAAACCGGGAACGTGATAAAAAGTATCCTATGTCCTTCTCCTGGTTCTAAGCTACCTCCCCACCAATTTTCAGCCAAGTCAGTTCAGCCGTTCTCGAGTTATCGAGTTATATATAGACTTTCTTTTATGTATATATATGTAGGATATGTGTGCGGAGAGCAATAAATTATCACTAATGATATTTTACGTCTTTTAATTTTATACTTATAATCTTACACGTCTTATAATTTAATACATCTTTTTAACTTAACCGTCTTCCTTCCAATTCGTCCTTTCACTG
This sequence comes from Hyles euphorbiae, assembly GCA_023078785.2. Lineage (NCBI taxonomy): Eukaryota > Metazoa > Arthropoda > Insecta > Lepidoptera > Sphingidae > Hyles > Hyles euphorbiae. Next base: position 17,159,054 of record CM041058.1, read on the forward strand.
TCTCCTCGCTCACTCATTCTCCACATTCATTCACTCTTACTCTTTCATACTTTCACTCGCTCTCATTACATTTCGTTTCATTCAGCATCTATTCCCACATTCGGCCGTCCTGCACTCATGTCTGTCCTCAGACATTATACAAAGCAAAAAGTAAATTATGATAGCATTAGAATATAAAACTAACTTACAACTTAATCAAAAAATTAAAAACATAAACTTACAACTTAACCACAAAATTAAGATCTCTAAGTTACAACTTAACCACAAAATTAAGAACACTAATTTACAACTTAACCACGAAATTAAGAATCATATACTACTCGTCTAACATCTCCACACCACTCCTCTCACACCACCTTTTCATCTGATCAGCTGAACTAGAGGTTTTATTAGGCCCCTCCTCCAAACTGTCAATCTTTTCAACTTCATAGCGATCATTACGCTTACATTTGGTAACTTTATAAGGACCTAAATACTTTGGTCTCAACTTAAGCCCAGGACCAAATTGAGTTCTCTTTATAGCCACTATATCACCTTCTCTATACTTATGACTCTCCTTCCTTTTTTTATCATAATATCTCTTATTTTCTTCCTGTATCTTCAATATTTGCTCTTTAGCCTGAAGTCTTAAGCTTTCTCTATTTTCATCATATTGTAGTGTATTCTCTTCCTGTAATAATTCCAATATTTTTAAGTCTTCTTTATTGTTCATTTTAACTCCCATTAATAATTCAAAAGGGGTTGATTTTATTGACCTCTGGAATGTACTATTTAATGACCTTTGAACTTTGCTGACATGCCTGTACCACTCTCCAGGACTTTCTATACACAATTTTGTTAAGACTGGTATGATTATGCGATGAACTCTTTCCACTTGTCCATTTCCACGCGGTACTCCAGTTGTTATTGTTACATGTACTATTTTCTCTTCTGTGCAATAATCTTCAAACTCCTTACTTGTGAATGCCGTCCCTCTGTCAGTAATAATTCTACGAGGATTTCCAAAAGATTGTTGATGCAGCTGAAGTTTATTCAATGTCTCTCTACTTGATGTTGTCTTACTAGGAAACAGCCATACAAATTTGGTAAATGCGTCAATGATTGTCAGGATATAATTATATTGTTTTCTAGTTGCTGATAATGGTCCAACATGATCCAAATGTATAGTGTCAAATGGGACACTCTCCTTTAAAATAGGGTGTAAATACCCCTCTTGTTTGCCCTCCTTTCTGGTTGCTAATAGGCATGGAACACAACTCAGTAAAAAATCATCAATTTTTTTATTCAAATCTCTAATGAAATAATCCTTATTTAATGCTTCTCTCATCTTAGCTTTTCCAAAGTGGCCTCTGCTATGCAGGTTGTTAATAATCTCTCTTTCTAATGATCTTGGAACTACTATTTGTTTTTGCTCTCCCTTGTATAATATTCCATTTTCTATCCAGTAATCTTCAAAGGTGTTATTTTCCAATATTGCTTTAATTGCTCTCAATCCGTCATCATTTTCTTGAGCTTGCTTTATGCTATCCTGTAAGGTAACAACTGCTACTATAGATATTCTGCTCAGAGCATCACTGTGTCTCATCCTGGAACCTGATCTATGCTCCACTTCAAAATCATATTCACTAAGCATAAGTATCCACCTTGCAACTTTTGCTGAAACATCTTTTTTCTTAAGTGTCATCTCAAATGCTTTGCAATCTGTAACAATTTTGAAATGAATTCCATATAAATAATGTCTAAACTTCTTTATACTTTCTATAACAGCTAATGCCTCTAATTCATAGCTTGAGTACTTGCTTTGAGTGTCACTGGTCTTCTGACTCATATAATGTACGGGATGCATTCCTGAACTTGGATGATACTGCATTAGTATTGCAGCTAATGCAACACTTGAAGCGTCAGTATGAATTTCTGTTTTCAATTTAGGGTTAAATATTTTTAAAACTGGCCCACTGGCTAATCTATCCTTCAAAGTTTCAAAAGCTATTCTCTCCTTGTCATTAAATTTAAAGTCATTCTGCTTCTTTAATAAGTCAGTTAATGGTTTTGAAATACTTGCAAAATCTTGTATATATTTTCTGAAATAACTTGTTAATCCCACAAAACTGTGCAACTGTTTTAAATTTCTTGGCTCTGGATACCTTAATACTGCATCAGTTTTATCAGTACTTGGCCTTACTTCTCCATTCTTGATTCTGTGACCCAAGTATTCCACTTCATGCTGTAACAAGCTTGCTTTTTTCCAATTCAATATTAAACCATACCTTGAAGCAACTTGCAACACTTGTTTCAACCTCAAAAGAGCTTGGTACTCATCTGCAGCTGGAATTATTATGTCATCAATAAATATAATGAGTACACCTTGAGCTATAAGATCTCGGAATATTATGCTGATGAACCTCATAAATGTCTTGGGTGAATTTGACAACCCAAATGGCGCTCGCAAAAACTCATATTGTCCATTATGCGTTACAAATGATGTATATTTAATTGACTCTTCACTAACTTTCAAATGGAAGAACCCATTCTTCAAATCTAATACACTAAACACTTTAGCACCTTGCAATTTATCAATGAGACTATCTATCACTGGCAATGGAAACTCATCTTTGATCATCTTTCTGTTTAACAATCGATAGTCTATGCAGACTCGAGCTGAACCATCTTTCTTTCTAACTATTACTACTGGACAACAATACTCAGAAAAACTCACCCGTATAATTCCCTGGTCTAACCATTCCTTTACCTGATCCTCTACTAGACACTGCTCCATTAAAGATAAGCGTCGTGGTGGCTGTCTGACTGGAATGTCATCTTTCAACATTATTTTCAGTTGGATGGGTGCCTCCTCAGTTTGATGTGGCTTATAATTTGCTACACACCTCATTATTTCATCTTTCACACTTTCATCTTTCACATGATCCAGAAATACATCTACACACCCTGCAAAATAATTAATATTAGACAAATCCCACTCACTTTCACCAGGCAACAATGTTACGTCCCCTTCATTCATAAAAACCTTAACTTTATTTAAAAACTCTTGGCCAATAATAACGTCATAGGGCATAACATCCACGGAAACTATATGAAACACTATATTATTATAACACTGACCATCAATTTGGACTTTTAGTACAGCTTTACCCTTTGACGTGATTTTACACAAACCTAGGCCCGAAAGAGTTAAATCATCATTCACAATTTCGACATTTAACTTCGACAATACTTTAACTGACAGTAAATTAACATCACTTCCCGAGTCTATTAATGCTTTTGTCACGTAATTATTAAGTTTAACACTTTTAACCGGCTTTTTGTTAGTGGAATAGTCTTTGTTTACATTTCGACGCGCGCTTTCGTCAGATTTCAATGTCATCTTGACAGCTGTCAACGTCATCGGATCCGTGTGTATCATTCGATCGCCATTCCTTCCGTCGTTCTCGCTCTTAGCCGTGGTGGCGCCCTCTGTCGCCGACGCCGCGAACAATGCTTGCGTCCTATCACGATGAAAATGATTATCAACACTTTGAATTCTTCCGCTTGCGCTCGCGCTCGGTTTTGCTTCATCGCGCCAATATGTATTCGCCTTTTGCATGAATGTTCCCCTCTTGTTCTCGATCTTGGATACTGCCATCTTTGCCGGGCAATCAGGCGCAATATGGCCGAACTCATTACAATAAAAACACTTTTTACCTCGATATTTATTAGGGCACTCTTGACTAATGTGATTTCGATCACCACAATTAAAACAGAGTAGGCGTGATGATAGCGTAGTTGAGGCACTGGCACGATTTGACTGTTTATTCATATTTTTCACACCTTGCTTTTGACAGGACATCTTTTCTTTCACAGTTTCATAAATTTTTAACTTCTCTTTTAGTTCTGAATATGTTGTGACACCATATAACATTACTTTATTTATTTCACTGTCCGTTATGCCGTCGACTATATATTTTATTGCCACGTAATCCGGCATCTTGCCGCGCTTGCCCATTTCTTTCATCGTAAGCATATAGTCCAAACATGATTCCGCGGGCTTCTTGCTTCGGGCACTCATCATCTCGTGGACCGCTTTAATATCCACGGTATCAGGGAATTCTCTTAAAATAGCCGTCTTTAAGTCGTCCCACGATTTAAATGGCCGTTCCGCTTTCAACCACAATGCAGCGGTACCTTCTAGTGCTCTTCGCGCGACCAGTAGTTGTTGCAACGGCGACCAGCCGAAGATGACGGCATTTTCCTCCACCTCGCTTATCCATTGCAATGCAGAATACGTTTTGTCTCGTCCACTAAACTTCGAGACCACCTCCGCCGCCATTTGCAATATCGCAGGCGCCGAACTTTGCAAATCGTCTTGAGGTTCGTTTTGCCGGTTTCGTCTTCCATCTTTCTCGTTGTTAGCCATCCTCCAACAGTGTACTTACAATGTATGTACTAATTGTACACGGCAAAATTTGTTTTGAAATCGAAGTGCTGCCGATGCGTCGTGTGATGTGCCACGTATTCGGTGAAAACACTCCGATCCCGGACGAGCCCCCAAAATTTGTAGGATATGTGTGCGGAGAGCAATAAATTATCACTAATGATTTTATACGTCTTTTAATTTTATACTTATAATCTTACACGTCTTATAATTTAATACATCTTTTTAACTTAACCGTCTTCCTTCCAATTCGTCCTTTCACTGTCTCCTCGCTCACTCATTCTCCACATTCATTCACTCTTACTCTTTCATACTTTCACTCGCTCTCATTACATTTCGTTTCATTCAGCATCTATTCCCACATATATAGATATATAGATGTCAAAATGTAACAAAGTTATTGATTTTACACAACGGTTATAATATATAGATGTATAATATGCATATCCATTTTTAACGCACTTCAAAATATTTGTTATTTGGCATTGTGAATTAACTGTTACTATAAACCTTCAGCAATGTCCTGTGGGTAAGAAGATTGCATATCAGCAAACATATTTTTTTAATTGACTTTATAGGCTGTGGATCTAGTGGCACATTATATGATGATAAGCGGCTTCCGCTGCTTATGCACTCTACAATTCCAGTGGCAAAGACAAGCCACTGCCGGGTGTCTATCGTGAGGAGATCCTCTTTAAGCCTCGTTTTAAGAAGGAAATGTTATAGCGCTCAGGAAACACCGAATCAGGGAGTTCATTTCAGAGCTTGCACGTGTGTGGTAATAAAGAAATCTGGAAACGTACCATCCAGGAACGGTACGCTTCCAGGTAGAGCGATGGTAAAAAGGCGATAAAACGATTGCTCGGAGTACTTTCCGTGGAGCAGGCGATAGAACACACGGAAAGACGCGAAGCCTCTCCGCTGTCCTAACGGCTCCAGTTTGTCCATGAGATTTTGATCATCGACTATTCGCCAATACGGCTTGCGAAAAGGCAAAAATTGCCCTCCACAGCTTTAGCAAGCGCCCAACAAAACACGACAATAATACACGGCTGGCTTTGAACAATTTCAGCCAAAATAGAGCTGCGATTTTCATAAATTGGAAGCTGAGATAATATGAGGAGGTGATTTTCAAAAGTGGTCATCTCCAAATTGATGAATTTTAAACTAAAAATGCCAGATAAATCTACAGAGAATTTCTGACAATTTAGTTGTGGTAAAATCAAGCTAAATATAATGTTAAGCCCTCAAATTTGAATTTGAAAACTCGTTTATTTTCAAAAGTGGCCTATTCCATCAAAGTTTACTTTCAAACGTAGTCAAATCAAAATTGACCAATCACAAAACGCTTAGCAAGGTCCGCCATCTTGTAATTTCCATACAATTTTCGCGCCACAGGCGTATGCATGTCTTTAAATTTGCGAGGTGCAAATAAGTGATTTCAATTTCATAAACTATTTTTTTGAAACTAAAACATGGAAAAAAATGTAGTAGAAGTACTTAGCCATCAAGCCAAAAAGAATGTCTGCGGGTGGATCTAAATATCGCCAAGAACAACAAAATAAAAAGTTTGTATTTTGCATGATTTTTTCCTATGTTGGGGATTAGGGTTGTCCAATTTATATTTCACTTAACATTTTGATAATTGTTTTTAAATCCAATCATATCGTATGTTAAACTTGTCAATCATATTTTGTCTTGCATTAGAACGGCTACCATGAACAAATCTATGTGCGCAATGTAAGCACTCCCTGAGCTGGTGATCGCCTCATCATTTAAATTAAATATGTATTTTGCTTACAACGCTTATTTATTTGCTTTCTTTAAGGTATTCGTCGAAAGGTTTACCACAAAGATATCCTTGCAGGCATAATTGTAAGGCTTACCAATGTATTAACATAAGCATGCAGGATTTACAAAAATTCAATACACAATTTTACGCTAAAGCTGATAAAAAATATCAAGACAATTTTATTATAAATTATTGCAACGTTCGCAATCCTTCTAGAAAGAGGCCACTGAATGGCAAAGGTAATGCCAAAATACTAAGTATAATTTACACAATGAGAAAAGTTTATGGGAATGGAGAGCTGTTACCTGTTTGCAAGAATTTCTTTTAAAAAGCTATTTGTGTTAATAAAGGCAGAGTACAAGGGGCCCTTAAGAGATATCGAAAAAGTGTTTTGATGGCTACTGAAGGACGTGGTGGAGACAGAAAATCCAGCAGCAATATTGGTTTAAAATAAGCCATTATTAATTTTATAAAAAAATTAAAGGCGTCGAATCGCATTATTGTCGTTTTAAAAGTCGACGAATATATTTGCCGTCCGAATTATCGATAACATTAATACATAAAATGTTTATTAAAGAGCACGCCCAATTCTCGCATTGCAAACAATCATTTTTTAGAAGAGTGTTTAATACAAATTTTAACATAAGCTTTTGTCATCCCAGAAGCGACATGTGTTCGACTTGCCTGCAATTGAAAGAAAAAATTAAAATTGAAAATGATGATACCACCAAGGCACATCTAAAAGCCGAGCTAAATATCCACGAAATGAAGAGCAAAGAGTTTTTTAAATTATTACAAGAACCTGACCCAAAAATTAAAATTTTGTCGTTTGATTGTGGTAAAAATCAATGTTTACCAAAAATACCAGACCAAAGTACATATTATTCCCGGCAGTTGTATTACTACAATTTCACAATAGTAGTGGGGCATTCTCATTCTTAACTCAAAAAAAAAACTGAAAAAGTTAAAAAATTATGAATTTTTGTGAAAAATTGTGAAATAAGTCAATTTATTTAAAACAATCAAACACAACACATTAACACAAATTGCGAACCGTAAAATATAAAGTAATATACCGGAATCCAGTCGGGATTATTGCTCATATTTCTTTCTTTTAATTTTTAATTTTGGTTTATTAAAACGCGAGTAGGTATTAATTATTTTTATTCAAATGTCAATCTGACTTCTTTGTTATGACACTTCGACTGTCTTTTTTTCTTGTTATTTGTTTTATTTTTTATAAGTTTTTTTCGTCAATTTACGAATTTGCGTGTGCCAATGAAAATTTGAGTGCGAGAAGTTTACTTGTCGCACTCAAATCGACATTAAATGTACTCGAAACTCGTGTGGTAATTGTGACGTGGGCAATTAGCATCTTTTCAACCCCAAAAGCAAGCGCAAAGATAGTACTTTCCCCGCATGAGTAATAAAAAATTTGCTTCAGATGTATGCCCGGCCCCTATTGCACATTCATTTATAAAAATAAATAAAAATAAATTGATGATGTTGACAAATTATTAAAAAAACATTATGGATCAAAATGGATGGAGCGGGAAGATTTAAAGTTTTATAAGTCTGTTATAGAGCTTAATAGAAACAGAAATGAAGAGGAAATTAATAACACAGATTGTACACTATGTGAAGAATTCATAGAAGAACCATTAGTTGGTGATTAAATTTAAGCATTGATTAGTAATAACTACCATTACATAATTATTTATTAAAATGAATGTAAGACGTGTTTTTATAAATTTCACATACTTTTCTTTTAATTATACCTAATAGTTTATTTGTTTATTTTTTATTTAATAGTTAATGATTTTTAAGTAATAATAATTTGCAAAAGTTAAAATGTTTTTATGACATTATGATAAAAGTGGCAGCCCTATTAACTAACATTTTTTTGTTCCTTCCAAACATAGTCAAATCCTTACCGCTCATTTTCAAAATAGTCCAAATCCAACTACCTCGAGTTCATAACCAGTCAAATCCAAGACTTACAAACAAAACTAGACAAATCCATAATATAATGTCGTTTTTCTAATAAATTACACATACAAATTTTATTTTTACATTGAAAAATTCCGTTTAAACATACAAACTTTCATGTTTAATTATTTTCAGTTAAATATCAATGTTAATAAACGTGGGACAAAAAATGCACGATTTGTCGATTTGTGCAAAAGTGGATTTGGCTAATTTTGAAAATTACCTCATGATGAATATTAATCAAAATCTTTTTAATTGTATTATAAATTATATACACGTTGACTTTATAGGTAACGCAAATGTAGTAAATGACGCAGAATACCATTAGAATAATTATTAGCACTCAACGTTAATCTACTTTGACTGTGAAGATGCGGAGATGCGCTTCCATTTGTAAGCAAAGGAGTTAAATGCACCTCAATTAAGATTTAATTCTCCACATCTTGTAAAATGAGGAATAAAACTACAGGGAGTCAGTGGGAGGCAACAGTAAGCCTGGGAAACTAGGGAGTAATTATTGCAAAATTTGTAAAAAAAAAAACTCAAGAGTAAATAAAATTTTTGAATTGGAGATTTTACATTCAGCACATAATTAGTAGAGAACAAACTTACTTAGAAAACAAAGTTAAAGTCTATTGTTTACGACGATACTCTGTAGGCGGAAATATTTGTTTTATACATATAAAATATACCTAGTCAGGTCATAAATTCTGTCACATGTTTAATATAAAATAATTGAAACAAGTTTATTCATTATTTAACCATTTATATACCAAAATGAACTTAACAAAACATAGATTCTTATGACACTAAAGTTTATTCAAAATGACCTCCGTGATTTTGAATACAGGCCTTCAATCTGCGCGGCCAGTTGTCTATCGCAGCACGAACGAGGTCCATGTCAATATCGGCGGCTGCCTTAATCAAGGATGTCTTGAGTGACTCCAAATTGGGATGAGGCTTTGAGCACGTCTTTTCCTCCAAGTGTTGTAATCTAACGGATTCAAATCTGGACTGGAGGAGGGCCAGTCTTCGTGCCGGATGAAGTCGATTTCACGCGCCGCCAGCCAGTCTTGTGTGCTCTTCGCTCTATGAGCTGGCGCCGAATCTTGTTGGAATACCCAGTGCCTGTTATTGAACATGGTATGAGAAACAAGTTCCACAAGGTTCGTCAGGACTGTATTTTGATACACAACTGCATTCGTTTTTACACCTTTCTCACAAAAATGAACCCCTGTTAAACACCAATAAGAAACTCCCAACCATACCATGAGCGAGGATGGAAAATGACCTCGTTGGACACGCGGAATCCGGTTGCTCGCTTCTTCACTACTGTGTGCGTACACCTTATCATTTTGTTTGTTGTAGCTCTCTTCTACGGAAAATTTTTTTTCATCTGAAAAAAGAATTTCCCGATATTTTTTTCCCGCGTACCGCTTCAACAAAGCGCGGCATCTCTTCAGTCTCAGGTCCATTAGACGACCATTCAAACGATGTCCTGTTTTTCTTCGATATGCCCGAAGTCCTAAGGATTCATTTAACACCCTTTTCACCGTGGTTCTGCTTAACCCCATCTGAAGGGCCAACAGTTTCTGCTTACGTTTGGGATTTCTTTGAATTCGCGCCTTCACAGCTTTTATCACTGCTGGAGTCCTAACAGATCCAGGGCGACCACTTCTTGACCTGTCATCTACACTAGAGTCTTCATTGTATCGTTTGATGGTACGATAAACGAATCTTTTGGATATATTCAAATTTTTCAGTATGTCAAAAATTTGAATTGGCGCGTAACCGCAACGATGCAACCAAGAAGCTTATACCCAAATGGAGATTGCATTCCGTATAAAACACTGAAGCACAAAAATTTGACCTTGAATGCAGTCGCTGTTGCCTGCTATCCTTTTCTTTAGGCTGACAATGAATGAAAATGACATTTTGTTCATTCATTGTCACTCGAAAGAAAAGGATAGAAGGCAACAGCGACGTCATTTAAGGTCAAATTTTTGTGCTTCACTTTTATATACGGAATGCAATCTCCATTTGGGTATAAGCTTCTTGGATGCAACGCAATAACTGCAACACGGTCTTCTTTATGCGTCCACTCCATATTTAAAAATGAGTAAAATTCTAAAAAGTATACATTTTTATTTTCATGAATAATTCGAAATTCGAATTCTATAAACTTTTTTGTGGCCAGCATTCTAAAAGAAAAGTTTTTACTGTGTGACAATACCTATGACCTGACTGTGTATGAATCGTATGTCATGCATACAATTTTAATGATGTTACCAATCATAATGTAACGCCTATTTGGATTCAAACCCACACAATATGAATTACTTTTACCATCAAATCTTGAAATTCAGGGTCAGTGATTTCCGAGTGGACAAGGTTTCGTAGTTGTTACCTCCTTTTAAATGACCTGTGTTTATTTATTTATTTATTTTATTTATTTATTTACAGAAAATATAACATCTTAACAGCCGAGGCCAACACGACGCTATATGAAATCAAAGAAAATAACTCTAAAACTATAATGAATTAAAAAATTAATAAAACAAAGAACATTAAAAATAAAATTAAACAATTTAAACAAAAATAAAAATTTAAACAATAAAAACATAATTACTATTCTAACATTCGTAACATTTCTCTAAACATTGTTGTGCCACTTCCGTGAATTTGGGCAGACTGCAACAATTGAGATCAATGTCCTCAGCGATGGTGTTGAGAAGTCTTACAGCGCGCGACAGGGGTGCAAATTTTAGTATATTAGTCCTACATAAATTGACGTGGAACATCAGCGGTTGGCGACGAGTGCCGACGCGGCTGACGGGTACGCACAGCTGTAGCGCCGACAACACCTCTGGGTGGTGCACCCACCCGCGCCACACTTTAAACACGTACTTGACGAGGGCGACATCCCTCCTAACCCCAAGCCTACAGTAACCAACCATGCCCATAACGAACTGGCTTGGATACATCAGCGGGTAGTACGGATAAATACCATAATATTCTTTCCAATATAGAAACCGTGTGAATTTATTTTGTAGTTTTTCCACCATGAGGTTATATTTAGCCTCATGGGGATTCCATATGATGGAGTTCGTTTCGATCCTACTGCGAACAAGTGCATTGAATAAAATCTTAATTACTGAGATGCAGTAAAAATTCTTGCCTTGTCACAAAATAAAACCAAGATTTTTAAAAGATTTTTTGCAAATATCAATTATATGGCTTCGAAACGTTAATTCAGATACCATTCGAACTCCCAAGTCCCGGACGTCCTTAACGCGTGGTATAACTGTGGTGTCCATAGTGTATGAATGGTGGAGAGGTGCTCGCGCGCGGGAATATGTCATCATACCACATTTAGCGACATTGAAGTACAACTTATTGACCTCACTCCATTGCACCACTCTATCAATATCGCGTTGAAGCCGCTCACAATCAGAGACCTCAGATATCGAGAGAAATATTTTGAGGTCGTCTGCAAACAATAAACACTCCGCCTCCTTTATTATGGAAGGTAGGTCGTTGATCATAATAATGAACTCCAGAGGCCCCAGATTGCTGCCCTGACTCACGCCTGAGAAGGTGAAATAGGGCTTAGACTCATGTCCAGCGTATTCTACGTACTGTCTGCGATCACTAAGATAGTTGGCGAAGAATTTCAAAAGATGGGGGGTAAATCCTATTGCGGCAAACTTCCTTAACAATATATCATTATCGACGGTGTCGAACGCCTTCCTGAAATCAAAATATGCAGAGTCCACTTGTCCCGCGTTATCAAGGACTGGTGTTAAATAGGTAATGAATGACAACAGGTTACTCGCCGTACTTCTACCTGGGCGAAAACCATTCTGTACATTCGTTAGTTGGCCGTTTATTTGATTGAATATACTTGTATGCAAGGCCGTTTCAAATACCTTAGCAAACGCAGACAGAACGGCAACCGGCCGGTACTCACTGACATCTGTCTTAATACCACCTTTTGGAACTGAACACTTTATATATCCTTTATCTTATAATAACAATTAACTGTACTGTTCTTCAACTTTATCTTGCTATAAATAATTAATGATCCGTTGTAATACTTTCCGTATTCTCTTTCAGAAGCGAAAAGCAACTTTTTAAACGAGTAATTCATTAAGCACATTGTTCACGTAAAATAACTGCTCTACAAAAGAAACCATAAATGTCTAATAAATCTGTTTGAGCATTATAAGCTATTATAAGATTGTATAAATATTTAATGTAAGGTTGCAAGAAGTGGGTTGATGCAAAACTTTGAAAATCTTAGAATGAGGGCTACGTTTTTTGGATACGTTTTTGTGCATTATGTAGATAAAGACTTTTAATTATTATTTCGATATTTTATATTATCTAATCAAGTGTTAAATTGAGAAGAAAAAAATACATACATATGGCACCACCGCAATGTCTATGTCTCCCGCCAAAGAGAAGGGTAAATGCACTGTTGTATTTCGGATTGAAAGACATTGTAGCTAGATGATCATGAGCGGTCGTATCGCTTACCATCAGGCGATCGGCATGCTCGTCTCGCTATTTATTGCAGTAATTTAAAAAAGCTCTCACGTTTGCCCCAGAAGGTGTAGGCAGAAGTGCTACCACATGCGCTTTGTGTGTTCCACGTTACTCGTGAGGAGAAAACATAAGTGAGGAAGCACGAGGTGATAGTGGGTGAGCTTATCTCTATATAGGCTGATGGCCGGGATGATAATGATTAAAAAAATTCCAATATCATTTTACCCGACTCGGAATTCTAATCTGAGCTTTGCAATCGTACCGTAGTACAACTTCGGCACCGAGGCAGAAAATAATATCCTTTAAAATTATTACTTAACCGGTCTATGAAAGGATCTCAATTATGATCCAAACTAAACAATCCCGATCGTTTCTTACCTATTGTTTTTCCGACACGTTACGTTTTGGTACTCGGCAAGCTCGCAGTTTCTCGTTTATTTGAAAAATAAACGAGAACTACACACAGCCCACGTCTATATGGATAAATTCGCTTTTAGTCTGTGGGCACGAACAAATGGCTTTGTTGAAGGTACAATCTTTGCTACAATAGATCAGTTTTTACAAAAGGAAAGTGTGCTGATTCTGTGAAATGGGATTGGATTAAGCGTACAAGGCGGGGCTTTACAGATTTGTAGATACACTAAACGGGTGTAATACCTGCAATGCGTATGTGAGTGAATACTTTTCGGTCATTTGGACTAAGCGATATTGAAATTGGTGATTAATTTTGTTAGTTGAATTGCATTAGTGAAACAATGTAGTGCACAGGTTTTTTTACTGCAAAACATAAGCTGAAGTTAAAACGTTATTTCTTACATCAAAACATTGTTTGTAGATGCAGTTATTATGTATTACATATATAATAGGATATACTTAATATCTTGAATTATCATTATTTACAGTCAAATTGTTGCAATGTTTTGTTATACTGCGCATTTGTTACACAAAGTAACAAGGATGTTGATTAGTGATACGGTCTGTTTTAAAAAAAGACAAATTTGAGGGTGCTCTGTGTGGAGACACAAAAGTCTAGCTGCGCCAAACGTTGCGCTCTGCGGCATATCCACTAAACAAAAAATTGTGTCCAAAGCCGTTATGTTACCAAAAATCCAACAAAGCTCTCATTTTATCCTGCTTACAGTAAGCAGTAGGTATTCAACTCATTGTCGAGTTGGAATCATATTTTTTATCAACTACAACAGAAAACAAAGCCAGACGGTAGTTTTAGAAACTTCAGGCACAATGCAAAAAAAAAAACTTATTTTTTTAACTATCGTCGTGTCTGGGTGGCAAATATGTTTTTATTTGTAAAATAAAGATTCACACCGACTAATTTTAAGGATGCAACTGTACGCAAAGGTTTAAATTATTACTTTGGCAAAATCAGGTTATTTACAACCCAAACACGATACTCAAATTTTGCAAAGTAAACTATTTCGTTACTGAATGCCTGTAGTCACTAGAACTACCACCTGGCTTCCTATTCGGTCGCAATCTGGATATACCCGATATGTAAAAATATACAGAATTAAGTATTTTACGCAGTCGTTTATTTCCACAAGTTTTTGAAACAAATTGATATGTCGGGATTAATGTTGTACTTTTAAGAATGGTGTACATATTATTTGCATTGGGTGTGATGACACATGTGGGCTCCATTAATAACATAAATATAGGTAAAATGTGGGGGCACTAAGTGCCTGATAGCGCGGTCGTTATATGCAATTATATGCTGTAAAGTGCTACGTCATGTGTGTCAATATGATGCTTTTATTATAATACTACATAATGGATGCTCGTTTTTTGTCATTATTTTTTATTGCTATCAATTGCAAGACGAGCGTGCCGTTCGCTTGGGGGGTTACTCCATATAACGATACGAACTTCGAATGTTCGCACGCCGTACGTAAAACTTCACAAATGTGCCTAGATACTCCACAAAATGTTTTACTTTATCGTATGTCGCAAACATAGACTAAGTTCGGAGAAAATTATAAGTATAATAGTGAATAGTATTGATTTTTAGAAGTGGAAATCTTATATCTTAATAAGGACGTCGAACATTGGAACCTTCGAAGTTCGTATCGTTTTTATAGATTAATCCCTCTGGTGGTAATCGATTCTACTGCTCATGAACATTAGTAAAGCCAATCAACACCTATAATTACAAAGCAATGCTTGGCATTCCACCGCGCTCGCAATCATGAGACATAAGATTTTAGGTCTCAATATGGCCAGTAGTTACTCTGGTTACAATGATCTTCACACCGAAACAAAATAGTACATTTACACTGTTATTTGGCGGGAGAAATAGACATTGCAGTGTTACCCACCCAGGCGGCCTCTCACATATGAGAGACCTACCCCTAAAATGTGTATACCCAAATGTATGAATCGTAAATTATACTGTATACGTACAAAAACTCACGCCTTTTCCCCAGAAGGGGTAAGCAGAGGTGCCAGGATACCCACATTTGGCCTTGTATGGTTCCGTCCCACGATGTGATTGGTGACGAGCGAGCCTATCGCCATATTGGGCACAAATTCCTGACTTTGGGCTGATAATTAATAGAAAAATCCATTATCACTTTGCATAACCCGGGATTTGAACCCGAGACCTCAGCTTTGTAACCGTAACCTAGTACAACTGTAATTGTAAATTATTAACCATAGAATAATTATGTGGTTTGGAGATGTATCATAATTAACTATGCAAAGAGGAGCCATTTTTAATAACAAAATAACATTTTACAACTAACAATTGTCACATATTAGTTACGTCGATAGGAATTGATATACCGAACAAACGCATCTTGAAACGCACAATCCAATCAAAATATACCGCGATATATAAAACCTTGTTTATTACAAGAGCATAATACACTGCTTAATAAAGCAAGACTTAGCACATAAAAGTTAGAAATCATATGGAACTTACCGCGGAGCGCTTAAGTTTCGACCCCGAATCGCGTACAAAGATGGAGCAGAGATTAAGTCCTCTGTATACAGAACAAAGGAGTACATTACACTTTAATCTCACATATATGTGTGGTTTATTTCATATATATAACGCAAGGGAACATTTTCATACGGCCGTGTGGTATGACATACGTAGAGTTTATTTTATTTTGTAACCCAAAGAAGCCTTACGAAATATGATGCCTTATTAACACTCGCCTGTGATGAAATTGATTTTATGGAAAATACGTTAAAAATTAAGTGCGTGGTGGCCTGTTAGTAAACGGACTAGACGCTACTGCCAATATGTTCAGTCGAGGGTTTCGAACCCGCGAGGTGGCTCTGGGATTCGTTCCAGAGCCACCTCTGACTATTCGGAGTTTTGTGTGTATCGATTGTCAATCACCATTTCATAGCGCATCTGCATTTCATAGCGATTTATAAGAATTTCTATGGTATGTGAGTCTGCCAACCCGCACTAGGAGAGCGTGGCGGACTATATGGCCTAACCACTCTCAATCGTACTCTCGATTGTAGAGGAGGCCCGTGTATTGCAGTGGGACGTATATGGGTTGATGCAGTTTAAAATCCTACTATTATTATAATAAATAGTCTAACACCCGTATTCACAAACAATACTATGAGGACGCATAGTGTAGCCAAACGCACAGAATTGTCAATTTTGATTCATAAACAATACTTGAGTGATGAGTGACACTATCCGTTCACTTAAGAAGACCCTCAGGTAAAGAAACTCAACAGCTATTTTACGCAACGCATAGTGTCGATTGTAAAAAGTAAAAGTGACAGCTGTGAATGTAAATTGCAATTTCATGTTATGTATTTTGCACTAAGGATTTGTATTAGGTTTTTTCCATTTTCAATACAATGGATTACAGCAGCAAGGAGAAGTTCGACAATTATATTGATGATACTTATCGTCCTGCGTTCGGTAAGGACACCGAACGCAGGACGATAAGTGCAAGAAATATTATTCGAGATTTTCAAAATCCTTTTGATTTTTACAATGACAAACAATTTAGAAGACGCTATCGATTTACTAGGGATATTGTTCTTCATGCCCTTTTTGCCATTAGTCTGAAAGAGGCCTTTCAATACCGCCTATTCACCAATTACTTGTGGCCTTAAGATTTTATTCATCTAGGAGTTTTCTGTTGGTAAATGGACTAGATGCGACTACCAACATTTTCACGGTAGTTCCGAGTTCCAATCCCAATGCACACCTCTGACTATTTGGAGTCATGTGTGTATTGATTCTTTGATAGTCAATCACCACGCGCTAAAACGGCGAAGGAAAACATTGTTACGAAATCTGCATACCATAGCGATGTATAAACATTTATATGGTATGTAAGTCCGCCAACCTGCATTAGGTCAGCGTGGAGGACTATATGGCCTAACCACTCTCAATCGATCTCTCGATTGTAGAGGAGGCCATGCTTTGCAGTGGGACGTATATGGGCCGATACAGATACGGGAGTTTTCAGGTTAGTAATCATCTATTTGGATGCAGGCTGCCTCCAACACGTCACTGTGGAAATCATTGGGAAGGGGGGAGGCCTATGTTAATACCCACAATTTACCGCTTAAAAATGTGGGAAATAAATTTTAATAAATATTTGGAACGTAAATATTTGAAGTTGTCAAAGGCGTCACTCACGAGCTTAGCTCACGAGTAATTCGCGGCACATGCGCGGACACCAATTGTCAAACACCGGAGAGACATTAGCAACAGTAATTGACCAATCACTGATCCGCTTTGGACACTGTGCGTTCCCTTAGTAAAAGGGTAACTCAAGTATTGTTTATGAATAAAAAGGCTGAGCGGAACGATCACTATGAGAAATGTCTTACTTAGCATAGGGTTACTTCAACACTGAGTAAAGTATTGTTTGTGAATACGGGCCTAAGCAATTAAAAACATGCTTAAGTAAAATACTCAAATGAAAGTTATGAATATCTATTTGCTAATGTGTCTAAGAACAGATAAAAGGTGGCAAGCACATTCATTATATAGTGAGAACTAATTTCACTACCTATTTTTAGCATCATTATATTCAGCAGAAGCCCATTTGTCCCTATTTTATAACGATTAGAAAAAAGTTAAATCGTAGGAAAATGCATATAAACTTATGAAAGGATAATCCAGTCAAAATTGAAATGAAACATAGCTTAAGGAAACATCAAAAGCATAAAACTACGTTCAAGTGGAAGACCTGTATGGAAAGTACAATTTTATCTATAACATTAAAGAAAACATTATATTTTAAAGCAATACAAAGAAGAAGAAAGGATTTATTAACTAGATATTATTAGGATTTCTATAAATACTAACATATTATTAACATAATGTTTCTATTTTTACCTATGTTATATTTCGTTTCTTTATATTATAACTTATAGTACAATTATTTAGCATATGAACACTTGTAAAAAATATTATAGAATTTGCTTTGGAAACCTATTATTATTATTATAACCCACCGTTTAATTATTTGAAGTCAAATTTGCCATCAATCTTTTTTGTGCTAAAATAAAATCAATATAGAATAAATTGCACTATTCGAGACTGAGAAAAAGTGTATAATATTTCTATAATGTCGAGCAATTCGCACTTATTAAACAACAGTCATGGTAATGTATAAAATTAAGTTGAATATAACCATAACATATTTAGAGATTTAATTGAACAATAACTACTTGTATAGGAGGAGATAGTCATTGGAATATTATTTAATTTATCGCGCTATTTATTTATATTTTAATTATGTGATAGAAAAACTTACGTCGTAACAGCATAAAATAGCTAAATAATTTGTAACTTTAAATGCATCTAGGTAGAACTAATGTTCTAGGTAATAAAAACCTAGTGCCAACTTCTGTGTCGTAACCACACGGCGGAAGATTCTTAACTAGAAGACTAATTACTACTTTTAGCGTTCGCAAGACGTAATATATAATAGAAATAGATTGTTGAAGTAGTTTTTTTTTTACATTTACGTCATGAATATTTTGCTTGTGCTTCTATCATGGTTTGCTGTGACGACTTCCCAAGCGTATAAAACTAAAGTCGCGATTTGAGACGAAACTTATCAGATTATTCATAAAAATTCGCTAATTAACCAGATAAACGTAAATTATAAATCCTTAAGAATAATGGGGCCAATCTTTTAATATATTCCGGTGAACAAATATCTAAAATCTAAATAGTAAATTCATAATGTAAAATGTCTGTGTGCAACCAAATCATTTACTGAATCCTTTATTTCTTCAAGCTATCCATAGCCGGAACAGCTCAGTTGGCAGAGCGTTAGACTGCAAAGTCTAAAGACCCCGGTTCGATCCCGGGTTTCGGCATTCCATAACGGCATCGGTCAAACACATTTTTTTTTATGGGAACCATGTTTCCTATGAATTAGACAAAATAATATATTAAATTATGTTTTTTTTATTACATACGTCGTTTCTTTTAGTGTTTTTAATACGCGACGCTATTATTTTTGTTTTAGGGTTCCGTACCCAAAAGTTAAAAACGGAACCAAATTACTAAGCCCCCGTTGTTTGTCTGTTTGTATGTCACCAGGTTGTATCTCATTAACCGTGATAACTAGAAAGCTGAAATTTTCACAAACTATGTATTTTCGTTGCCGCTATAACAACTAATACTAAAAACTAAACAAATGAAAATATGAAAGGGCCCCCCATGCAATAAACGTGTTTTTTTTGTTCGCATCGTTTGCCCAATATTAATAACGGTAACAGGTAGACGCTTATAATTTTCACAGAATATTTCGTTGTATATTAACTTTCAAAAAAAAATTAATAAAAATTAAGTAAATATTGAAGAGGGGCTCCCACACAACAAAAGTAATTTTAAGCATTTTTGTCTTGATTTTAATAAACAGGAACAAACGTAATTTTTAGGGTTTCTTTTATATTTATTATTATGGTACGGAACCCTTCGTGCGCGAGTCCGACTCGCTCTTGACCGGTTTTATTGTATTTGCCTCCATCTTATCAGGATTTCTTAAAGTGGGGTCTAAGAACCCCTTAGGGGTCCGTAGCATGTGTGCCAGGGGTATTTAATCAGAAAATTACACTGGTCAACAGTGGTCATGCCACACGAACTCTGATGGGTGATCCTGTTTTGACTATCGAACCTCATTACGAAAACACACTTACTTTGTTTCAATCACCCTCAGTTTTCTTGTGATGAGGCCAAGTTCATTTTCGGTATTGTAGCGATTAACACATATTTACGGCTGTAAAAAGGGTGCTATATATTTGTAAATTTGATTGTAGTGGATTTAATTAGCTTCTGTGCTTCTACGAATATGCCGAGAGAGTGTATCAACGACCCTAACCTTTTCTGTTATATTTGTGGTGAACAGAGTTTCAAAAGTCAAAGGCGAAATCTTACTAAATTTATTTTAAAATGCTATCACGGGTATTTTGTTTTTACAGTGGCTCATCTGGACAAAGCTTGAGCCCCGCATATTTATTGCATAACATATTATGTAAAAAAATAAATGATTGGAAGAAATAATCAGGTCATAAATGCCGTTTGCTGTTCCCTTGATATGGACTAAGCCTAGACATTATGTTTCAAGGGCATATGCAAATGCGACTACCACTTGTAAAGCCTGCTGATGTGTTTCTACCGCTACTCTATATCAAATTAGGCCTAATGAAAAAGTTTGTAATGGCGATAGATCGCAATGGAAATGGGTTTTTGCATTTAAAAGAAAAAAATCCGACAATAAGCTATGCTAAAATCAAAGAGGGCATTTTCGTTAGGATCTCAAATCAGGGAATTAATAAAAGAACTAAAATTCGAAATAAACATTAAATGTTTTATATAAATCAGCTTAGCAATGCTTCAATAACGTGGATGCAATTTTTTTGTGTAATCATAAGAATGAGAACCGTAAAGAATTGATTAAAGAGCTCTTATTGTCAATTGAAGCTTTAGGCTGCAAAATCTCGCTGAAAATTCATTTTATTGACTTACATCTGGATTTTCCCAGATAATTTAGGGGCCGTAAATGTTTATTACGGAGAAAGGTTCCATAAAGACATTTCAAAGATGGAGAAGCGTTACCAGGGTAGATGGAGTCCAAGGATGTTGGCTGACAACTGCTGGATCATAACAGACCAACTGAAAGTCAAATATTGCAGAAAATCGTAGACCTTTTCTTTACAAACCACATAATTTGCATATTTCTGTTGAACTATTTTTTATATTCCTTGTAATTCGTTTTCTTCACCAAATAAAATTGATACGTAATTAAAATAAAGTAACTGCGTATTTTTATTCACAATAATAGACGGTAGAAACACTAAAAAAGCTTGTGTGGCACAACGAAAGTTAAATATTGTAAACCAGTGTTATCATTTAAAAGCCTATCAATATTAAAAAGAAACAAATAACGAAAATTTTAAATAAAAACTTTAAAACTAAGAAATCACTATAAAGTAAACAATTATAATTATAAATTTCCATTGAAAAGCAAAAAAGCAATATTTATTTAATTGTACATGTTAATTAATTTTGACTTTACTAGCGAACAAATCAAAATATATGCGTAACATATTGAAGGCGGTTCGCAAAGTAACAAAGATGTAGATATTTAATTAATTAATGTAAGTAGTAAACTACCAATAAAAAAATCCATGTTGAATAAAAATTAGTACTCAATACAAGGTTTGTTTTTCTTTCCAAAATAATTTTTGACGTCCGTGAGCTATTTTAAATTTATTTTTCAGGATTTCTCAAAGTGGAGTCCAAGGACACCTTAGGGGTCCGTAGCATGTGTGCCAGGGGTCCGTAGCAGCTCAGTTAACTTTTAATATATTTATCAGAAAATTATAATTTAATATATTTATCAGAAAATTATAATATTAAAAAGAAACAAATAACTAAAATAAATTTAATAAAAACATCAAAACTAAAAAAACGCTATAAAGTAAAAAATTATAATAACAAAATTTCACTGATATAATAATGATATAAGTCCATGTGCAATAAAAATGAGTATTCAATACAAGGTTTGTTTTTCTTCCTAAAATATCTTTTGATAGGATCCGTGAACTATTTTAGAATTTGTTGGTGGTCCGTGACTGCAAAAAGTTTAAGAAACCCTGATCTAATTGGATGGTTGGTTTGGACACATAAAGCGCAATACACAACAAAGCTACCGACCCGTCGACCTATAATGGCAACTTAAACCTATAATGGCAAGTCGGAAAACTTTATCAGCGGCAAATTCACGGCTCCACATGAATATTTTTTTATGATGTTGTTGGTTCGCCCTAAACTGAACTGAGTGCTTGCGCCACCATCATCCGTGTAACACATGCGCCGATTGTCGACATGATTATTTTCTTTTAGGCCCCTGGATTGTGTCGGCGGGATTTATCACCGGGCCGGTGGTTTTGGTGGTTAGTGCGCCAAACGCAAGCTGCTTCTTTTAGTCCACTTACCCCTACTTACGTCTCCTGACAAATAAAGTGCACAAGCCGACTACGTTGGGGATGGATAGTGGATATTGCATCACCTAGGCCCTTAGTTGTCGACAAAGATATTTTTATGATAAAATTTGTCTTTGTTGTTATGATATTTTCCTTCGTCGTTTTAATTGTCCCTCATTAATTTTATATACTAAGTTGAAAAGTCAAAGATGTGTACTGTAGACTCAAACCTTTGACGTTTTATTATAATTGCTGCCATCTTGTGCTCAGGAGTTAATGTACAATAATAGAAGAGTCAATCACCACGCACTATTGTATGTAAGTCCGCCAACCCGCACTAGGCCAGCACGGTTGACTATATGGCCTAACCACTCTCAATCGTAATCGTGCTTGTAGAGAAGGCCCGTGCCGTGCAGTGGGACGTATATGGGCTGATACAGATACAGAATAGAAGATATATTATCTTTATCTCTTTCATCCGATGATGGCCAAAATCAGCTGTTATAGAAAAGCACATTTATGTTTTAATTCAAAAGTCGTTCAATGTATTCGAGTATTTAAACATTATAGATAGTGGATTTTATGAAAGCGGAGGAAACCATTGTGGGAAAATCTGCATACCCTAGCAATTTGTAAGATTTTCTATGGTATGTAAAGTCGGCTAGTGTGGTCCACCACGCTCCACATATTCCACTATATGTCATATAGTCCAATATATGTCATATAGTCCACTATATGTCATATAGTCCACTATATGTCATATAGTCCACTATATGAGCTGACCACCCTCAATCGATTGTAGAGGAGACTCGTGCCATGCATTAGGACGTTTATGGGCTGATACAGATACATATAGTGATTCATATTAAACCACACAAAAATATCAAAAAGTCACAAATCGTAACGTATATTTTTAAGACACCTACTCCTATATAAAGCTTGTCTCTATAATAAATCATCAAAAAAAAAATATACAAGAAAACATTTTTTTCGATAAAATATTTCTAGCTCATTACACTTTTGACGACTGTGTGGCTTGCCGACGTTGTCAAAATGTATTTTCATCGTGATTAAATAGAGATAATCTGTGCCTTAATATTTAATATTATCATGAAAGCAAAATAAAATATATTTTACTTTTATTATTTTATAAATTATTTTTGTAGTTTGTCATAATATTTTAGGCCTAGAGGCGGTAATCTAGTTGGTTGTGGACTAGTAATATGCTGTTTCGGGTTCGAGGTTATGGCATACGAGTTACAAACGAGTATAAGAAGTTAAGTGTTAATATTTATACTTATTATAAATAATATTATTGACGATGAAAGAAAACATCGTAGGGAAATTAGGCAAATACTGCCCTGCATTTCGAAGCCATGTCAAGCTACCAATCGATAAGATAGTGTGGTGAGTAAGGGTTAAATTATGGAGGTAAGATCATTTTAACTGCCGGTATGGCTGTCTTGAGTGGTGTAGGACCAGGAGTATGGTAGAGGACCCGTCAAAAGGGCTAAGCATGAGCTTTTCCGTTTCGGGCTCAGACCATGAATAGTTGTTTTAGTGTACTCTTGCAGCAACTCCTCATCACCTTATGTGGGTAAAATAAAAGAATTTTATTGCTCACATCGAACAAAAATAAAAAAGGGTAAAGAAATGAGGAAACGTAAGAGTTATGCATGAATGGATGGATATGTTAGGATGCAGTGCAAAAAGAAACTTAAAAATTGCATTAATAATTCATACAAGTAATAAAAACAAAAACATCCCACAAAATAAAGTGGTCAGCGTGGAAACTGACTGTTTTACAAAGATCTTGTATGAAGATCGATATCAAGGCATTATTCATTATTATTTCGAATTGTCTCGACCGGTAATGGTATTATATTTTTATTGTAAACGCCAAAATAAATTGCCAATTTATAGCGCGCCATCTTACGGCTCCCGCGGGCCCCATATCGCTCCCGTCCGCACCACGGGCTCCCGTACCTTACCGTGCCTATGGGTTGCGCCCGCGCACACACCCCGTCGCCCTTCGTGAGTGTCGAGTCGGTTGTTGTCCGGGATAGACGCGTGCGCGGGCGTGGCCCGTGTGCTCTTCCGCGGTTGTCGATGTAGTAGTGTGTTACTTAGTTTCCGACAATATAGTTTATTCGCGATGATGGTATTTTAATCCATTCAGTTCCTATCCTGTGACCGGCACTCCTCAACAAAAAATAGGTATTACGTATCCCCGATAAGTGGCTGCCCAACGTTCGGCTTCGAACTTGCCGTTATAATTATTGTTATTATAGACAATCGAGTTACCTATTTTTTTTTGTTGAGTGAACATTTAGTTCTGATCCAAAGTGTACAGTGTACGTAAATAACGTTATACGACGTACCACGGTATTCGGACAGCTCCACGCCGTGAACGTGAACGTGAACGTGAATGTTCGAGAGTTCGAGCCGAGAGTAAATACACGTTAACTCGTGTCGTCATACCAAAAAGGGACGATAAGTATACATAATTTCTTATGATTGAGTGTTAAATGTATTGCTATGGACGATGTATATTGATTATTGGAGTTTCCGCCTAGCAATCATTAAAGTGTTTAATCTCGGACTATTGTTTATCGAACTTTTGTTTAGCTTAGAGTAATATTACGTCGTAGTTGTGTCGCCAATTTGGACGTGTAGTGTTTATGTTGAACTATTTCTTTGAACTTTTGTTTATTTATGTTACGTCGTGTTTAAAAGACGCTATTGTGGACGCATAGTGTTATGTCTGAACTTTGAACTATTTGTGTTTTATGTCGAACTATTTGTTGAACTTTTCAAGTTGTTAACATTTGAAGTATATTAAGTTATTATGATGGCACCCACAACGCGACATGGACTTACAGACAAGGGGGAGAGTGAATCGCGACCAAGTTCCGGGTTGGCTAGTGATGCTGTCACACCGACCACGTCGACCACGTGTGAGCCAACACCGCCTCAACCGGCGCCGATGGCGGCGACTTCGGTTGTCATCACCGATCAGCAGCTC
Organism: Hyles euphorbiae; assembly: GCA_023078785.2. NCBI lineage: Eukaryota > Metazoa > Arthropoda > Insecta > Lepidoptera > Sphingidae > Hyles > Hyles euphorbiae. Next base: position 17,184,287 of record CM041058.1, read on the forward strand.
CTGCAGCTTGCGCAATTGCTGCGCGCGCAAAGTCCTACAGTTTCGTATGCATCGCCTCCGCCTACATTGTTTCAAGGAAATTTCGCCAAATGTACGGCGCGGTTCGACGGCGCTCAAGACAGCGATGTGGTTGCGTTTATCGACGCGTTAGAAATTTATAAGGAGTGCGTCAGTATTGAGGACGGTATCGCCTTGCGAGGGTTACCCATGCTTCTCACCGGGTTAGCTGCAACGTGGTGGCAAGGTGTAAAGGCTTCTGTTACGAGCTGGTCAGAAGCATTACAGTTGCTAAGGCAGACATATGGGCCGCGACTCCCGCCACATCAAATCTATAAACAGTTGTTCTCAAAGGAACAAGAGGATGAATCCACCGATATTTTCGTGTGCAGAGCGAGGGCTCTGATTGCTCAACTTCCGTATACCTTGACCGAAGAAATTCAGTTAGACATGGTATACGGACTATTGAACTACAGAATTAGAGAGAAAATATCGCGAAGTACTTTCAGTACTTATTCAGAATTATTGTGTCAAGCGCGACGCTTGGAGGATTTATTTCATGAAGGCCAACCTAAACTGTGCAAGTCAGATAAGACGCCAGTTAATGGATCCTCACCATCTGCCACTCACCAGTCTGTATCAAATACCTATACTAGGAATACAAGGTCACGACCCCTTTGTGGCTACTGTAAAAAGTACGGCCACGTGAAGGCTGAATGTTCCAAGCTTCGTGACCAGAACAGACAGAGGACAGGCGAAGGCACATTGCGGCCGTCTTCGACGTCGATCGTGTGCTTCGGGTGTGGTGCACCAGGCGTGATTCGCGCTAACTGCGCGACGTGCAGAGGACGACCCTCGTCCGTCTCTCCGGCTACACATAGTTTTTCCGCGGTATCGAGTGCGTATCCGCTGCGAAGTAGGCCCGTCATTTGTGTGGACATTTACGGAGAGACAGGAAAATTATTACTAGACACTGGTGCGAAACAATCGGTCGCGAGTGTTAGTTTAAGGGATTATTTAAAGAAACATAATCATAAGTTTGAAAAAGTGTTTTATAATTTAAAATTTGCGAACGGTGACACTAGCAGCAAGATTGTTGAAACTGCTCTAGTCAGTGTCAAGGTACAGGGAGTAGTGGTGCCGACGCAGTTCGTTGTATTGCCAGGTGCTACTGAATCTTTACTGGGCATTAATTTCATAAGGGATGCTGGCATGGTAGTTGATTTTATCAGGGATCGGTGGTCATTGCGAGACAGATCAGGTACGTTTGTATTAGAGTACGAGGATGACGGGACTCGCCTCGTCTGTTCCACTGCAGACCTTCTACGTGAGGATGAAGGAACGATCCTGAAGGTTCATGAGCGCATGGAGCTTTCAGCACCCCAGGAAGACAATAAAGGTATCTTTGAGCCAGGGGGAGCTGCTACCACATTTGCGATCCATCGGAATGAGACCGACAATCATTCACCAATATCCGTCCCGCCCTATAGTGTTACACCTGTGAGACAGGAAATTATGAAGAAAGAGGAAGCCAATGTAGTTGCTGACACCTTGAGCAGGCCTGTTGCAGTAGAAGCCTCAGAAGGTGAAGAAGAATGTCCTATTTGCCCTATAGTCGTTGACTTGCCTCGACGAAGACCTGAGGAGGTTCGTACAGCCCAACTGTCAGACCCAGACTGTAAAAAGATTATCGAAGATTTCGAATCTGACGATGATGAACGCGCTTTGCGTTGGATCGATCGCGGTTATTACATAGCGCAAGGAGTATTGTACCGGTGTGATCCTGAGGGAGAAGCCGAGGAGCCATTATTGGTATTGCCTGAGGTTTGGAGGGACGATGTCATGAAACAGCTTCATGATGCCCCAACGGCAGGTCATCTTGGGGTAGAGCGTACTTTACGTAAGTTGATGGAGCGATATTACTTTCGTGGTATGCGCTCATATGTATCCGACTACGTGCAGAAGTGTGATGCTTGCTCTAAATTTAAACCGTCCAATCTGAAGCCTGCAGGACTATTGCAAACTCCTATACCGCACCAGAGGTTTGAAGTAATCGCGATGGATTTATTTGGTCCCCTTCCAGAGGGTGACAAAGGAGAAAGGTGGATTTTTCTAGTGGAAGACACCGCCACCAGATGGGTGGAATTGTTCGCGTTAGTACACGCCACCGCAGAAAATTGCGCCAAGATTCTCATAGAAGAGATATTTATGAGGTATGGTGTCCCACGGCGAGTTGTGTCCGACAATGGATCACAGTTTGTATCCGCCGTGATGCAAAAAGGCCATGTATGTCATGGGTGTTCGGCAGTGTCCAATACCCGCTTATCATCCGGAGGCGAATCCCGCCGAGAGGAAAAACCGGGATTTAAAGCAGAGGCTGGCCCTGTTATTGGGACCGGAGCATCGCAAATGGCCAGAGATGCTCTCCCAAACTCGTTTTGCTCTCAACACCACCTACAATAGTGGTACAGGAGAGACGGCAGCCTATCTGATGTTCGCTCGGGAATTAAGGTCGCCAATCGATGTGGACCATGATATGAGGGCCATTGTGTCCCAGGAGAACTACGTCCCACAGATAACGCCGTATTTGCGTAATTTCGGTCATACACTCCAGCGTGTAAAGTATCGAGTGGAGGAACAACAAGACATCCGCAAAGCAGCGGCAGACAAGCATCGACGTCCGGCTCCTGCTATTCAGGTAGGAGATCGAGTGCTAGTAAACTCACATGTTCTCAGCAAATCAAGAAAGGGCGTTACCGCAAAGTTCGCACCTCGACGTAACGGTCCGTACGTGGTATCAGAGGTGGCGAGTCCGACATCTTATGTCGTTAAAGATAGTCGCGGCCAGGTAGTTGGCAAATACCATGCTAGCGCCCTTACTCCTTATCAGGGTACAAGGAGGATTATACAAAAGGCACGTAGGGGAAGGCCGGCCAGGTCACATCCGGGACGAGCTAGTGACCTGGAGGGGGAGGATATAGCGCGCCATCTTACGGCTCCCGCGGGCCCCATATCGCTCCCGTCCGCACCACGGGCTCCCGTACCTTACCGTGCCTATGGGTTGCGCCCGCGCACACACCCCGTCGCCCTTCGTGAGTGTCGAGTCGGTTGTTGTCCGGGATAGACGCGTGCGCGGGCGTGGCCCGTGTGCTCTTCCGCGGTTGTCGATGTAGTAGTGTGTTACTTAGTTTCCGACAATATAGTTTATTCGCGATGATGGTATTTTAATCCATTCAGTTCCTATCCTGTGACCGGCACTCCTCAACAAAAATAGGTATTACGTATTCCCGATAAATTATTTAAAACATCGCTTATTATGATCAAAAACTTTGATTTGATGCCATATTATAAATGACGAGGGCTGAAATAAGCTAGAAACCTTTTGCAATAAAACTTAACTAGGTACACCTAGTTAAAAACAATAGTCTACAAATACAATGAGTCATAAAATGAAATAGTACATTATTTAAAATTTAAATAAACTGGGGTTGTTTCATAGGTCCTTATATAGGGTTACGTTATCCAAAATGTAGCATAAAAAATTATAAATCCATTTAGAATTTAACAAGTTATAAGCTTTTCAAATGGTGCGGAGGTAATAAAAAATACATTAATTGAATTCTGAAGTCACAACGGCTTGTTAAATATAAGGCGGACGCGCAAAAAGGAAATTTTAAAATTAAGATGTTTCCACTTGTACCTAATATTTTATCTTTAGTTTTCATAATTTTGCAGTTTATTTTAATAAAGTTGTAAAATAAATGTATTATTTTAAAGGTATTTTCTATTGTAAATAAATGAATACAACAAATATACTAGAAAATTACATTTTTAACATAAATATATCGTAAAACAATACAAGTGTGGTATTTACTCTTATTATAAAAAATCAAATGCTTTTGTATTTTCTGCAAATTATTATGTTTCTGGGTCACATTGCATGTACATTCGCTCCAATCGGGCCCATTATGTGTGCCAGTTTTTCCACGCACGCTATAGCTATTGGGTTAAGCACTACTCGTAATTGTTGTTATATAAATATACGTATACATGAAAGTTCATTAACTTTTTATAGATGCAACAGTTAGTAGGCGAGGCTGGATTATGAATAAATACATTTTTGTTATGAGTTCGCATTATTTTTCACTTTAATTATACCGATTTCTAACAACACTTCAATAATGATGTATTTTTTTGCTATATTTCTATGGTCGTCTGTAAGCACCTTAATTAAGACCCAAATAAATAAATACATAACACCCAACAGCCACGTACATAGTCCTGACCTCACACAAATATGGTGTCTTGTGTCGTGCGTATCAGTAACTACGAGAGACTTTTCGGTCTCACAAACACCCAGACTCGAAAGATTATATTTGTGGCACGCACAAATATTTTTCGCGATACGGGGTTCGAACCCACGATCTCTCGTTTTACAGACGGCGTCTAACCAACTATGAATATAAAAAATAAAATATGTGTTAAGTCTTAGCCGGTCACACCGATTTCCTTTATAAAAATATTAGCGTCGAAGCTCGATATAGCCTTGTCTAGAAAATTTTGTCGTTTATAAGAAATACCATAATAATATGAATAATAGATTTCTATGAAATATTCCACTAGCATGTAATAATATACCTATTAATATACTATCACGTACATGCTCTATGTAAACAGACGCTACGTATAACGCTATGTGGACACACCCTCCATCTCTTGATTTGATTGCCGCAGCCATTACACATTAATTAATACCATGTATACCACTTGTCTAATAATCACATCATGTACTAAGCTATAACAACATTTAACGAGTAAACAAATATATGAATATTCAGTTGTTATGATTTTTGTAAGTATTTTCATAAATAACTTCCAAAGCAATCGAATAATTTGGTCTAATTATTCTGTAACAAATATTTGAAGGTAACTTAAATACTTGACGTTGCCATAAATTACACGTAAGCTAATATTAAAACAACGAAAATAAAGCGTAATCTACCAATCTGATTTGGAAAAAAATAGATTCCAGTTATCGCCTGCCTGCTACATAATCTTCCCTTTCTTACATGCAAAAATAGCCTTGCGATAAAAGCGGCTTCTACCGAGTCAATTATGATAGAAGGAAGTGGTTAGGTGTTAGGTATATTTAGAATCTTATTTATGAGACGGTTAAAGTGGGTTGAAATGCACCTGCAAATTGATTTTAAATGATAATATAATAATAAAATACACAACCCACATGGAAATTATAGAGGCTTATATTTAGTATCGTATTAATTACGTATATTTATTAAATAGCGGTCGGGCCCGGCTCCGCCCGGGTGCATACACGTTTTAAAATGGCGGTCAAAATGTTTAATTCTGACTATCAGTTTAGAATGTCGACCAATCGGACCACGAAAAACGAATAAAATTTCCTCGTATTTGCTAGAAATATCACTACTGCTTTCCTCCTATAGGTCATAGCGTGATGATGTATAGCCTATAGCCTTCCTCGATAAATGGACTACCCAACACTGAAAGAATCATTCAAATCGGACCAGTAATTCCCGAGATTAGCGCGTTCAAACAAACAAACAAACTCTGCAGCTTTATAATATTAGTATACATTATGTGTGGATTAAAGAATAAATAATATTCTTCGTCATAGGGGACAACTCTCAACTCAGCCGGCAGGTCGCTGCCATGATCCTTGGCTATGAACTTTGTGTGACGGTTTCACTTGGACAGAAGACCCAGCGATTTTTTCTATATTTCTACATGTTGTTTTATTAATTTCTCAAAATAAATTTAATAAATATCTTTTTCGTAAATAATGTTTGTTTTGGATTAAAATGATGATTGGATTGAATCAAAGTTAGTTAATAAAAGGTTCACGACTACAGGATCTCATACCCTACATAAAACCTTTATTCTAAAATAAATCCATCATCATGCTCCATGAGCAGCGGTAGTCGCTTCACTTCTAAAATCTAAAATATTTTTCTTCTTTTCATCCTAACATAAAGCCTTCATACAAAATCCGCTACAAGCTTTTTTATAGTAATATACACTCTCCCTGCTTCTATTTGTTATCCACAAGTATTGTTTTTTTTTCATTCCTGTTTTATATTAATGTTGAATTGTATCACTGATCAGTGTGGTGTGAGGTGATAACCAGGCGATATTATCAGACGCCATGGTAATATCCATAATTGACGTGCGAGGTCGTCCGTGCATGACACTTTCGAAGGTGGGGGTAGTACCAGTGTTGCAAATGTGCAAGTCATTGGCATAGGCCAGTTCCATGTCTTCGTTACCGCGGGAGTTCGCCACGGATCACTATCTAATGTATGATTTGTGCCCACGCAGTGCGCGCACAGTCAGTCAGACGCCGAACACTTACCCTTAGTATGTCCAAACTGTAAGCATTTGTGACATTGAAGAAACGGGGATAAATTTTCAGCGCGCACCCGTTCAACGCAGAATCTTTCCGTTTCAATAATTTTACGGCATATTTTTTCTCTGGTTTTGCTGTAAATATAGCATATATTTACATAAATATTCGCGTATTATACAGTTCTATATGCCTTACACAAGAATATCAAGGCCAAGCCAACGCTTGGCCTTTACCGAAGAAAACTGCTCCAGAGCCAACGCTCTGGAGCAGTTTTCTTTGCACAGCGCCGATAGTAGCCCTTTCAGTCCATACGGGAGATCCGTAACAAATACATCCTAAGTAAGTTGCTCCATAGATGATTTTTAGTGTATTGAAAGATAGCCCCCATGTTGATTTTGATATTCTTGTAAAAGCAAAAAAGTTCCTTTTCGACTTTTCCCCGACGTTTTTAATATGTTCAAGAAAGGAAAAAATCCTTTCCAAAATTAAACCAAGATAACAAACCGATTCTTTTTTCGTAACAGTGATATTATTAAATTTAAATCGCGGCGGTGATTGTAAACTTCCTTTTAAAAGTAATTGGAACGTTTTATGTGGTGCAAACGTCGTTTTTAATGCTTGTGGCAAATAAAACTATTTTTCTTTCTTTCTTTTCTTTCAGTTGCTAATAAGGAGTTACTAGAAAACGAACTTATCAGCTTCCCATAAGATAGTACACAAGTATTTCACATCATGACCTAAAAGATTAACTGAGAATATAGATAAAAACCATCTTCTCGCCTGTATATGGGATAAGATCAGTTACAAAAGATTATTGCGAATAAAATCTGCTAAACGATCAAAGTATATATGAATGTTATTTAAGTATATTTATTTTGTGAATTCTAGGTGACTTAATTGTTAGTCCCTTAACAAGCTCCATGAATATATTTTTGTGCCGCAATTAAACGTTTGTTTCTGGCCGTAATTTTACCTCATTCCTATTTTAACGAGGAGTTTGCAAATCAAAGGCGCCACTAAATTGACGCTGCGAACGTTCCGTGCGAAACTGCTTAGTATTCTCGGATTTACTTAACGATAAATAAAAGATGTTACCCACCACCGTATAAAAGTCGCAATGCGGTGCATATTATTGCCGAAATTGGCAAACGTGAACGTGCCACGATCTCTGTCGGTAGTAAATCCTACTTTAGAAAACGTTATGTCCGCCCGCATGTTCGTGTAAGGGTTAATCAAACAAAATATATTACATTTACATACACAATTGTATGTAAAAACACTTTTGGGTGGTGTTTACTGCGTTATGAAAATGGAAATTGAAACAATCTTTATCACCATATGTCACCAGGTGTATCATTTATATTTTGTCGGCTCTTAGTCCAAGTGTGGGCTTTCAGCTATGTTTCGTTATATTAATTGTTATGTTAATTCCAACATTTTGAAGGATTCGACTCATTTTTGTTATCAGCGAAAGTTGTCACATGTCATGTAGTGTTGTAGTCAAGAGTTGTAGTCATGTGCGTAGTAACTATATCGATGTAGTTATAGATATCGTATACTCGTAAATCAGTTTTCTTAGGCATGATACAAAGAAAACTAACAAGAAATCAATTTTAAATTGTAGTAACGTTTGATAATATTGATGACCTATCTTTATGTTCTAATGTCCACTTGAGAACAACAGATATTAGTGTCTGAATGTACTTTATAATATACTAACTCATTCGTTTATGTTTCCAAGAGCGAGTCGATAAAGGCAAGAGGTAGAGGCACCTGGGTTCCTATAGAATAAGACGATAAAAATCTGGATCATAATTAATATACACACAAAAAATCATAAGTGCAACGCTTTTACGCGAAATATTGCATGAGAAATCTAAACCCAACCAGAGCTATTGACGTAAAAATATTATCATTCGGTTATAATAATTGCATATAATGTGCCTTTGCAATAATATAAATGTTAATGCCTCACAGTTCACACAGTTGAAAATTCATTAGGCCCATTTGGAGTTTTAAAAAGGAAAAACGTAAAAATCACGCTAGAATAAATATTAAATCATGTTAACTTATTAGATTGGATGTAGTTTTCACGAGCTTCTCGTTATCTTTTCTTCTCGGAGCTCTTCTGGGTCCAGTTGTTTCGTAAATTCGTAATATTGCTTGCAAGCTTAACTACTCCGTGGCGTTACCATAAGGAGAATCCCTTTTAACTTGCCCTATTTTTGGGCCCATTTTCACTACGAAGCGTGGTAATTAACCCCTTTATTTACTTTGATTCGCTATTTACATATGGATTATATACATGACTCGTTAGGTCTCGTCTCGCCCTTTAAAATGGCATATGTGTCATGAATACGTGAGCGGTGGGTGTGAAGTTATCTTTCAGAATATACCAAAATTCTCTAAAAGTGCACCCAATCCGCCCAAACATACCTCGGCCTGTGACGTGACGACGGACGAGACCTTACATCAGTGATTCTCAACCTTTTTTTGTTGCGGCACATATTTAACGATTTCAAAATTTGGCGGCACACAAAGAGCGCCTTGAGACATATTCCTATTGCTATGCACGCCGCTTCATCATTATTTGGCACTAAGAAAAAACGCGTTGCAAAGCAAATAATAAAATAATTTACTTTTTTGTGGATTTAAATATATATTCATGTTAAAAATATTTTTCTTTTTAAATGATATAATTTAATAATATTAACACTATTATATATTTGCAAAATTTGGCGGCACACTTTTGAAATTTGGCGGCACACAAAAGTGCCGCGGCACAGTGGTTGAGAATCACTGCCTTACATACTATGTGGAAAAAAGTGCGAGCGCGTTGTCAACAGATAATATACAGTAAAAAAAAATAGGTATGATGTCAAAAAACCGCGAAATTCAAAAATGAAAACTGCAGTAATTACTTGTAAGATTCAGATTGGATATATAATTTAAGTAAAATAAAACGAATTATATCAACATAACAACAATTATACATGAGAAAATAATACGTATTTATGTAACTTGTTTTTGTTCGTATATGTCCTAATTTTTTTTTTTAATAATTTTAATTAAATATGGAATTCTGACTTGTAAAAACTTCTTTTCGATTTAATGAGCTTCGTCTCGTGTTAATCAAAGAAAATGATTAATTCCATGATAGGGTACCGCGGCGTAAAAATGTCTTGTACTTTTGGTTGAAACTTTTGCAATGTGGCAATTACTATTTTTGATTGAATATTAATAGAACGAGAATATATTTAGCAAGATAAATAAAACGACTTATTTCTGTGAAAACTCTTGACAAACTATTGTTTAATCATTTAAAACAAAACACTACAATAAACAATATTCCATAGTGTAGATAAATAAATCAAAAACAAATACTTTGATCTATTTGACTAAGTCCTGATGCCTGGGCAGAACCAGATGACCAGCGTTTGCGAACGCCTCCGCATAGGCTATTTGGGCTGTTTTTTCAATCTGTACTAAAGTCTTCTTAGGAGGTAACTTTTCAACAGGAACCCAGACATCATTTTCTTCAAATGCCTACAGCTCATCCTTTATCGCCTCAATCCACTTGTCTCGATCTGCACGCTTTATTGCTGATCGAACAGGATCACTGTAAAGATCAGAATTAGTCGTTCTACGTAGGTTGGTATGGGTATACCAACCGCCAGAACAATGTGGGTACACCGTTCTGGCGGCTTCCTCACTCATTTAGAAATTGGTTCTGGGGAAACTATTCTCTTCTCTTCTTCAGATTCTTGAGGTGAATTTAAATCAGTCAAAGCATACTGTGATACTGATGAAATATTAAGACTTGTTACAGACTCATCGTGAGAATCTTTGCTAATACAACTGCTTGAAATCTCTGATTGAATGATATCCCCAACTGAAACTGTTACATGTGAATGTGATGTGCAGTTTCCTTTTACATTCTCATGTATGATGATATCTCTACTTATTATGGCAAATCTTTTAACCGGATCATAAAATCTGTATCCCTTCACATTTTCGGAAAGCCAACTAGAACATGTTTTATCGATTTCCTATCCCATTTATTTTTCTTTTCTCATTAGGTATGTGAACCATCACTGAACTTTCAAATATTTGAACATGACTTAAATCTGGTTTCTCATATGTCCAGAGCTCATACGGAGTTTTATTATTTAATCCCGATACGACAGATCTATTCTTCAGATAGACAACAGTATTTGTTGCTTCTGCCCAAACCTTTTTACCTAAATTCGCATCAAATAATAAGCATCGAGCTCTCTCAACAAATATTTGATTAACACGTTCATTTAAACCATTTTGTTTAGGAGTTTACGCATTAATATTTTGAGGCAAGATGCCACCATCCTTTTCCAAATACATTGCTACAAAACTCTAACCCATTATCAGTCCTCTGGAGTACTTAAAAAAATCACTTTTCTCTTTGAAAATTAACAAACACCATACGAGTGAAGTCATCAACAGATAAGGTCCATGTTACCTTGCTCCGCCAATTGATCTAATGTCAATGGGACCGCAGATATCAGCATGGACAACTTCCAACCGCTTACTGCTCCATGTTACTGACTGACCAATTTTAAATGCAACTGCTTTCTTTTACAATATACAGAACATGTACTTTTGTTGATACTTATCAGTGTATGATATTCCTGTGACTGCTCCATCTTTCATCTCATTTAAGTCATTGATATTCAGATGTCCAAGTCTCCTGTGCCAAAGGTTACTGCAAACTTTTGAAGAAGTCGATATCAATAAATAATTTTTATTTTCTACAATTCTTCTATATTTCTGTACAATAATTGTGATCACTTTTATGAGTGTTGGTTGTAAGTATCACATGACAGTACTTGCAAACGTTTTCTTTATCAAATAAATTTTTCGCTACATATTCAGTAATATAGTACAAAATATTTTATTCGTACAGACTGGATTGACAACATTCCATATTTCTTAAAAAAAAATTAAAAATCCTTAGTCTCGTTATCTCGAAATACACCTATTTTTCTTCCGAAATTCAATGATGTGGTTAGAATTAAATGTGGCTAGGCTATGCAGAGTAATGAAAAACTAATTTTCTTAAAATATTTTTAAACTCAAGGGTACTAAGGTTGTCCTGTGTGTCTTCTAGCTTTTATTCAAGAGAAAAGATATCAATATTATCCTGGGAACACTATAAAGTGAGAAGATATTTAAATTCTGGCAGCTACGTCAAATCTTCCAATAACATTTTAAAAGAGGTTAATATTCAATAAAAATCCTAGTACAAAAGTTTTACGAAAGTGATGTCATAAATGTTGTTCTCCAGTTTTAAGATTTTTTAAGTATTTTTCAGTTTGAATAAACAAAGGAAAGCCGCGTGCTTTGTTTTTGCCGTGATAATGGAGACTGGAATGAGTCTCAAAAGGGGATCCACTGTTCATATAGTCGAATAATCTGTCTATTACCTTAATAAATTCAACTGTTCCTTCGCAGCCTGCAAATTCAGGATTGCTACCAGCTTTAAAAAAAAATCGTTAGCTTCAGCTACCAAAAAACTTTATACCTGAGCTGGCAAACGTACATTCATATTTTATATTTAAAATTAACATTTACCCCTATTATTCTATTAGAAATTGTAAAATCTTTTTCTTCTTGGCTTTGATTAAGTTTTTTATAAAATGTTACTTTAGTTATTCTATTTACATAAGTGAAATAAGGCCTAGATTCGGTTTTTTACAAGCGAACATCCTAGAGATGCGTATGCTTTAATATTTCTTCTAGTGCCTCCACATATCACACATCTAACCGTTATTCCCGCATTATTTAGCATTGCAATTGCTGTATACATAAATTGTCCATGTATATCGCCCCGTAGAGAACTGTGAGTAAAAAAAAATATATTTAAAATAATTCGTCTATGAAACAATTTGGAAGAGTAAAGCTTCTGATGTCAGTTATTCAGGGTCGCTAACACGGATTTACAAAGTAAAACTAGCCAAAGACTTTGCCTAATTTACAATCGTATGCAATGTCTTGCTTCAGAACCATACAGACAAAAATTTGACTCTATGGTCCAAAATTTATGCCACGTTACGCTAATAAGTTCCTGTATTCAAAATTATTTTTTTAATATTCAAATACCTCTGTCAAAAATCCAGCGTAGCCCTTAAAATGAGTCAATGACCGCCATAATGGTCACTCATGAGAGGCAAAGTTTTTTTTTTATTATGTCCTTTATGCGAACAAAAGTATCAAGGCAAACGTCTTTATGATAACGCCTTCATCACTATATACTTTTTTGTTTTGGTACTGTCTGGACAAACTTTTTGAAATTTTCTACAAAAGTTTGCGAAATTGCCCTGTAAAATATTTTCAATTTGCGAGTGTGAAGTGTAGTCTCTTACAACACTAAGAAGCGATTTCATGATATTTATTTTTTTCTCCTTTCTCTTCACCTTTTGCTGCAATACTTCCTTTTTTTTAGAAAGATATTTCACGCGATGTCTTCAGATTTACTGGTGTATTGAAATCTGCAAATATGGAATTGCCACTAGCTTTCCAAAATTCGATAGCATCGGAAACTGAAGAACTTAATACCTGGGCTGTACAAACGTACATTCACCTTATTATTTGTTAAATTTAATATGTACCCTAGTTATTCCATTTGTAAATTTTAGACCTTCTTCTTGGAATTCTGAAGTTTTTTTAATAAATTCGATTGAAATGCTACTATCACCAGACTTGTGTCTATCCCTATGTCTGCTGAAGCGTTTCGGAGCAAAATTTTGCATTAGAGTGGGATCTAATATACAATCAACTTTACTTATTGCATTTTAATGAGTAAAATAATTACTATAATCGTTTTCTACAAGCGAACATCCAAGAGATTCGTATGCATTAATATTGACTCTAGTGTCATCACAAGTCAAACACCTAACCGTGATTCCCGTATAAATAAATTGTCCATGTACTTCGCCCCTAGAGAATTGTGAGTAAAAAAAAAACCTATAGGAGATTTAAAATATTGCGTATATGAAACAATTGGAAGCCTAAAGCTTGTGATGTCAGTTGTTCAGGGTCACTAACACGGATTTGCAAAGTCAACCTAGCCAAAGACTTTACTTAATTTACCATCATATGCAATATCTTGCTTCAGAGCCATACAGACAAAATTTGTTGACTCTATGGTCGAAAATTTTACCACGTTACGCCAACTAAGTTTCCGTATTCAAATTAATTATTTAAATATTTAAGTACTTCTGTCAAAAATCCAACGGAGCCCTTAAAATGAGCCAATGATCGCCATAATGGACTCTCATGGGGCAAAATTATTTTTTTAATTATGTTCTTTAGGCAAACAAAAGTGTAAAGGGCTTTATGATAACGCCTTCATCACTTTATACTTTTTTTGTTTTTGTACTGTTTGGACTACCTTTTTGAAAAATATTTGCCCTGGAAAATATTTTCAATTTCCAACTGTGAAGTCCTACAACATTAAGAAGTGATTTCATTATATTTGTTTTTCTCTTTTCTCTTCACCTTTTCCTGCAATTCTTGTTTTTTTCCTAAAGATATTTCACGCGATGTACTTTTGTTTTGAAATTTTTCAAAGCTCAACATTTCACTGGTGGTCCATTTTCGTTTTCCTGTCGCCAAATATAGGTACAATATTTTTATATCGAACTTTAGCGTTAAATCAAACAATTTTGAAAAACTGACAGAGTATACTATACATTTTGAAAAGTTATGGATGACAAATTCAAACTTTTTTTCCACGTAACGAACTATACTCGTACAAATTCTCATACACGTAAATAGTGTAATTTTTGAATTGAAAATGGCAACACCAAATCCATGTATTCAATATCAATATATTACTCATCCTGGAATTTGAATCCTCACATATGGTCGGACCTTAATTGGATACCAAATAGTAGACCTTCATAGGAGCCCCTGTTGATGTTTTCAAAATAATAAACAAAGTAGTTATTAGGGAATGAAATTACAAAACTTGTCTTGAGTTAAAAGTCCTGATATACACTCATTTGCAAAAAAAAAATGGGCGGTTTTGATTTTAATTCTTCTTTAAAAAAATACGGTACCAAAATGATTTCAATCATTTGTACATGTTACTGGCCAGTTTTAAAAATGCCGTGGTGTTTAAAACAGTACGTTCGAAATTCCAATATTCGTTTTTACAGAAAACCACTTTTTATCCTACATTTTCGGTGCGAGGTTCCAAAAGATAATATCGGTTTTCATAACTTTTAGTCAATTTTTATGAATTTATTTCATATTCTTAATTGTCAAAGCTTCGTTTATTGCTGTTTAGCTGTCTCAATAATGTTAGAGAAAGTGGTAAAAGCTACCAAAATTATTGCGCTGCTCGAAGAGGGTTGCAGCCAATGCTTCGTGGCTCAGAGGCTAAGTGTGAGTCGCTCGACGGTTCAAAGGACCTGGCAGCAGTATCAAGACACCGGTTCCGTCGAGAGAAGGCCTGGTTCTGGAAGAAAACCATGTACCCAACCACGAGATGATCGTTTTCTTGTGAGTCGCGCATTGAGAAATCGCAAGTCTTCGTATGTGGAACTTAAGAACAACCTCGAAGAAGTAAGAAATGTGTATATTAGTCTATGGACGGTCAGGAGGAGGCTTCTCGCGGCTAATATACGCAGTCATCGCCCGGCCCGCGGCCCTAAGTTACTCCGTGAGCACAGAGTTGCCAGGCTTAGGTTTGCTCGAAATTGTGAGTCATGGACTCAAGAAGACTGGAATAGGGTATTGTTCTCCTATGAAGCCAGGATATCTTTGTTCGGTGAAGATCGACGTCGGCGAGTGCTACGAAGACGAGGAGAACGCTTTGCAGAGGCTTGTTTTGAAGAAATCACACCTTATGGTGGGGGCTCTGTTATGTTTTGGGCAGGAATAAATTCAATGGATTGTACAGAGTTAGTCTTCATTGAAAACGGCTCACTGACTGGACATCGATACATAACGGAAGTTCTAATTCCTCATGCACAACCCGCATTGGCCGCTTTAGGCGAAGATTCAATTTTTATGGACGACAACGCTCGCGCCCACCGGTCTGGCGATGTGGAAGCGTATGTGCAAGAGGTCGGCATTCGTCGTTTGGATTGGCCAGCTCGAAGTCCCGACCTCAATCCTAGACATAGAGCATGTCTGGGACGTTCTGAAACGACGCGTGAGATCAGTACAACCGGCTCCGCAGACCATCAGAGAGCTGAAGAATGTGATTACCGCGGAGTGGGAACGTATTCCGCAAGCAAGTATCCGGGATATCCTCGCTAGCATACCCAGACGAATTCAAGCTGTGATTTCAGCTAGAGGGGGTCACACTCGATACTAAACATTTATCTGCTTTTACTTTATTAAAGAAAAAGCAATCAAAAATCTTTGTTAACTTTTACTTCACGAGCATATGCACTACTAGCGAGTATACACTACTAGTGAACTTTAGCATTAAAACCCATAAATTTTATCAAAATTTTATGATAATACTGACGAAAACGATTATTTACTTATTAATTTACAAACTTGTGAAAGTAAAACTACCTATAATTATCAAACAAACCAATAGTAACATTTGAAATGGTTCATTGCTTAGGTGCCCGTGTTTTTTTGCAAATGAGTTAGTTAGTGATTCGTCTATAATTAATATATAGACGAATCACTAATAAGATTACAAAGTAATTTGCAGAGCCGCAGGTAAAGTGACGATCACTATCAATGTGCCGCCACATCGATTGTGATCGTTCGCTCGTGAGTGCGTTTCATTGCACTTTTGCTTATAGAGGGAATTCCGTATTATATGCGCGAGATTTTAAACTTCACACACAGCAAAAGATGTTTTTTTCAAAGTGGTTGAGCCATGTTAGGCGTCGGCACCTTATATTCGAACCTCTTGTCCAGGTGTTCTTATTACGGTGTACCTAACCAATGACGCAACTATACCACCGGGAGCCCGTGGCAAAATTCATCAAATGGGGCCCTTCGTAAATATAAAAATACTTGACTTTTTAATTACGTTTTTATATATAACCAAGTAAAGTACCGTTATATAAGTATACGTATAAACATTATTGTAATTACTGTATTAATTTTTGTCGCATCTTGAGGAATAGAGAAATAAATATGTGAAAGTATAAAATATCTTTTTTTCGGGCTTTTTGTTCAGCAAAGTGTCAGTGATGTCATCAAAGTTTAAATTACGAGCTAAAGAATTTTGTATGGATATAATTACCATGTTGCGTAGCCTTTCTTTTGCCATACAAATTCTAAAATAAGTTTAACCATCAACTTCACTTTCGAAAATGTTCACTCCGTATTAGACGTTCCGCTCCGTATTAGGGGTAGTCATCGGGTCAAGGTCGTTTATTCGTAGTCCCGAAATTAATTTGAATAAAAATCGCAGTCTTTTATTTAAACGTATTTTAATGACATTCAATAATAGCTAACAGTAGTAACTTGCCGGTCCAGTGTTATCTCCTCTAAAATATTCCGTTTCCTGATTCTTCGTTAAACTTATGGATTCCATCAAAGACACGCTCACCGACATGATGGAGATGTTCAACAAAAGAATGGCCGATTTTGATGCCGAGCTGCATAAGTCACCTAACACCTCATCCTCAACATCCGGTTTGGCTGCTGACTTTGCCTCATTCAGGAAATTTATCTCGGAGGCCCTCGGAAATCTCCAACATCAAGTGGAGTTACTAGCCCGTAATCTGGACAACTTAGAGATGCGCGGTCGGCGAAAAATATTGCTGCTGCATGGTGTCAAAGAAGTAAGCCAGGAAGATACCGCACTTCTGGTAGCCAATGTGATTCGGGAACGACTTAACTTCACTGATTTTACAGCTCAAAATATCAAACGATGTCACAGAATGGGTCGCTCTCATGACAATCACAGCCCGAGGTCAATACTGTGCAAACTCCACGATGTTGCAATCCGGGATAAACTGTGGTACGCCAAAACCAAGCTGAAGGGTTCCGGCATTACAATGTCGGAATTCCTGACTAAGGTACGTCACGACTTATTTATGGCTGCCAGAGAGAAATTCGGCATAGCGAAGTGCTGGACGCAGGAAGGTTCCGTGTTCGTTCTTGGTCCGGATGGCGTGCGGATTCGGGTTGTCTCAATGCAGGATCTCAGTCATATTGGCGCTGGCGACAACACTAAAACTTCTGCAGTTCGGTCCAAGACTACGAGATCCAAACGTGCGGTGAATAATAAAAAGTGATAGTGACTTAAGTTTGTTATGAACGGTCTTTCAATACTGCTCGGGTAATTGCATGAAACTAGTTGTTTATAATGTTTATTTGGACTACCTACGTTATTTCGTTTACTTCTCGTGCCGTCAATACGTATATACAAAACAGTTCTGCCTGTGTAGGTACTTTAATATTTTTTATATTTACCATTTGTGTTGTGTTCCGTAGTAGCTTCATTGAATGTTACCATTGTTAGCATTGTATTGAATGCATTGCTTTAATACATTAATGGAATTTGTGTCTTTTTTTTTCTTGTTTAAAATACTTTTAATTTTGTTCTTGTTTTTATGTCACTTTAATACCTTTAGCTTAATTTATTTAGTATCGAATAATATTCCAAATAGTAAATTGTTTCATAATTATTACCCGACAGTTGTTTATCATAAGTAACCGTAGCTTTTTAATTTTATAATGTTGTTTTTTTCTTTTTGTGTTTTGATTAGACGGTCATGCTTTTGTTTTTTCGTTTTTACTTTTACAGAATCAATATGTAACACAACCGGCAGGTGGAAATTTAATTGTTGTGAATTTGTAGCTATTTTTTTTTATTGTTATTATTTAGTAGTATTGTATTATTTTTATTTTATTTTATATAATATGTGCGATGATAATAGTGATTCTGACGAGTTTTTTTCAGCTTCTAGTGGTAATGGCAGTTCTTGTGATTTGACGTCGCTTGCTGACACCCTTTCTTGCAAATTTTCTTGTGTTGCTAAGAATTTTAATGCAGTGCATATTAATGCTCAGAGTTTTCCGGCTCATTTCCCAGATATGCTAGCCAGCTTTGACTGTACGAATCTTCACGCCATTCTTATTTCAGAGTCATGGCTTAAACCTTGTCTCTCTTCCAGCGCTTACTCTTTACCCGGCTTTCAGCTGATAAGAAATGATCGCACTGTTGGTGGCGGGGGTGGGGTTTCTATATACTTAAAATATGGCATTCCTTTCTCCATTTTGAATTTATCGCCCCAGCCTCCGCCTCCAAATGCAGGCGAGCATTTGTTTCTGGAAGTTGTACTTCACCACTCTAAACTCCTACTTGGAGTTTATTACTGTCCTTCTCTTCGCATAAATTATTTTAACTCTCTAGAAACTATCCTCGGTAACCTTATGCCTTCGTACAGTCACACCATAATCATGGGAGATTTTAACACTTGCCTTCTTAAGAAGGACCATCGCTCTAAATCCCTACTTTCTGTTATTAACTCTGTTAATCTGTCCATTCTCCCCCTTAGCGCTTCTCATCACTTTCCTAACTCTGCTCCCTCTCTTCTTGACCTAATCCTTGTCTCTTCTCCTTCTTTAGTTGATTTCCATGGACAGTGCTCTGCGGACACATTTTCATATCACGATCTTATTTATCTTTCCTATAAGGTTCGTCCTCCTAGGGTTAGATGTAAGGTCGTGATGAAGCGTTCTTTTCATCGTATAGATTCTGTAAAGCTTCGTGAGGATGCCAGCAACATTGACTGGGTTCCTCTGATCAATTCTGAATCAATTGATTACAAGGTGGATTTTCTAACTTCGAATATAATTCGTCTGTATGATTTGCATGCTCCTCTTCACCCAGTTAAAATAAAACACCTTCCATCCCCTTGGCTCATTGATGATATCAAAGCAATTATGTCTCAGAAAGCAGTGGCCAAGGCCAAATTCAAACGTAGACCTGTACAGTCTAACTGGGAAAAATACGTAGCAATCCGTAATCTCTGCAACAAGATGTGTAGGAATGCACAACGCCGACATATTCATAATTCTGTAGAGAATGGTGATCCAGCTAAGGTCTGGAAATTTCTGCGTTCTATGCGAGTTGGAAAATCTCGTGCAGTTTATAGTCCCAATAATTTAAATATAGATTTATTAAATTCTCATTTTACTGCTGTGCCCCATTTTGATAGGGCTATTAAAACTAGTACGCTCAAAGATATTTCTTCTATTCCAACTCCAAATTATCCTCAATTCGTCTTTAGTCAATTATCTGCTTGTGATGTTAAGAAGAGCTTACTCTTGATTTCTTCCAACGCTGTCGGAAATGATTGTATCAGTCGCAAGTTGCTAATACCTATCCTTGACGAAATCCTTCCTATCCTTTGTCATATTTTCAATTTCTCCTTATCTAATTCCATTTTCCCGTCTCAGTGGAAAGTTGCTGAGGTTATACCTCTCCCCAAACGTCCAAATCCTGTATCTTTTTCTGAATATCGTCCCATATCCATCCTACCTTTTCTTTCTAAAATCCTTGAAAATCTCATTCATCGCCAACTTACCTTATTCCTTACCAAGTATTGTCTTTTGAATCCTCTCCAATCTGGTTTTCGTCCTGGACACAGTACAACTACTGCACTGGTACACATCACGGATGACATTAGAGCTGCAATGGAAAACAGTAAGCTAACAGTACTTGCATTGTTAGATTTTAGCAATGCATTTAACACTGTTGATTACGATGTTTTGTTGAGTATACTACGCTCTATTAACATATCTCCAACTGTTATTGGCTGGTTTCGTAGTTACTTGACGGGTCGCCGGCAACGTATACGGATTGAAGATGCAGTGTCATCTTGGTGTGATACTTCAGCCGGAGTCCCTCAGGGCGGCGTTTTATCTCCCTTACTCTTCGCATTATTTATTAATTCAATTTCCAATCAACTTATTTCTTCTTACCACTTGTATGCAGATGACTTACAAATTTACTACCAAGCACCCTTAGATAGGATGACGGAAGCAATCGTATCGATCAATAAAGATCTTGCTCGTATTAATGAATGGGGTATGAGGCATGGTCTTAAAGTTAATCCTTCAAAAACTCAAGTAATTGTTGTTGGCAGCTCCAGGATGGTTTCCAGGCTAGATTTTAGTCAAATGCCTCAGGTTCTTTTTGATGGCTGTGTCATTCCATACAGTGATAAAGTAAAAAACCTGGGTATAGTTATTGACTGGAACCTATCCTGGGGTCCTCAATTACAAGAACTCAGCCGAAAATTGTTCGCTGCAGCGGGGTCCTTGCGAAGATTGCGGAATTTTTTACCCATCCCTACTAAAATTGCGCTCGTTCAATCCCTTCTCTTTCCTCTCCTTGATTATGGTGACACTAGCTATCTTGATCTCACCGAAGCCCAATTCGAAAAACTTGAGCGGCTTCAGAATTATTGTATCCGGTTCATATTTGGACTTCGCAAATATGACCACGTCTCGGAATTTCGGACAAAACTCAAGTGGCTCTCAATACGCCTTCGCCGAAATACTCGTATTCTCTCACTTCTCTATTCTATTTTGTTTCATCCCAACACACCTCCTTACCTAAAAAATCGCTTTAATTTTCTAAGCAACACACACACAAGATCTCTTAGGTCGTCAGAAAATCTGACATTGGAAATTCCCAAGCACAACACCGCATTTCTTGCAAATTCTTTCACAGTAAATGCTGCCCGCTTGTGGAACCAATTGCCATTGTCGATTCGTTAAGCCAAATCCCTACGTATTTTTAAAAGACTCGTCAAGGAACATTACTCCACTTGCTAATACTGCCTATAACTTTTATTTTCTCTCTCTCTGCCTTTTCCTGTTCTCTTCTCTTACATTGCACATTATAATATTTTGTATGTAGTATATTATATAGGTATATATGTATGTGGGTTTTATATATTTATGTGTATGTATTTAAAGTATCTATAGACGTATTTAAGTAGTTTATTATGTTAATTATTATTGTTTGTATTTACATGACAGATACATCTGTACTTTTATTATTATTATCCTCTTTTACTCTTAAGACTTGTCTACCCCCGTTTTCCTACTTCCATTCACTCCAGTCCATCCAAAGGTTGTCTGGAAGATATCGCCGACTGCGATAAGACCGCCCATTGTACTGTAAATATAGACGAAGTCACAGTAATTATTAGAAATAACATAAATGCACTAAGCAACTCTACAAAGCTAGAGACAAAATATTGGCCTAACAACTTTCAGAGCTATATGGGTCACCTCTTTCCGAATTTTATGCTGAAGAAGGAGTCCGCGCTCAGCACATTACGATACTATTCCAAAATTCTTGTGTTATGGATTAGCCCCACAGTTATTGGCCTAGTCTCAACTCCGTACGATATTACAGGGAGGTCTAACTGGTTGATCATTCTTGCTTTCAGGCTCTGTCATATATACGACGAAAATATGTGGTACAACTTCCTAAACGTTGCCCAGACCAACTGAATCCTTCCGTCGGCTTCCTTTAAAACGTTGTGTCTATCCTTCGAGAGGCATGCTGTCGATAATAGCTAGGTCCGGATTGACGAGTGCATTAGACATGACTATCGTCTTGTCTAGGTTCATACGGAAAACAGCTATTAGTTTATAGGCATCTAGTTTATTCTAGTTTAAGGCCGTGCAGCAAGTTCAAGAATTTGCAGGGCTAATCCACAAGTTTAAAGTTTTACAATTGGGATGCAGTAACTGGATGCACAAAGCAGTAGACGGGGCTCATTGCCGTACCTTGGGAAAGGCCTGTTTCCAGCAATGGACTGTTACGGGCTGATGATGAATAACTTCTCTTATAGATGTTAATTGTTCTACTTCGTATTTGAAAGTGGATTGAAAACTGAGTATATCCTTAGAAAGCGAGTAAGATATAGTGGACCATAAAGAAAAAGGGTTGGTTATAAAATCTTCAATATCTGCAAAAGTACCTTATCATTTTTGTTTCACTTCGTCCTATGCAAGCTCATCAACGTATCTATCTGCCCGTCAAAGTCCATTGCTGGACATAGGCCTCACCTAAGGTCCGCTCCAAAGCCCGGTCTGCTTCCATTTATGTATCCAGTCGCTGCCGGCCCTCTTGTGCAAGTCGTCCGTCATCTTATCAAAGAGCGTTCCACGCTACGTTTGCTAAGCCGCGGTTTCCACTCTAGAACACGAGTACACGAGGTAAAGTTATCTTTATAATTTTTGCCCAGGTTTCAATGGCTATAAACTTGCTTCAGCCAGGGGCGCCTTATTGCATCCGAACTCAGCTCGTAAATGATGAATTTTTACTTCAACAGCCGTAAAAAGCGACTTCTCAAATATTTTGACACCATACAGCGATCCTCCCACGAAACCACGTGCAACATTTCGGCCTGTTCCTGGTTTCCGAAGATTAAATACAGTTTCGTGGAAACGCTGCAGTACATCCTTGATGAATTGCAGAAGAAGACACACTAACAGTTCTCGCAGTATTTCGTGTGCTTACTGTGCCCGTCTTCAAGCATTGTCAGGGTCCTGGTGAATTCTTCAGTGTTTAACCGCATTATGAATTCAGAATAATAAAATTTATAATGCAGTTGTTTTGATAACATCTTGCAAATGGAAATTAAAAATGTAAGAATTAAACAAATCCGCGATATAATCCGTAAATAATAATTTTGTTTCAATTTTAATATTGTTTATTATTACTTTCGTAATTAATGTTAAATGAGAATCTAATCTCTCTGCTGACAGGCTGACGCTCAAAAGGGCGTAACCCTTTTAAGCGTCAGCCCGAGACTTTGTCAAGCCAGGCCCTGTCAGACCAGGGCTCTACCGGGCTGGGGGCCCCTTAGACCGGGGACCCGTGGCATTTTGCGCACACTGCCACCCTATTGTTACGCCACTATATCTCACTTACCTAGCACGAAACGATAGGCCCCAATATGTTTTGGTGAAAACTAAAATATAATTACTTCAATATAAAAGTGACAGGCTGCAGCGTCAGGTGATCGGAGAGTATCCAAAGAGTCACCCAGAAAGAGTGGATTCGTACGGCATAGGACAGAAAAGTGTGGCGTGCAAATGAAGAGGCCTATAGCCAGTTGTGGGTTGATGTGGGCTGATATAGATAAAAGTAGATTAATTTTTTTGTAATAAACGTAGCCGCTACTAGGAATAAATAAAACTTTTCAGCTGGTTTCTTAAAACCTGGAGAACCATGGATCTCCTGCAAAATTTGAAATGCTCGATTGCATAAAATGAAATATTTATTTCTATAGAAAGAGTTGTGTATTGATCACTATAGAGATAAAGCTTGTTATTGTATGCTACGCTGGGAGAACCGTTAACCGCAGCTAGCTCTTTCGAAGGATATGAACCATATTTAAAGAAACAAGCGTGCAACGTTTATAAAGATATTTTTTACACTCTTACAATAGATCTTGCGTATTGTCGTTTAAAGGTGCATGAAATAAATTCAGTGGTAAGTACTGCACTCATTTTGTGTATTTAAAATATCTTATATTTAATAAATGGTTATGAATAGAAATTATCCTCGTTCTGAATACAGTTGATCCAAATAAAAAAGTGATATCATTATGATCGGAGTTATGAACTATTTAATAGAGTAGAAAACGAAATAAGAAGAAAACAGGAGTTAAGTGTTTTCAGGAAAGTTACCGACCATTAAAATTGGGATTTCATTTGGGATGGACAATGTAACCAAAGCTCTATGTTTCAAAAGAGCTACAATTATAATCGAATAATAAAAGAAAATAAATGCACAAATTATAGCTTTTCATTGCGACCGATATCAGCATGAATAAATTATCAAATAATTATTTATTAATAACCGTGCGTTATGAAGTGCGAGGTGGCGGGTTCAAATCCAAAGGCACCCAGGGAGTCACGTGTGTATTAACACTCAATCACCACGCACTATAACAGTGAAAGAAAACATCGTGAAAAAACCTGCATACCATAGCGATTTGTAAGCATTTCTATGGTACGTAAAGTTAGCCAACCCGCGTTAGACCAGCGTGATGGCCTATATGGCATAACCACTCTCAATCTTAGTCTCGATTGTAGAGGAAGCCGGTAGCCTGTAGTGAGATTTACGTCTCACTACAGGCTGTGTTTGCCGATATGTATAGAGTCCATTCGGAAACTTTTCGACTATTTTCAGTACACATATAAAAATAATAACCCAGCTCACATACGTCTCACTGCAGGGTATGGGTTTCCTAATAATCGATTGAAAGGAGTTAGGTCATAGTCATAGGCCACTGCGTTGGCTTACTGTGGATTATAATAATAACCGGTGAATTTGTATCTGTATCAACAGATACAGATTCATAACCGGATTCAAATACTGTCCTAAATGATGACAGCAACTTATCCAACCAAATTCCTACACTCAAAAAGGGCTAATTTCAAAACAAAATAATGTTACTAAGCGCTTTATTATACTGGACTTAATTAAATTACCTCAAATTCCGGTCAAAACTGTCAAGTCACTGTCTGCCATCGTAAAGCTGGAGCGGTAACTTTAATTTCAGTGATGTACAGAAACAGTTATAGGCACTGTTAGAGGTTTCTGCGGCGCGGCGGGGCGTAATAGAGTGAATCTCAAAATTGTTGATTAGTTTTTTATCACATTTGCCGTCATACTTATTTGTAATTACTGTGTTTTCACGGATTTAGGTCGGTTATTATTATAATCCACAGTAAGCCAACGCAGTGGCCTATGACTATGACCTAACTCCTTTCAATCGATTATTAGGAAACCCATACCCTGCAGTGAGACGTATATGAGCTGGGTTATTATTTTTATATGTGTACTGAAAATAGTCGAATAGTTTCCGAATGGACTCTATATATATCGGCAAACACAGCGTCTTTCATCCACAAGTGGGCGGGAGGGTTAAAGATAGTTGCTGAAAGCTATAGTTATGCAAGCCTCATCTAACAGGTCGTTACGGAAATCTTACGAGGAAGCCTATCTTCAGCCGGACATCCTGCGTCGGGGGATCGTTGGTAATGACGACGATTAGTGCAATTATTCATATTGTAACGTTACTGAAAGGTATTACTTGTGGCGTTTATCTTGAGAAGGTAGGAAACGTAGTGCGTTCCTCGAGTTTAAGAGCCCTTGTACTAAAGAATCTGCAGTGGACGTGACTAGCAATAAGTATATCTCGGAAAGTTAATAAATAGAGATTAACTGCAGTCGTGGTCGTTTTTTACAGTGTATTCGTGTCTAAAGAATAGGCTTACGTACAGTGTGAAGACTGATCGTGTTCGGAGTTGTCTTGTAAGGTGCAACTCTTGAGACTATCAAATTATAAATAAAAACACACTCAACATAAATACATTACCATGATTCCATAAAGAAATCTTGTCATTATCAGAATTTTCTAGGCACTTCATCATGCCGATCACCGAAAGATAAAGATATAGGGTTTACTGAAATGTTTATCTCAGATCAAAAATCGAACCTGCTCTCGTTACACAGCTGGCTTTATTAATAAAGAACTTTGCCGAGTTTCCAATAAAAATTCTTTCGGAACCATGCATTTTAACAGAATCAGTTTTGTGTCACTAATTAGGCAAAAAGTAATATTATCATCAATATGGCTTGAGAAATGTGGCAAAGGAACTAAATAGATATCCTAACATGTCTCAAACACAGTGTATCAATCTCACAACCATTTTACCCTTAACCTGTCACAACCCTAGCAGTTATTTTTATTAATATTTCACCTTTTTCCAAGTAACATGATATTATACTAACAATTAACCCACGTAACCTGTATCCTACGCCACCACAGATTGCTGTTAACGAATTTGGAAGTAAAAGTCAGCAGGAAATATTGTCTTACATAAATTATAATGTATGTCATTTATATCACGGTAGCATGGTGGTGGAGAGGTATTAGAATTATGTTGTTTAAGAAGTTCAAATGAAAGTGGCTATTGGGCAATATTGGGTGTAACAGCTTGCAGATATGTCTAAATCCAGAGAGACTCTAGACTCAATACGAAAGAAAGCCACCGGCAAGGCACACACAGATTTCGGACACTCAAACGTTACTTATAGTTTCATAATGAATATTTGTTACAGTCTTACAAATACATAAATAAGAAGCATTGGAAAAAATTCAGGCTGCTTTATGTCCTGGCTTATTCTGTTATCATTATCATAACCGAGAGGTCTAACCTCAAGTACCGGCGCGGCGCGGCGATGCAAATTTTAGCAATAGTGTGGCAGTGCAAGCCTGCCACGCGAAAGAAAAAATATTACCGACAGTCGGCATAAGCTTTTGTCCTTCTTGAGGTACTGGAAAACAACATAACAGTTTTAGTACGTTATACTAACAACGCGAGTAAGTAAGTTATTTAGTAATATATTACTAAATAAGCTTTTTTTCATTAGTGTCCTACAATGGCAAAGGCCGTCCATCGTCCTTTTTCTTCCAGATCTTGTGCCCCAGTATATAGCGCTCCATAGCACGTTGACAAACCTTGAACTTAGACTTTTGAATGTTCGTCTAAGACCAAGTTTGCTAGCCATATATCAGAACGGGGCGAATGCATACTTCATTAGTTTTCGTTTGAAGGATAACCGAAGTCTGTCTTTTATTATCTCCCACATGGACCAATAGCACCTTTAGGCGTTCTCAGTTAGAAGGGCAATTACCTTATCTTACCTAGGGATGAATTCTAGAATAGAAGGAGACAATTTGGCCCAAATATATTTTTCCAATATTCTTGGACGTATGCGAGGTTTACCATCCACCATTATTTACGCATTTTGCTGTTGGTTAACTTGGTCTTTGCGTATCTTAAAACAAGATGCAAAAGCTATTTCACTCATAATTATAATTAGTTACATAATTAATCCCCTTACCTTGAAAGTAACATAAAATAAATATTTTTGTGGGAAAGTCAATGACCGACATATAATGAGACCGGGGTACGTCGACCGATTTACGTACATACTTACCTACGACGTTTGTATTGCTATTTTGCCTATACATATACTATATTTACAACTAAAGAGTGTATTAGCACAGAATGGGATAATACAAACATAGAGATTATGCATTTAGGATTTCGTATTTTTCTTTCTACTTATTCCTTACAAAAGGGGTTTATCTTCGCTACGTTGGTTTTTATTTGTACTGCAAATATGTATCTAATAGAGGATAGTTCTAAACTGGTTTTCTTATTGTTATACGGATTTAACGAGCTAATGCTTTTAAATCTCCTCATCTTTGTGATAGAACAATTGTAGTCTCATAATATGCTGTGTCAGCTAGAAAGCATCAGCAGCAATAAACAAATTTAGGGTTGCAAAATAGATGTCGATGAAATAGTCTCAGGGTAGCTTTGGTTGCTCTGCATTAACGTCTTAATTAATCGTGCTTTTTGATCGAGTATTTTAACAACCGATCCGAAAATAATCTGAGCACCGAAATTCAAATTATGGGTATGACTGAAAAGGTTGTGACCGCAGTCTTAAAGACGATTATTGCGAGTTGGTGGACTTCATACACCGCTGATGTTCCTATATCCCATATCCTAGACCATTTAACAGCATTCGTGGCGCGCTTGGTTAGACGCCGACTGTGCAACAAGAGGTCGCGGGTTCGATCTCGGTACTGATACAAATATTTGTGTTGGATCTGGGTGTTTCTGTTACACACGACGGAAGACTTAATTGATCTTGATGTGAGGTCAGAACTATGTATGTGACTTTTCGGTGTATTTATTTATTTAGGGTTGCAGATGTTCTAACGATATCGATTTTCATCATCATTAACCTGCCATATAATTGACTACCAATATATAAATGACTCCAGAAAGTTACAACGATTTGAACCCGCGGCGTAGCATTTGGTTCAATGCCAAAAATAAACTACACTTGTTTCCATAATGTGAATCTTGGGAATGACATAAGTCTATATGAAGAAAGTGCATGCAACCTGCATCCAAATAGATGATTACTAACCTGAAAATTTCCGTATATGTATCAGCCCATATACGTCCCACTGCAGAGCACGGGCCTCCTCTACTATCGAGAGATCGATTGAGAGTAGTAAGGCCATATAGTCCTCCACGCTAGCCTAATGCGGGTTGGCGGACTTACATACCATATATTTTTTTATAACGATGTTTTCCTTCGCCGTTTTTGACTATCAAAGTATCAATCTGAGGGCCTCCTTAAGTGAACGCATAGTGTCACTCATCACTCAAATATTGTTTATGAATCAAAATTGACAATTCTGTGCGTTTGGCTACACTATGCGTCCTCATAGTATTGTTTGTGAATACGGGTGTAAATCGCGCATATACTCGTATCAATGAGATATTTTTATCTCCAATGCGTACCTGAAAGTATAGGACAGCTAGACAAAACTTCCGCTTTAGGGCAGATTTCTAAAGGCTGTATTCGAATCTTCTGATCATTTAATGTTCGCATGAAAAAGTAACTACAATACGTCAAATCGCGGGTGGTGGTCATCTCTGAGTAGCTAGGTATAAACATGATTAATCCAAAATGCGTCATACTTGCGTGGGTCAGTGTGACGGGTTTACACCATGGTATAATAAAAATGTGCAAATTAGAATATACGTGAGCAAAACAATTTAGATATTTGTGATATTCAATTTAATTCGCAAAAACCTATTACTAAAGCAATTACTGAAGGGAATAATGACCAACGTTTCGAAGAATAAATTAGAGGTATGCAAAATGGAATATCTGAAGGAGCATTTCTTTGTAATTAACATAATATTCTTAGCCTTATTTTTATCCTATAATGAAAATAAGCAGAACTATTATGAATGGGAATGAAAAAACACGAGCAACATTTAAATATTTTGCATTGCAAACGAATAAGCATCGCAAAAAGATGTCGTTAACAAATTTAGCTTTGCCCGCGAGGTTTTTGCAAAACAAGGAAAAGATTCGCTTTAATCAAAACAATTGTGTTTTACGGTAGATTTATGTGACTCTTTTCATTTATTAAGCTTTCATTCAAATTCAGAAATTATTGAAAGTTGTTCCAGCGGATTTTATTGATCAGTTTAAATGTTCATGAGAGGGATTGGGGAGCGAGCATAGCAATCCAGTGGCGGCTAATTGTGGTATGAATTATGAAGGGGATTTAGCAACATGATGCGCAATGCCGCCGAATACTCGATAGCGGTGTAGCTCCCCGGGTTAATAGCAGGGTGGGAGATCTTCTGGCTTGCTGCGACTCACTTTATTATGCATATAGGATACTAGTACACCAGAATTAACAAACCTAAGCTTTAATTAGATACTTTTAAAATTACAATTGAAGTAACGACTATGTCGACTATGGACTAGCCATATTAATCACTGTTTGGATATAAATTAAAGAAGCATATTGTAATAATAATTATTAATTTGTTATTATATTATTATGATAGGCATTGCAACTATAGATTTATGCCCATTTTGAATCAGTAATTTTATTATATATATTGTGACCCATAACAAAAAAGGGAATTAAAAAAATCATGCATTTTAGAAAGAAAAATGCCAATTGTCAATTTTAGTGTGAATTAAATATGATAAGTATTTCTAATTAAACTAAAGTGCTTATGATGTGTAACACTTGAAGTTGCCACCTATGAATTTAAATAAAAAATAATATTAATCAAATTCTCAAGCTCATTATTTTTATTGCTTTGCATACTTTAGCAGTTGTATTTAAGGCTAAATCGACATGCAATGGGTTTAAGTGTAAGCTATTAACTCTTTATTAGAGGACCTAACACCACACTTTTTTAATTATGTGTATAACTTATTATTTAAGGTTTTTCGTCAGCAAATTTAATCTAGATATATTTCTACAGTTTACATAAAAACAACCTTTAAGATCTGTATTAGATTACCCTTGCGTTTTAATGTATCAGGGGGATGTTAAGTCACTATTACACATAATTTCTCAAAATTGTTGATTATTTTTAAAATTAACTTACTGAAAAAAATTGCCTATAAGTGTAAAATTTTCATGTTTTATAATATGTAATATTTCATATAAGTCGGACTTCAATAATATGGGAAAATTGGTCATTCTCCTCTGTAAGTTGGGCGGTTAAATCAAGTTAGATTTATTTTCCGCGGTGTCGCGCGCAGTTTTGAAGTTTTAATGCCAAGAAGTCCAGTAGTGTAGTAATTAGGAGGTGAGTACGCGTCGCATCGGTTGCGGCGTGCGGCGTGCGGCGTGCGGCGGCGTGACGGTCGATAGCTGGAGCGACAGGCGGTGCCGGCCCGGGTCACGCCTGCTGCGATCGATAGCAGCGCGGCGGGAACACTCGCTGCGAACCAGCATTACGCGCTTTGCCACTAGTCGAGTGCGGCAGCCAGGCACGGTGTGAGACACCAGCCAGTCCGCCGCGCGACACCGGCGGTAGCGGCGAGCGGCGACGGCGAGCGTCAAGCGGCGAGCGGCAGCGGCAAACGTCGTCAAGCACGCGGCACGGTCGCTCCCATGCGCTGACCGCTCGCGACATGAGCGGCGCCAAGCCCCGCAGCGCGCCGCTTCTGCTGGCGCTGGCAGCCGCCTTCCTGCCCCAAGTGAACCATGTTGCGTGAGTACACATTTTAACAACACGCGTCTCTGACGTAAAAGTTTAGTACAGTTACTCGATAAGCTGAGACGATCGTAAATCTTGACGGGGCGGTAAAACGAAATGCATTAGATTTACGATGCATGACAACGTTATTATTTTTCCTATAAGATGAAATAACGTTGCCTGTATTTTTCAAAGCTGAAACTATTTAAATTTCAGCTGTCGTTTGGTGCAGTTTATGAAAGGTTAAAAGTTTGTATTTAAAATGGGATTTCATCAGTAGTTTATAATGTGATCGTTTTAACATGTGGTATGTTCAAACAATGTGTTAAAATAAAATAAATAAGGCTGACAATAGTGTAAATAAAATTTCGAGACGGCAAGAATTTAAAATGCGATGAACGTTTTCAGGACTAAAACTGAAAAGAACTCTTCATAATATATGAATAGTGACGTTGCATGTGTCGCAGTTATTTAGGACAGTGCTTACTAAGCTTTGCCAAAACATTTGATTTTGTCAACCACGTACAATTCTTCTGCAACGGTGTAGCATTACTACGCGTACCACATTTAAATTATATTAAGCCGTAATAGCAAATAATAAATAATACTATTAATATTATGTAATTGTATCAAGTATTCATACGTCGATTAATATTTATTACTCCAACTTTTTATTTAATTACGTAAAAATAAACTATAGCCATTTTAATTTTCATTTTCTAACACAATACATGCAAATATAAAATAAAGGTTTATTTCTGATGTTTTTAACCATCAATGTACATAATATATTGTTACCTAATTTCGAATGACACACTTACGAAAACAATAAACATAGTTTTAATTCAAATGTTACTTAAGCAGTAACAGGATTCCGTACGGCTGTTATCAATTTAATTTTACGATATCGCTACATTGATGTTCTTATTAATTTTAATATTTATAAAATAATTAATACACATAAAACATACGATTTAATCAATACTGTTGTTAACAAGTGCCTTTAATATTTACTGGAAATAGTGATTATTAATTATAATTTTATCCAACAACATACATTAACATATAACTATAACAAACAATATACACAATAATAATGTGATATAAATAATATTATTTGTGTTTAATAATAGTACCTACCTATCCATCGTTTTAAGATTTAGTAAAAAATTATTCGATTTTTATTTTTTATTTTTTTCCCCTGCTAAATGCTTTCTATTCATACTAATTTCACACATCTTATTAATTTATCTTATTTATTTTATCTTTACTTTTACGATATCAACGCCCAAGTTTAAATTTTAGTTACCAACATGTCTAACGTGGTTAATTTCGCCTACATCAATTAGGTAATTCAACAATTACTAATATAGACAGGTACAAAAACAATTCAATCATTAAAGAATGTTTTTTATCTACCTAATTATTTATGCACCTGCAAATGTCATTAAGTCCCTAATAGTAACGATTCATTTATTCAATATCCCCATTTTTACATATCTTTGGTAACCGCGTGTCGTCAACGCTTGTTACATTCTGTCTATTAACAGAAACTAACGTATTATTATTAAAGTAGCAACTAAAATAGAAACAATGCTATAACTGTAACGAAGATTTCTATGTTGTTTCCATTTTAAAGGTAATTGAAATGATGAAATAGATTCCTATCGGCTTACGGTACGGATCTGCTAACCACGCAAAGTAAAACCTTCCGAATTTCATAGTAAAAATTAAAATGTATACTTTATAACATTCACATTGATAACTTATCAAAACCCCTACAATATAAAACAACTAAGCTATTTATTTTAGCCTAGTTTACAAATTTTAAATTTTACAATTAATGTTGAACACTACTTTTTACTTTTTGCCTTCAAGCCCCTTTTCGGCCTCTTTACAACGCAGTAGACATTTGCATACTATTTAGGTAATCAACTCACGCGAATAGGACACGCGAAGTCCTATTTAAGCCGACATTAAGTACCGAAGCAATTTTTCGAGCATACTGAGCCGAATTCGGTTTAAAAGAAAGATCCTGAGATTCCCGAGAGTAATTAAAACGCGTTGCTACGCGCCACGTCAATGTATTGTTTTTGAAATACAAATGCAAATTGATACGTGTGCTGTAGTTTTTGTTCAGAGTTAACGAGCCCTAATATGCTTTGGAGCGTGTATTAAAGATAGGCGATCGTCGGTTATCTGTTTTTCATGCATGGATTAATTTAATTAATACACTGAATAGGTGCTCCTCCAATACTCTCATTTGTTATTTGTATATTGCATCACAATTCATCTCATTTGGTATTGAGGGATGAATAGAAACAGTAGTTAATGTAAAATTATGTATCATGCATGTGCTTTGAAAAACAGTTTTTGTCAGCCTTAACGAGCTTCTTTGAGCAGAGCTTAAGTAAAGCCGACCTACACTCGTGTCCACACTGTAGTGTTAGCTGTTAGTGTAAGTATTTTTGGCTATTTTCAAATGCCATACAACAACCAGGGATAAGGATACTTTGGAGGAGTAATGTTTTTGATACTTACAAATGTTTTGCTTATTATTTTTAGCATAATAACAACATCTAATTATTCTTATTTTATTATTTATTGTCTTGTCATTGATTATAATCAATGATCACACACACTGAGCAATAAGTAAGAAATGTCACAATATATCACTACATAGTATAAAACAAAGTCGCTTTCTCTGTCCCTATGTCCATATGTCCCTTTGTATACTTAAATCTTTAAAACTACGCAACGGATTTTGATGCGGTTTTTGAAGTGAAAACTTCTTTAGCGGCGTTGAGCACTTTTTCTGTAATGGGTATAAAATCTTAAACTCGCGTCAGGACACGTGACCTGATCGAAAAAGCGTAAGACGGATGGAGAGTAGACAGCTGTCAGTTAGCTGTCAGTTTATAAAGCTTTGATGAATTGCCAATGATTTTGAGTGGAGATTTCAACATAAACTTCGCAGACGATAAAAATCAACTATTAATTGAATTTTTAAATAATGAATTTGGTTTAACTATGTCGAATGATCGCAATCTTAGCACAACGAAATACAAAACTACTATTGATGCGGTCTTTATTAGACATTTAAATAGGTTCGAATCAAAACTGTTCGTTTCTTACTTCAGCTACCATAAACCTATCGTATCAGTTTTAGAGATTGGCGATGATAGTTCTGGTAATGATGATGGTGAAAAAGTCGTTGAAATTATGGATGAAAGTTGATTTTTCGGAGAGATAAACTTTTTAATGTAAAATAATTGTAATAGTTTTGAAGTGTTAAATTTTTTATGTAATATAAATTGTCATGTTTGTGTACGATAGCGCAATAAATGAATATTGTATTCTACCACATAAATGATAGTACTTTTATACTGATAAAGCAATTGGTGCAAAATTATTCCCTAACCATTCCAAAATATCAAACATGCTCAACGTTAATAATCAACTTTTCACTTCTGCCGGCACTCCCGGAGTGCATTTTTTTTAATAGATAGAGTGATGCAAGAGGAAGGTTTATATGTATAATACGTACATATTATTGTACAGAAATCTATTTGTACCCGGGCGAAGCTGGGCCGGGTCGCTAGTAAATAATAAAATAAGGATATTTTTTGCGAGATCATGTTGACTATTAAGTCGTGAATGAAATAAACAAAAGGAAAAAATATTATTCGAGAAATAAAGGTATATCAAATATTATTTCATTAAACATGATTATTTAGGTAAAAATAA
This sequence comes from Hyles euphorbiae, assembly GCA_023078785.2. NCBI lineage: Eukaryota > Metazoa > Arthropoda > Insecta > Lepidoptera > Sphingidae > Hyles > Hyles euphorbiae. The sequence goes on from CM041058.1 coordinate 17,219,031, forward strand.
TCAATGATAATGATAAACGTAGTGACTGCTTTATTATAAGAAATGGAAAAATAAATAGCTTTGTAATACCTTCGCTGTCATTCATTTTAATTAACATCCCGAAATATGAAACATTAAGCCGCGATCTAACCCGCAATTTAAATTAAAAATAAAGTAACGGATTAGAATCAACTTGGAATAAATCTGTCAGAAGTTTTGAACGAAAGTTACAGATAAATATGTGTACATTTTATAATTATCAAATGAATTTGTTTGGTCGTAACTTGTGACATTTTATTTGAATTCTAATTAATATAGTGACATTGAGATTCTAAATAATATTGTACGTGACGTATTGCTTACTGTACATTATAATATGTTACCTACATATTATGTACAGTAAGCAATACATTACATTACATTGATGGAATGTGGGGCCTTTCCTATTCCTGCCTTTATCTTCCATACACGCAAAGATTTTTTTATTTGTGCAAAGAGATTACAGTATACCTGAGTGTATGTATTGTATTGTATGCAATGCAAATAGAGTATCCTTGTATCATATCCCGCCGATAGATACAATAAACTTAGCCTTCTATATGTTCAATATGCATTGGTTGATCCCGGAACACCGCTCACTTACTTGAACAATTGTGAAAGATTATCCTTCTTTGTGTACGATGGTAGCTATCTAATTGGATGCATTTATTTATTTGTATTAATTTATCTAATTAGATGTGAATATTACTGGCACATCTGACAATGCGGTTTAACCTAAAGTTGAACCTTAATTTTAAAGTGGATAACGCACTTTGGACCTCTTAAGTGGGTAGTCAGGGACGACGAATTTCAATTTCTCTCACACTTCAGTCGCAGGAAATCCACCGCTACAACGAGGCACCCAAAAAGAGCGAGCTTCTTACGAACAGAATTCAGAATAAAATAACTTCATAGCGAGCTGCTAAAAAACTGCTTTGAAAGGCTTCCTGCAACTTTACTCACCTACCGGCAGATACATCAACCGCATTTCTCATTCATATAATAAAATAAGGATTCAATAACTAACATAAGATAGTATCAAAACTCTTTACTTATAACAAATAAATTATTAAATAAATAACACCCAACAGTCACATACATAGTCCTGATCAGACAGTAAGATCTAGTCTTGTGTCGTGGGTATCAAAATTACGAGAGACTTTTCGGTCTCACAAACACCCAGACCCGAAAGAAATATTTGTGGGCCGCACAAACATTTCTCGCGGTGCGGGGATGGACCCTGCGGCCTCTCGTTTCACTGGCGGTGTCTAACCGAATGCGCCACGGAGGCACTTATAAATATGTATTTATCTTCTTTTTTATAATGAGAAACCAATAATAGAGTAGCACGTAAAATAATGTTCCTTTTTGTTTTACTTAATTCCTTTAATGAGTTTTTAGTGAAACTCCAATGTTATTTCCAGTTCTTCCTTGTTCAACAATAATTTTCCATTTCAAATAAACATTTTCCTGGGCTATGTGCTAATGAGCACTATAAATATGGAATCTTTTATATTAATTATAAAATGAATATTATATTTAATGACAGGCATTTAATATCTATAATATTGTAATATCACACAATAAGTTATTCTTAACGGAAAACGTGGTTCTGTCAGTTACTTCAAGAGAGACACGATGAAACATTTTTACCTATTTAGAAGAACGATAAAATATTCACATCCTTGTAATTTAAAATTGATATTAATATATTTTCTTTAATGGAAAGCTTTATCGACAATTTTGTACCGAGGCAGCGTCCCACCGGGCTCCCTTGATTGCGATACGTCGCTAAACATACATGATTAAGTTCAATTTTAACGTGGACTACTTTTCTTCTTAATTTATGTCTACGATAAAGCTGTAACTTTATTTTAAAGAAGGTTTTTATACAGAAAATCTTTTCAGATGTTAAGTAAAACTACCAACGTTTTCAGCAGTGAAGAAGAAATGGCGCAAATTCTCTCTGAAACACGATGTTTTTATATTTTATTTTCCTTTTTCTTTTTTCTTTAAGAGTATATTGTTCTTACCCAAATAGTTGAATGATAGCATAATTAGTAATGTCATAGATTACGCCAAATTATTGCTGCAATATAAATTACCGATACAGCAAGATCCATATCATACGTAATGTGTATAAAGGTGCATCACTACATTTTTTTTACGGAGCCAAATGTTCCTCATCTACATCTGATAACAAAACGTTATTTATTGTTAGTACATTTTGTCGTGTAAATAAATGTTCAGTAATGTTGCCTAAAATGTGGTAAAAATTTATAAATTGTTATTATTGTCTGCATGGATGCCATGTGAAATTTATTAACAAATAGTAGTAAGTCGCAACAAAAGTTATGGATTGTTACCTAATGTTACCGTATTACAGAATACAATACAATAATTATTTATAGCACACCAAATTTTAGTATTCAGGTTGATATACTAAGTTAATATAGGATAAGTTATGTTTTGTAATACAATGGGCGGTCTTATCGTTTATAGCGATTTCTACCAGATGGATAAATCGGAAATAGTGGTAGATGGCGGTAAACAATAAAGATAAACAAAGAAACCAAAAAGGTAAACTATCCAATAGCATACTAATACTAAATACCAAAATCCAATTAACTAATACATATTTAAAAATAAATAAAACAATAATAATATTGAAATTAATGAAGTAAATAAATGAAATACATAAATAACGACATTAAAAGTGGTACCGTTACAGTATTTATAATACAGAGGGAGCACTGGTACTTCAAAAACGCAGATAAAAATGGTCGCGCCACCTTCATCTGCCTTCTATTGGCTGAAATTTGACAGGTTGTCCAACATGCACGAATTACATGGAAAATAAAAAGAAATAGTTTAGGACTACTAAATTCACTCCAATTCGTTTCAAACGCATAATAGCTGATATACTTTCGTTTATCAAAGTATTTTATCGCAATTAGTTGTTAAATAATTATTTCTATTTCCACTAATATAGGAGTGCTACCAACATTACGAAAAATAAAATATCTACGTTTTTGAAGACGCAAATGTATAAATGCTTTAAGGTACTAGGTAGGTAGGTACTATAGACTTTTCAGATAGTACGTTTCGTACCTGATTTTTAAAAGTCTGTATAGATTTTGAGCGTAACTGTGACTCCACAAAAGGTAACAGCGGTGTGAATGCGCCATTACCACGGAAGATTCGTCTTAACGTCTACATCTGTACAATACAACTATGGACCATAAATGAGTACATATATCATAGTGCAGGGATTAAATCCGAAGTCTATTGTTTACAACAGACTTCTCGCCCACACCGCCGAGGAGTCTGTAGTAAAGTGATAACACTATGTAGGTATTTCCTTAGCCGAGCGGTCTAGTCACAACTTTCAGTTGGGTTCATAGAAAACGTTTTTACATACCTATGAAACGCCTACGCAATATCTTGATTCCAAACGTAAATGCCCAATTTCCTTAGAAAGTTCGGCCCGATTATAACACGTTACAAGAACGAAATCAGTGTCATCTTCATGATATTATATAAAGGCACTGGTGTGATGCCTTCTAGAAAGGATTGGTCGTCAATGGCTTTACATCCAAGCACGCTAAAGACCGGGCGAAATAGCGAAGATTTGGCATCGGCCGGGGTAATGTAGCAAGAAAAGAAGGATATCAGCTTTAACTTTGCTTAATTTATGATCATTTCACAGTTAAAAAGGTATCCAGGTTTTATTAGAGCCTCGTTAAATCATTAAATGACGAACCGCATTTTGATACCTACGTTGAAAACAAACCAAAAGAAAACAAAATTTGCTTTATAAAAAAACATTTATTTGCTACCATGAATGTCAATTTTTTTTCTAAAGGTGTTATATATAATATAGTTTTTATTGTAAATATGCGTAAGCGGTAAGGTGTGGGCCCAAAAGCAATTCCCCTTTAATTAGGCTACGTGTTGAGTTTGTAAACGGTTGATTTGACAACGCAGACCGTAGGTTGTACGGTGTACGCGCCAACCCTTGTTGCTAAGCTGCGACAATTACATTTTATTTAAATGTAAATTGGTTCTCAACCCCGCCGCGGGCATTTGCTTGCGTGTTAACTTTATTTGTGCCCAAAAAATCAATAAATTCAATTACATTTGCGCTAAAACGCTGCGAAGTTAAATTTCAGTTCGCGAGGCTTCATCTTTGTACATTCGTCTGATTTTTTATAGATTCGACATATAGTATAGATCGCCTACGTTGTCAAAATATTGGGAACAGTATTTCTCCCACAATACATTATTTTATTAGTCGTATTAATACTATAACATTACAATTATAAATGCTTGTTGTTTATATTTGGAAAAATATCTCAAACATAGCGTGAAATTATTATTTTTTTAATTTTCAGCTGTTCCCATTATATTTATACATAATCTTTTAGTTTTCTTGGGGCTTCAAAGGGATATTTTTTCTGTTGTCGAAACCACTATCGAAACAAAAACATCGAATTTTATATTATTAAGCATAGTAAGTATTGAGGGCACTTAAAATTATAATATAATAGGTAATTAACATAACAATTAATTGGAATTATTCTTCATAATTAACTAAAATACATCCATAAACTCCAAAAGAATATTGAAGAATAAAACATAATAAAAATTAGTGCAATTCTCTACAATATATATGTTATGGGTCAAGTGATTAATGCGGGCAGTATTCATAATGACCGGGCAGTACGAATATTGCCGAGCCATATCGGGCCAAGTGATTAATTATAATCTAAATTCACCTATTTATCATATTGGCCGGGCATTATGAATATGGTTACATGATGATCGGGCAATGTGATTAATAGGTGATTTTTTACGTGGTGCGGTTTATCTTCAAGAAAATTAGTGTACCCACTTTATGGATCAGTTAGGTCGACTGTGCCCCAAAACCGGCCGGAACACCCCGACTTCACGTAGTCTTTTGGCTACCGACCCTAGAGTGTATATAAAAAACCGGAGGCGCGGAGGGAGAGCAGCCCCCGCCCGCTGTAACGAAGGATAGGCAACCGTGCGAGCCGTAGCGGCTGAGGCTGGTCGCCGGAGGCGACCAGCAAGCCGAAGCTGCGGAGGTGAACATGGGTGCCTATCTTTTGTTACGTAAGGGCTACGGGGCTGAACTTCCCGTAGCGTCGGAGACGATGCAGAAGCTAATTTGTATTGACAACAAGTGTTTTAAGGGTTAGGTTGCTATAATAGATCCTCCCAACACACCCCCTCGTGCTGCCCTATTCTAAATTCTACCACTTCGGCTCATTTTTTTGATTTTGATTCGCTTTACATCACTCTGCCCAATAGGCACTTGGCATTATTCATAATGCCCGGGCAATGTGATAAATTGATTGGTTATAATCACATTGCCCGCTCTTATTGGGCCTTATTCATATTGCCCTGGCATTATGAATAATGCCCGATTAATCACTTGGCCCATAACATATACATTCTTCAATTGACTGCACACAGGCCCCAGACGTAATTATAAGTGTACTCATCGATACGCACTGAAACCATAAATAACAATTTTATTTATGTTTACACATATATTCGCGTATGAATAAAAGCTGACCGGGTAAAGTAATATTCTGGGCGCACATCCAACTCGCGGTTTGCGCATATTGAGTAATAAATTTTTACACCACACTGAAAACATTGGACGCATGTGTACAGTTTCGAAAAAGTTATCGCGCTTTACTGCCGATGTAGATGATACTTTTAATTATTTATACCCATTCTGTTCCGGGTTTTTAACTTGCATTCGTGAAATAGTAGCACAGCGGGTTCTCTCTCGCAATGACATTTATCTTCGGATAAATGTTTGGTTATCTCGGATAAAAAATATCTTATTTCTTTCCTCACACTTTTATCTCAACACATTTTAACAGAATCAGTTTTAGGCTTTAGCTGTCTTCGTAGATAAGAATGAGTAAACAATGATAATAAAAATTTTCATTTACATCGAAATTAGAATTGTTGCCTGCAGTATTTGTCGACTTAGAACATATATTACTGTGCAATTGTAGGTTTTGTGATATATCAATTTATGTAGCATATTCACATTCACTCGGACAGTGACCACAGTGTACAAGACTGGTAATCTCATCATAGTGACGCATTATGTATTCTGCCTATGTTTATCCGGGTTTCGAGCATGCCGGCAACATTCTTCGCCGCGTCATCGGTTATGAAGTCTCGAAATTGCAGAGAGCGCATGGAGATTAACACGTGGCCTTGAGGTTTGAGCCGGTAAAAACTCGCCATGCACAGCCAACGCCGTCTGTAAAATAATTGCCGACCGTGGGAGACAAGAAACTCATTAGAAAATCAATATCTGTACTACTGCCCTGACTATAAGGTGAACGCATAATTTAATGTATTGCCTTAAATAAAATGTGATTGAAGAACATCGGTATTAATAGAAAGTGTATTAATTATCTTCCCCGGCATCAACTTCAAACGTCAATAACGTGATAATGACATGCAATTACATGTATTCGGGCTACAGACACGTATCACTTTAACGAGAGTATACTATAGGTGTGGAGCTACAGCCCCTACCGTACTAGCTTTATCCCTAGTGAAACAGCGAGTTCATGTAAACAATAGGAATGCAAACGGTTGCTTGTACACACAAATCGAAGTACAATTGGCGCGTTCACACTTTGGAGACACAAGACGTAGTGAAAAATTATACGAATTGAATACTTTAAATAATATTGATTTCTCTTTGATAAAGAAATTTAGGTTTGTGCCGTAGAACTTTCTTCTTTGTTCCAGTTACGATAAAATATACTGTTGGTAGGGTTTTTTTATATACCTGGATAGCGACCGAAGCATACGATTGTCCAGCCAATGGCTCTTTGACCTTTCATTGTTTTCAATATGCAAAGGTTTTGTTGGCATCAAAGAGAATTAGTTCATTGTTTAAGGAGTCAAACGTTCTCTTTTAACGCCTGCCCTTGGGCTAAGGTAATAACTATGGCGGCTACAACTATAATAACTAATATTCCGCAGTAATTAAGAGTTGAACATTTTGCGAAAGTTTTTCTTATTTAAAGAAGTTTTTAATATTCTATAATATCGATTTTTAAGAATTTCTATGGTATGTAAAGTCCACCAAACCCCGCTAGGCTGGGGTGGTGGACTATATGGCCTAACCACTCTCAATCGTACTCCCGATTGTAGAAGTGGCCCGTGCCTTGCAGTGGGATGTAACTGGGGTGATATAGTATACTACAGAAAATATTTTGCTAAGTGCTCTCATAAATTCAAAATGGTTTGAAGTAAAGTTTTTAAGGTCAGGTTTAAGTTTCAGGGTCAGGGGTGCTCCTATCTAGTGGTTATGGCCTGTCCTAGAATAGGTGCTACGAGTACGCGACCTCGGCCCCCCGAGCTACTGCAGTCACTACAAACATTCCCTTCCATGACTGCAGTATCCACTCCTACAGGTCATACTCTCCGTTCCCATTATATCCTCTACTCACAAACCCTATTTCCTTTCCCCCGCTGATGATGGGCAGCAGCGTCGTCAGCGCGAGTCCCCTCCTGCACTCGCCAACCCGCCTGCCAAGCGTGGCGAGTATTGGCAAATACCCCTCAAATGGCAACACAAAAATTGACCAGGCCCCCAGTCCCCGGCAGCCCCACTATTCCTGGCGATGGTAGCAGCCATGGTTACGGTGGGGCAGGGGGTGCTAAGAATCCCCGGGTTGGCCCCGGCTACCACCCCCGACGACGACTGGCCCTGGTAACACACAACATACGCACTTTGAGGACAGACGAGAAGATTGTCGAACTGGAAGAAGAATTGAGCGGGTTACACTGGGATATTCTGGGGTTATCGGAAGTCCGAAGAATCGGGGAGGATACGATAACCCTGAAGTCTGGTAACCTGCTCTTCTACCGGGGGGACGACCAACAGTCCTGAGGAGGTGTCGGATTTCTTGTCCACAGGTCTCTCATCAACAACATCGTATCCATCGAAAGTGTGTCGAGCAGGGTAGTATACCTTATACTCAGAATATCTAAAAGATATTCGTTGAAGGTCATACAGGTATACGCGCCGACCTCGACACACCCAGATGAAGAAGTAGAGGAGATGTATGAGGACATAAGTCGGGCCATACATACTTCCAAAACCTACTTCAATGTTGTTATGGGGGACTTCAACGCAAAGTTGGGCAAGAGAAGCGATGCAGAGTTGAAAGTGGGGCAATTTGGACATGGGCAACGGAACCTCAGGGGTCAGAGGCTGGCCGACTTTCTGGAAAAAGAGGGACTCTTCGCGATGAACTCTTTTTTCCAGAAGCCGCCTCACAGGAAATGGACCTGGTTGAGCCCTGACGGTTCTACGAGAAATGAGATAGACTTCATCTTGACGACGAATAGACGGATGTTCAGTGATGTCTCTGTGATCAACAGGGTGAAAACCGGTAGTCACCGAATGGTTAGGGGCACATTGAATATCAACGTCCAATTAGAAAGGCGCCGCTTGATGAAGTCTACGCTCCGACCTACTCGCGCCCATATCCAAAACCCCGAGAGCTTTCAACTCGAGTTGACAAATCGCTTTGATTGTCTAAAAGAAAACCTTGCAGTGGACGAGTTAAACAGCGGTTTGGTAGAAGCTGTCCATACGGTGGGATCTAAGTATTTTAGACCTCGCCGTAGAGATAGACCACAAAAACTCTCGATCCAGACTCTTGACCTCATGGCCGAACGTCGATCTTTGACGCTGCAGTCATCCGTTGACGCCGAAGCATATCGGCGGCTCAATAGACGGATCTGGAAGTCCTTGCGACACGATGTCCGTGCTCACAATATTGTGAGCATTAAGGAGACAATTGAGCGGAACGGAGGCTCCAAAGTGTTTGCAAGAGACTTGTCTATTGGGCAAAGCCAGTTGTCTAGGCTGAAAACGGATGATGGCCGCGTGGTATCGACTAGGGCAGAGGTATTAAGAGAGATCGAGAGGTTCTACGGACAGCTTTACACCTCGGTTGCCGAACCTACTGTTAGCTCGGCCGAAGACCCGAGAGCCGAGTTAATCCGACACTTTAGCGATGATATCCCGGACATCAGCCTGTTTGAGATTGAGATGGCCCTCAAACAACTTAAAAACAACAAGGCGCCGGGTGAAGACGGAATCACTTCAGAGCTTCTGAAAGCGGGCGGAACGCCGGTACTGAAAGTCCTTCAGAGGCTCTTTAATTCCGTTCTCCTCGAGGGCTCAACGCCGGAGGCATGGAGCAGGAGCGTGGTGGTACTGTTCTTCAAAAAAGGTGATAACACTTTGCTGAAGAACTACAGGCCCATCTCGCTCCTGAGCCATGTCTATAAGTTGTTTTCAAGGGTCATCACAAATCGTCTCGAACGCAGGTTTGATGACTTCCAGCCTCCCGAACAAGCCGGTTTCCGAAAAGGCTTTAGTACCATAGACCACATCCATACGCTTCGGCAAGTTATACAAAAAACCGAGGAGTATAACTTGCCGCTTTGTTTAGCGTTTGTGGACTATGAGAAAGCCTTTGATTCGATCGAGACCTGGGCTGTGCTACAGTCTCTTCAGCGGTGCCACATAGACTATCGGTACATCGAAGTGTTGAGGTGTATATACAACAACGCCACCATGTCGGTCCGAGTACAGGATCAGAGCACGAAGGCTATTCCACTACAGAGAGGCGTGAGACAGGGAGATGTCATATCTCCGAAACTGTTCACTGCCGCGCTGGAAAATGCCTTCAAGCTCTTGCAGTGGAAAGGATTCGGCATCAACATCAACGGCGAGTATATTACTCACCTTCGATTTACCGACGATATGGTAGTCTTGGCAGAATCGCTGGAAGAGGTCTTTGCGGAGGTCTGGTGCTAAGGTTAGCACTATGCTCGAAGACCTTGATCGAGTTTCCCAACAGGTGGGTCTTAAAATGAACATGGATAAAACGAAGATCATGTCGAATATCCATGTTGTGCCCACCCCCATTGGAGTTGGGGGCTCGACTCTCGAAGTTGTAGACGAATATGTCTATTTAGGACAAGTGGTCCGGTTAGGCAGGTCCAACTTCGAGAGAGAGGTCAATCGGCGAATCCAACTCGGTTGGGCAGCGTTCGGGAAACTTCGCGACGTCTTCTCGTCCAAAATACCTCAGTGCTTAAAATCGAAAGTCTTCGATAGTTGTGTGTTACCAGTGATGACATACGGCACCGAGACGTGGCCTCTCACTGTGGGCCTCATTAAAAGGCTCAAAGTCACTCAACGAGCCATGGAGCGGGCTATGCTCGGTGTTTCCCTACGAGATCGAATCAGAAATGAGGAGATCCGTAGGAGAACCAAGGTTACCGACATAGCCCATAGGATTGGCAAGTTGAAGTGGCAATGGGCCGGGCACATAGCTCGTAGAACCGATGGCCGTTGGGGCCGAAAGGTTCTCGAGTGGAGGCCACGTACAGGCAAGCGAAGTGTCGGACGCCCGCCCACAAGGTGGATGGACGATCTGACTAAGGTCGCAGGAAGTCGCTGGATGCAGGCCGCTTCCAACAGGTCATTGTGGAGATCATTGGGGGAGGCCTATGTTCAGCAGTGGACTTCCTGTGGCTGATATGATGATGATGATGATGAAAGTTTTTAATAATTATTGTAAAGTGAACTAAACTGCTACTTTTCAGCAATAATATCATAACGAGGTGCCTTACCTAACATTTATTTTTAATTGTTCTCAACTTTTATGAGGTGAGCGGTTGAATGAAACTTAGTAAACATTTTTGTATGGGATGCACTTTTATCTTCATTCAGGATTTTTAAATGGAGACTTTCTACAGATATTGTAATTTGATTTTCATTAGGAGTAGCAAAAGCCTTATGGAAACTATGGAGTGATGTTTAGCAAATCATTTGGTGATTATGCCTTTTTGTAAAGAGGCAAAGGTGATAGAAACGACAAAGGTGAGTCCAAGCTAAGTGGTAAGATGGTTCGATCCTATGTTTATGTGAACATATAGTTGAATTTTCGAAGTATTTACCTATCGTTTTCTAGAACAATAACCTGTATTTTGAAAAAAACTTATCTAGTTTAGGATTATCCACAAGAATTTTAAAGTAAAATATGAAGGCCACTTACTCATGTCAGGTCAGCATGGATTTAAGCCTGGTCTTATTCTCAAAAGTGCTGATGAAATTTTACAACAACACAAAAAAATAACTTCTCTGAACCTATGCAAATTATTATTATGCACTGTAATAATGGGATAAAAGCATTGAATTTCAAAACCGGATTCTGTATCAGTCCATATAGTTCCCACTGCAGGGCACGGGCCTTCTCTACAATCAAGAGTACGATTGATGGATTGAGAGTAGCTAGGCCATAAAGTCCACCGCGCTTGCCACTAGACCAGTACTAGCAGGTTAGCGGATTATAAATACGGCAGGAATACTGCTAAATAACTATATTCTGCAAGTTTCCTCACGATGTTTTCCTTTCCCGAAAAAAAAAAACCGGATTGATAACCATAAAATGGAATTTCTAGCTACAAACACGCGTTAGATATTCGACGGGCTGCAACGTACTTGTTTCTCAAATTGCAAAAGTTAAATATGCATTTTCCATCACATACCTGGGAGAAGCTACAGAGAATACTTAAACAGCCAGACGAAAATCGACCCTATTGCTCACTATAAGGGCGTTTAGATTTCGTGCCCTGGCCGTACCCCTATTGAGCCTCCGCGCCGCGCCGTCCCGAACTATATTTAGAACTCTGTAAAAGATGTCAAGTCCTTTAAAAATGGAGGCTTCTTTAGGCTTTTAGTAAATATTTTATTTTTAGAATACACGTGAAAAGCAAAATGTCCTTTGAGATTACATTATGCTTTTACGTTGTTTTTGTTTAGCATATTTCCAAAATTGAAAAAAAGTTCGGGGTGGCCTGTTGGTAAACGGACTAGACGCGACTGCCAACATGTTCACGGTGGTCGCGGGTTCGAAACCCAGGGCACACCTCTGACTTTTCGGAGTCATGTGTGTATTGATAGTCAATCACCATTCACCACGCACTAAAACGGTGAAGGAAAACATCGTGAGGAAACCTGCATGCCATAGAGATTTTATAAGAATATCTATGGTATGTATTATGTAAGTCTGCTAACCCGCACTAGGTCAGCGTGGTGGACTATATGGCCTAACCACTCTCAATCGTACTGTCGATTGTAGAGGAGGCCCGTGCCCTGCAGTGAGACGTATATGGGCTGGTACAGATATTTCCAAAATAGGATCAAAATATACTACGCTGATCATGCAAAAACTACAAGGAAAATAATGGAAAATGTTGATATAATAACAATATTGCTAAATTAAACAGGTCATAACATCAAAGCAGAATTGTAAGTGAAGGACGCAAAAAACCCATCGTTATATCAGCAACAAAGTATTACGTATATAATTACATTTCAATGGTGGCATAATTTGAATAATTACCCTTTGCCCGCATTCCAATTAGCTTTAAAAACTAGTTCGCAATTGCTCATAATCGAATAATGAGTCGCCGCATAAACGAATCCAATTTATAAGTAATGATAGATCAATTTACTTGATCGGCTAATTTATTGACATTAGTGCTTATGCTGAGATGAACTAGAGAGGCATGGAAATTGTTTATTGGTATGTAATAATTGGCATGCCTCACCTTGACCTAGTCGCGAATGCTCGGGTTAATTTCGTGGGAGTTGTGTAGACATTGACTCTTAGAGGGTGATATTCAATTTCTGTGTGGTTGCGCACATTATCTTAATTGACTGACGACTGGCTTTGATGTACGAAAATGTTATTGCTTTATTTAAGTTACTTAATTTATCATATAAGTACGCAAATTTACGCTTATGATTTTTAATGAGGTCATTGGAAAATTGTTTCGTAACAGATTTTGCCTAAAATAAAATGACTATGTGGAAATCGTGATATTCAACATTCATAATGCCACTAAGATATTTAATTTAATCATGAGAGGACACTCGGGGATAACTATTCACTGTAATATTTGCAACGATTAATTTCGTGAGAGAGGCGCGAAAGTTTTGACGATGCTCCAGTTGTTTTGCGATGACACTTTTGCCGGCGAGTGTGCTCAACTACTTTCAATTAAGTTTTGAAGCCGCGACTCAAACAGGGCATCAACAGGTTCGGGAATAAATTAATACTGAAATCAACACTTAATTTTCATTCTAAAATTATATACATTTCGGCATTTCCATTACTGGTAATGAATTTATCTCTTAATACGGATTGGCGGCATTGTGTGGAAAAGAAAATACTTCAGGATACGATTTTCCAATGAACGCATTTAAGTTTCATAAGCGGATTTAACAATAAATGGCATCCATAACAATGTACTCGTACGTAACGGAATCGCAATTTTCTCTTTATTGAATCTGACTATTATTATATATTATGATTTTATACTACCGATACATATTGTTAAGTGTATTTACATCTTACAATATGTCTACACTCTACATATTTGTATATTCTATTGATGAGTACTTTTTTTATTCAAATCTATCTTAAGCGAGAATGTAAAAGAATCGTGTAATTATCAGGTATGTTTCGAAGAAAATCACTCCAGTAAGCGTCATTATCTTAGTCTAATGCAGTCTTTCCCAAAGTGGGCGATAACGCCCCCTTGTGGGCGCTGCAGGTCTCAAGGGGGGCGGTAAGAGACCCAGAAAGAAAATGGGGGCGTTGTGTGGCCTGGGCGGTGATTTGTAATTTTATTTAGCTAGGAGGCCTCTTAGACAACGACTGCATGAGCTCTCGACTCTCAACAACAACTTGTGAACATCAACTAATATGAATTAAAAGATTGCTCAAACTCGGTTCTATATTTCTCTCCGCGTAGTTAATATATCTGTCCTATTTTATTGAATATATAAAAATGAAAATCATGTCAATCGGTCGCTCCGTTTCGTAATGAAAGTAGACACAAACAAACAAATAAAAAGGCAACAGACACACTTTTGCATTTTAATAGTTATTAGTACTCGTAGATATCTATCATGTTTTAACAAGTTTTTGTTAAATAACCCGAATTGTGCATTCCTGTATCAGTCAGCTGGTTCACTGAATACTTGTTCGGACTTGTTGAGTACGATTGAGCGTCGAATGAGATAAACGAGTTTATGGGCCAAATACTGGAAAGCCAATTAACTTTTAACTCCGATTAACTAGCTCTAATGACCTGTTAAATTGATTCCAGTTAAATATAACTTCGATTAAACCACTTAAGAATTAAATATTTAATGGGGCATTATTCATCCGATTCGTATTCTCGAAAGCAACTTAAGAGTTTGACAGCTGTCAAACAGTCAAATTTTTAAGAATTTCTAGTTTTAAGCAGCCGTCGTCTTAAGGCCGCCTGCGACCACTCTTAAATTTTTAAATTCTATATAAAATTTACTAAAATGACTCTCGCTTCGGTTTCATCGCTGTCTGATGACGATATAGCTTCATCAAGGCGAGTCAATCAAGAAAAAAATCAATGCTTTTGACAAATACAAAGAAGAAAACATTCAAACAAAGTGAGGTTCCGCCTGAAGAAAGAAACTGTTCTGCATCTGTGTTCCTTGCTGGAGACAAAATAGAACCCACTACAAATAGAAGTCGATTGATAAAAACTTGCGACCAACTGTTACTTGCTTTATGATATTCTACGACAGGCAGTTACCAGAAGATTATTGGAGATGTATTTCATGTGGAACAGCCGACTGTACAACACAAAGTTGCAGCAGAGTTAGTTAAACTCTTTGGTTAAACTACAAAATCGTGGCATGGAAATTCCCAACTAACAACAACAATGCCATATTGCGAATGATGTCTATGCGATCGCAGGAGTGATTGAAGTTATAAATTTCATACATATAAGGATCAAATCTCCAGGTAATTTCTACTTATAATAATGTATACATAACTATTAAGCTTTTACATGTACACAAATATATGTTTTCTTATCCTATTTTAACTAAATGTGCTTCTAAATGCCTAGCGTATTTTATATTGTGTAGTAATCATTTAGAGTATCCCTTTTTACTGTACATAATATTATATTATTAATCATAGAATAGAATAATATATTATGCACAGTATAAAGGCACACTCTAAATGATTTCTACACAATAATTTATATATATATGCTTGTTGGAATCAAAACATTTAGCAGGTAATTGGCTCTTCCCCAGCCCACTGTACCCCATATAACCAAGCTCTCTAAATAGTTGTAGGGCTAAATATATAATATAATATAATTAATCATACAATGATTTGTACTGATTGTAGCTATTCAGTATATACTGGAACAATGTTCAACTACAATAGTAGTTTCCTATAAAGAATTCAATTTTACGAATATATTTTTTCAATTTACATAAAATTATTTGTAGTTTGAAATAAGAATATTTGCTAGAGCTCTAATTTTTATTATCTTGTTTTTAGGAGGACTACAAGCAGAAACATTTAGAAACAGAAAAGGCCATTTTTCTATAAATGTGCAAGCAGTCTGCGACCCTAACTTGAGGATAAGAAACATTATAGGCCGATGGCCAGGAGCGGTGCATGATAGTAAAAATTTCAATGATTCTCTTTTATGTGCATTTCTGGAAAGGGGAGACTGAAGAAGCTTACAATCAAGACCATACTAAAACAAGAAACCCAGTGGAGAGGGTCTTTGGTTTTACAACAAAGATCTTCTTGTCTGCAAGTTGGGCTATAAGTTTTTGAAAATTAGCTTACTATTATAGAGGCATGTGCTGTGTTACATAATATAGCATGTTCCCAGAATGATCATATATTGGAGATTGATCTTTCTGAATCATTTCCATCAGCTCCACATAGTATAACCAATGAAAATGTTGCAACAAGGAATAATATAATAAAATACATATTTTAAACCGTACAGTGCATTTTATTGAATTACCATGGAATGAATACAAATAAAAATGAGTTATGTTTTATTGTAGTATATTTATTTTAATAACAGCATTAGTACATATTATATTTTTTTAATTATCTACATTTCTTTAGATCTGTCTTATATATATATATCTATATTCCTTTATAAACACAAAATAATAACAATTATTCTAACATTAATTTAAAACTAAATTTATAAATGTACTATTAAAAATGTACAATAGAAATATAATATGACATTTTTTAACAATGAAAATAGGTGAAATAAACAATTTATTTTATGTATTACATATTAATTAAAATTCACAACATTCTTCAACTTTGATTTAAAACACTGTTTTCTGATGCAAATATTTCTTCCTTCACACAATTTGTCTCATTCTTTTTTGTATATTTTTATATTACATACTCATTTCAAAAGGGTGTGTATTGTCCAAATGATTTGTTGTATGCATGATTTCTATAGCGTTACCTGCAAAAGTGTTTATGTTAAAGTATGTCATAATTTTATATATCTCTTTTTATTTTTTATATATATTTGTTGAGCTTACTTATTTAGTCTACAGCTGATATACATGGCACTATATATATGAGCCATATTTCTTGGACGGTCTTATTATATAGGTACACATTGAATATTTATGTACTCCACTCCAGCTCCTGAAACAAAGGATTATTTATAGTTATACACATTGTACCATACTTTATTTTCCATATTTATTACATAATACTACTATATGAGGAGGAGATAATATATAGGAGGCATAATATGAGAGAAGCCTATAGGTACCCAGCAGTGGGATCCTACAGGCTGTAGATGATGATGATGATTTAAAATGTGTGAATAATCGATTCATATTATATATTAAATAGTTAATTATCATATAAATTCGTTAAAACTTAGAGGAATACGTGTATACTTACCTGTTTATAATATCCAGCACAGCTTCTTTCTCATATCGTATTTATTTACATAGTCTTCTCCATTTGGTACTTAGGTGGTTCTGCAGCCGTTGTTTGGTATTTTATATACCTATTTATTGAAAAGATATTCCAAAAACTAACTTTAAAACCGAGTGCAATTGTAAACAATAAATAAAATAAACAAACATCATAATATTTTTAATAAACTCGCTACGGATATAGGGACATAAGTCTTTTCACCCACATGATTTTATTAACAGATTTTTAAAATAATAACATGGCAATATATAATATAGCTTTAAATATAATCGTAACAAAAGTAAAAACGTTACAATGATTCCTCATATTAAATATAAAGGGTCAAATTTCCAATTTAGGGAAATCATGTATGAAGAATATTGCGTCAAATGGAACGTTTATATTTATACAATAAAAATTGTAACTGAAAACAAACTTTTCGTTAATCTGTGGAAATTTAGCTGGATGTTTGCTGAGTAGACCGATTTATGAGCTAAATGGCTATCCAGTATTTCATTTCGAAATTTAACAGAACCTCAAAATAACGTCATATCAAATGAGTCCGGTGGCTGAGTAGCAATCCAGTATTTGGGGGTATGCATGTTTGTTTTATTCCTGTCGGTGCGTGCTGCTTAAGCATTCCTATATAAACAATGTAATATTTATTTTATTTTCATTTGTGGTTTCGCGCGCAATAGAAGAGCAGTACTTACGCCTCCTTTACACTACTCGCGAAGTTGAACGTATTTCTCAAAGCAAAACAATGTCGGAAGTAAAAAAGAAGAGACGGCAATACTGTGCGGAATATATTAAATTCGGACTCATTGAAAATCCCACAAACCCATCGTCGCCTTTGTGTCTTCTATGTCTAAAAACATTTTCGAATGAAGCAATGAAGCCTTCAAGACTGCAAGATGATTTGAATAAAATGCATCCAGGTAAGAAAGACAATAATGTAGCATATTTTCAAGACCTAGAGAAGAAGCATAATACTCAGCCAAGTGTAGCAAAACTATTTTCGGCGGCTGCTAAGCAAGATGACGACGGACTTCGAGCTTCGTACAATATCTCTTTGTTAATTGCTCAAAAAGGCAAACCACATAACATCGGAGAAGAGTTAATATTGCCAGCAATAAATGAAGTAATAACTACTGTGCTTCATAAACCGGCCGCAGATATTATCCGAAAAATTCCTTTGCGTAATAATTCTGTGCATAGATGAATTGATGAAATGGCTGAAAACATTGAAGAATCATTGTGCGATCACCTGAGGACAAGTCAATTCTCAGTTCAGCTCGATGAGTCCACTTTACCAACTAATGAAGCATTGTTGTTGTCTTACGTGAGGTTTATTAAAGATGAGAAAATATGTGAAGAACTATTATTTGCTAGAAATTTAGAGACCGATACAAAAGGCGAAACCATATTCAATATATTGGAAAAGTTTTGCTATGAGAAAGAGATTCCTTTGAAAAATATTATTTCAGTTGCTACGGATGGCGCTCCGGCTATGACAGGGTGCCATAAAGGCTTCAAAGCGTACTTAAAAATTAAAATTCCAGATGTCCTTGGTATATTGCGTTATTCATAGACAACATTTAGTTGCTAGAAACTTAAGTTAAAAACTATTTCAATCACTGCAATATGTCATCAAAGCAGTCAATAAAATCCTGTTGCGGGTTTTGAATCTTTGAATGATAGATTATTTCATCAGCTTTGTGTTACTAATAACGAGGATTTCAACCGTTTGTTGTTTCATACTGAAGTTCGTTGGCTATCAAGAGGCAATTGTTTAACTCGATTTTACTACCTGTTTGACTCTGTTATAGAGTTCTTGGAAACTAAAGATACAGAATTGCACGACAAGCTCATAACATCAAAGAATGATATAG
Source organism: Hyles euphorbiae (assembly GCA_023078785.2). Taxonomy (NCBI): domain Eukaryota; kingdom Metazoa; phylum Arthropoda; class Insecta; order Lepidoptera; family Sphingidae; genus Hyles; species Hyles euphorbiae. The sequence goes on from CM041058.1 coordinate 17,237,866, forward strand.
CTTACATGACAGATCTGTATAAATTGTTCAACGATATGAATCTCCAATTGCAAGGTGATAAACTAAATTTAATTAAAACAAAAAACGTCGTTGCTGCTTTCGCAGCCAAACTGCTTCTACACAAAAAAAAAACTGGGCAGACGTGAGTTTCACAATTTTCCGAATTTATCAGTATCATGCAGTAACGACGAATTGTTTGCCTACTGCCAACATTTGGAAAACCTCCACATTGACTTCACCGAACGATACCAGGACATTTTGAACTTGGAAATACCAGACTGGGTGTTGGATCCGTTTTCAAATGTCAACACAACAATGTCACCTCAGCTGGAAGAAGAACTTATAGAATTGACAACAAACGAGGAAATAAAAATCAAGTTCAAAAATGGTTACCAAGAATTTTGGCTACAAAAACCGACCCCGCAATTGTACCCTGGATTGTGGTCAATCGTTCAACGATTCTTGATAGCATTCCCATCGTCATATTTGTGTGAACGTGGATTTAGTGCTGTGACAACACTGCTTACTAAAAAGAGAAATCGTTTGCTTGTTACCGAACGTGGCGACTTGCGACTGTTCTTGAGTAAATTGGAACCTGATATCAACAAACTTATTAAACAGCATCAGATTCATCCTTCACATTAGTTTTTATATAAGGATCGATTATTTTAGTTTTATTTTTAATAAAAGATACTCTGTTTTAATACTATAAAGTTGCGTTTCAATAATCATTCTTATTGGCAGGTGGAGCCCGTAAGAGTTAACTTGAGACCTAAGCGCCGTTGTATGTTACCTACTGCGCTCAGGTTCAAGTTGCGGGTTATAGTAAAAGTTTCGTTTAGAATTCTCCGTTAATGTACATATATAGGTAACAATAATTAATTAATTTAATTTGAAGTTATAGTGGTTTTTAAATAGGTGAAAAAATGGGGGCGCTAAAAAATATTTATTCTCAAAGTGGGCAGTAGACAAAATAAGTTTGGGAACTACTGGTCTAATGTTATCTCTGCCAATCCAATATTGTGTTTACTTACATACCGTGCTAAGCATTTAAATTTACAATTTCATGAGGTCAACAATAAAACTTTGGAGTGAGCCATCTTACGATTAATCTGAATGTTATTGATGTGACTTATTCATAAATTATTTAAAAAGCGCATTTATTCCTATAATAATCAAAATTATAATTTTGTCTTATAAATGAGTTGTTTAAGAAGTAGTTAGTATAATCTGCTTTAAATATAATACATTTAATCATGAATCATGGGTGCGTCTACCTTCTCAGATAAAAAAGACAACGATAATTTATTTCTTACATTGTTTGAAATGAATATAAATTCAGTCAAAAATGAAACACACTCCACAGTACAAGACGTAGAAAACTTAAAAAACACCGCGACTTAAAATGCATTTCAGACCGCAGCCGTTATTTCTATTTCATTTATTTTCATTTTAACCCTTCCCAAAACATTTGTTTTTTTTTTTAATTTATTTAATAAGGTTCACCAACAATTGTTTACATTGATTTAGAAGTAAAGTGTACATGTAAAATAATCAAAAAGTAAATGTATCAATCACTTAAAGGTAAACCACATGTGCAAAAAATATTATAGTTAACACACCTAATATAAACAAAAAACACAGAAGTTATACAACAACAAAAAAATTACAAAAAAAAAATCATTTTTGCAACATAATAAATTAAAAAGAAAGAAAGATAACAACATAGAAACACAAATTATTAAAATTAATTAGAGATCATTACAAATAATATTCTTAACCTTCGTAGTAAAATTTGGAAAGGAGTCGAAATGTAAGTCAATTTGATCGCTGCAGCTATTAATTTTGTTTTTTTTTTTCTTTTTTATTGCATTGAATGGCGAGACGAGCAAGCCGTACTAATTACTTTACATAGCCTCGCACAAGGAGAATTTGCGCCTAGCACTGTTCTTCTCTTAGGTGGACAGAGAGGAGTAATGGGGTAACTATAAGGTATACGGAGATTAAAGCTGTTTAGTAAGGCTGGGCAATTAATCTTGTTTTTAAAAAATTTATATGCTAACTTGGCGTCAATTATCTGTCTACGTGCATCTAAGGAAGTTATTTTAAAGTGTTGCAACCTATTACTGTACGACCGAAGTTCTTTAGCTTTTCTTGAAGCGAAAGTAAGGTGCCATAGAAAACGCTTTTGCACTCTTTCAAGACGAAGTGAATGTGTAGCGTAATGCGGCCGCCATAACACGCTGCAGTACTCCAGGATACTCCTGACAAGACTATTATAGAGCATAATTTTAATTTTATGATTATGGGACACTTTACAATTTCTGATCAAAAAACCCATCATTCTTGATGATCTTTTTATAATATAGTCCATATGGGTCGTGAAAGCTAGTTTTGAGTCGAAAAAAACACCCAAATCTCTGATATTATGAACTTCGTTAACTTTATCGTTATAAATGTGATAGTCAAACTGTATCGAATTGATCTTTCGTCAAAATTTTACGTGATAGCACTTCGTCGAATTGAGAATCATTCCGTTTCTCTCGCACCTGAGCACAAGCCTGTCTAGATCGCTCTGTAATTCTTTAGAATCTGCCTGTGATCCGACTATCCTAACGAATTTTAGGTCATCAGCGTACATGTAAAAGTCAGAAAATTCGAAGCATTCAAAAATATCATTCATAAAATAATTAAACAGGACAGGTCCCAAATGTGGTTGTTAATTGTTCCTTATCAGATTTATTAGCTTCTACCTTGTTTACTATTAATCTTATGTTACTAGAATAAAATGCCAAGTAACTAAGTTTACAATAACAAGCATTTTCATGTCGGTAAAGGAGCAGTACTCATTCCGATCTTTTGCCTTTCTATAAAACTTTTACCTCAGATTGTCACGACTTCCAAGTATAACTTCGCCGCATTGATTGAAGTGAAAACAGCGTTAAGTAAACTTGTGAGCTCGATTTCTTACAGCAGTTTTCTTATTGACTGATGTTTCATGCGATTTTTACGTTGACAAAATTTGTTTATCACTTGATTGCTCCGTTGTAGTCTTAAGGTCTCTAGCATAGGCCTATATTTCGTCATCAGCCCACCCGCTTCCACTGCTGGACATATGTAGGTCTATCCTATAGCACGCTAATGGGCTCAATCTTCAGGCCATAGAATCCAATAGCTATCTTTCGAATATCGTCACTCCACCTGGTTGGAGAGCGTCCTACACTATACGTGCCTAAGCGTGGTTTCCACTCGAGAATACGTCTACCCCAACAGTTGTCGGTTCTCCGACAAATACTGCCTATATTTGACAAGTAGATATATTAAAGACTGCCTATATTTTACAAGAAGTAAAGATAACATTAGTATGTATTTCTTATGTCTTAATAAACGACGAAGTCGTTCAACTCGTAGGTATTTGAACAGCGTGCTGGACGGGAGCCTACGAATCGAACTTTTGATTGTAGAGAAAACTCGTGCTTAGAAGTGGATGATGACGATGCATATATCTATCTACCCTCGTTTATTGAAACACAAAAATGTATTTACTTCTTGTCGACGATAGACAGGTTATAGACACCGTTATGTTTGGCAATGTAATAGTATCTCGTTGTTTACTATCAATGTAAATAGAGACGCCACGGACATGTCTCGTCTGAGTTTGTTGACTCCGTTTGTACAAACTCATTAGGTATTGGACGGGTTAGTGATTTTATTCAATGGTTCTTACTAATATTATGAGAATGTGAGGTTGTTACGCTTTCTTGCTTTACCTGCTCAACCGATTTTCATGAAATTTTGCATGCTCATTGTCAGGTTGTTCTCAGTTGGCGCTGTCTTACAGCAAACCGACGTGAAGCGACTTTGCTGTTGTGTTTCTTTCAATGATTCAGATTGACTGTTGCCCAATATCCACGGCGTATTATTTTCCCTTTTCTTATCTTTGCACCTATTCTTTTAAGAACTCACAACGTAATTACTTTTGAAGTTTCGTAGATTTATATGGGTGGCGTTAATCACTCAACCACAGTTCTACTATTTGCTTGACTCGTCGGTCCTATGTAGATAATAAAAAAACTCTATTCTCAATGTACTTTAGCCAACTTTCGACAGCTCTGTGGCGCTGGTGGCGCTGATGTAGATGGCCAGTGATTCGCCGCTTTGTAAACGACAGGCCGTGGGCTCGATCCCCCAACAGAAACGAATGCAAGTATGATCCACAGCTATTTGTTTCGGATCTGGGTGTTGGTGATACCGAAAAGTCCATCGTAAATTATGTTACCCACGACACAAGACTAGATCTTATTATGGGGTCAAGTCTATGTATATGACTGTTGATTGAATTATGAATATTTATTTTAAATACATAATACAAAGGATACCTTTATCCAGAAAATATAATATGTATTATTAACTACTTTAAATAATTGTCGGTTAAAGAACAGTATTTTTTACGTACGCACTATGGACAACAGCATGAATGGGCTGGCTCGTTCGGGGTTGTACTACCGTCTCAAGAAATCATCGTGATGCAACAGCAATACTGTCGTGTTCCGTTCAGTGAATGGGATTATCGGATGCCCAATAGTTCTTTCCTCTTCCCACCCTTTACCGATTCCGCTCCCCTCCAGATTTGATGGGCAAGCGACACATCCATGATCCAAATATTCTGGATGTTCATGGATGGCATTGATCACTTACCATCAAATGGTCTGTTTGCTCGTTTGCCCGTATTATGAAATAAAAAATCCACCTCGTATAGTAGACATTGCACAGTGAAATGTTTTTTACAGCAATAGATTGCAAAATCACAAATGCAGACCAAATGATAAATGCAGCAACCCATTATTGTCAAAATAACACAATATTTTTAAGCTGATTTTCTAAATTCGAAATAACCACGACATGACATTGAGTGGTTAGGAATATGAATATTACTGTTGGATGTATTTATTATTTTTTATTTAATACTAGATACTTACTTTAGGTATGGATCTATTTTAACAAGACTATCAATATTTTTATAGTTCAAAGCGGTAATGGTTTACTAAAATGGTTCAGCTGGTACCTTTAGTATTCCGGTAGAATGGGTGATGTTGTTTTATTATTAACGTTGTGTTCAAGCACAGTCTAACGTAAATAAATCATCAATACAATACATACACACACACAGACTCACGTCACAGTAACAACCTATGTTTTGTGGGTATCAGAAACTACAAGAGAATTTTTAAACAAAAAAGATGAACAGAAATAATGTCCGCGTTCTAGGCTATGGCCTAAGCGCTCTCAACCGAATTCTCAGACTAGATTAGTAATGGCAACTATTGCTATTTTTGATTAACATCACCATCTTGTTATTTTTGAAGCTTTAGACTGCTCTATATTTCTGCTATTGCTAATTGCCACTGAGAATATGTTGACAAAAAACTTACCATATTATATTATACCTAACCATTTTTCACATCAAAAATTACTCACACAAATTGTACAACTGTTCAGTTTCTTCTTTAAATGGGTTTGTAAAAATAACTCACTCCTTCATAGATAACGCTAGACGGTATAAAATATTAGCCAATCGGCTTTGTGAATGACAATCGCAAATCGCAAAATTTTGCTTATTTAGATATCCGAGTATAACTTGTGAAATGTTTTTATCGTCTTCACTTGCTATATGTTAATTGCTATTGCTATTTATTCCAACACTAGTATAGATGAGTCATGTACTCAGTAGTAGGCAATAAATGATTGATACAGACCCACAAAATCATGTCTCGGTGTGAAGATAAATAAATATACCCAACAGCAACATACTTAGTCCTCCACACTGAGGGCCGAAACTGCGTTAAGCGGGCGCGTGCGCGGTTTCATACAAAAGTGCTCCGTCGCGGGGATCCGCGCGGGCGTCCAGCACGGGGAGGCGCGTCCCGCACCCGCGCGGCGGGGCCCGGCTCCGTGCGTCGGAAACCGTCGCGGGGGCACGCGCGGTAAAGCGCGCGGTGTCCGCCAGCGGTAACATGACGGTGATGGCATAGGGCACCGAGACGTGGCCTCTCACTTTGGACTTCATTAGAAGGGTCAAAGTCACTCAAAGAGCAATCGAGAGGGCTATGCTCGGTATTTCCCTACGAGATCGACTTAGAAATCAGGAGATCCGTAGGAGAATAAAGGTCACCGACATAGCGCAAAGGATTCTATAGATGATTTATAGCGAAAGGTTCTAGAGTGGAGGCCACGTACAGGCAAGCAAAATGTCGGACGCCCGCTTACAAGGTGGATGGATGACCTGGCTACATTTGCAGGAAGTCGCTGGATGCAGGCTGCTTCCAACAGGTTGATGCGGAGACCGTTGGGGGAGGCCGATGTTCAGCAGTGGACTTCCTGTGGCTGAGATGATGATGGTGATGAATATACTTGAGCAAAAATAAATATTTTTTACTTAGCGCAATGTTATTGCCAGCCTTTCCGTTGGTGATATGACTGATACAGATTTTACCCTTAAGTTGTTGACCATCAAATATGGTTCCAGTTTCGAAGATAATTCGCCATAGACATTTAAAATATTTGTACAATGAGTTTTCATTTTCTCTTAATTTACTGAATTTTACAACAAATTCTCCGCCTAGCAACCTAAATTCAATAAACAGCCTTCCTGGCTGTCGTTTTTTTTTTTTGCTAGTCGTCGTTTTGCTATGTAATAATATATTAAGCTCTCCATCGACACGACTGTACATGCACACCTTTAAAATTGAACCAGCGACACTGCGTAAATCCGGTCTCCGCGACGCGACGGGTACCCGCGACGGGGACCGTCGCGTTCTCACGGAGCCCGCCCGCGTGTCCACGCGAGGAGACGCGCGACGGTTGCCCGTCGCGGGCGCCCGCTTAACGCAGTTTCGGCCCTGAGGTCGAGTCTTGTATCGTGGGTATCAGGAACTACGATATACTTTTGGATCCTACAAACACCCGAAATAAATACATGTGTATCATGCATATATTTGTTTCCGTGCTGGGATTGAACCCGGGGAATCTCGTTTCACTGCCGGCGTCTAACCAACTGCGCCATGGTGGCAGTAGAACCTCGAACCCTTTTGCATTAATGCTGCCTTCTAAGATATGAATAAATCAATAAAGGTTTACACTATGCTATGTCATGACTTAGTACTGCTGAGTAAGCAAGCTCTATCGATTTCTAAATAATTTTACCTAAGAACAATTTTCCACATGCATTACTGAGCTCTTTAATCTTTGTTCCATTTCATTTAGATTTTTCACGCATTGGAATGTTATATTACACCGGGGTATATCAAGACTGCGACCGAAAATGAAGGCCAATGGTAGTTTTAGTGACTACAAGCAATATGCAGTTAAAAGTTCGCAAAAAAACCGCGTCAATATTTTTTGTGGTGTTAAAAATATCATCTTGTCGGGTTGTAAGTACATAGTTTTTGCTAGAGAAATAATTTCAGCCTTTGCACACCATACTGTCTTAATATAAGGATTGCATAGTTATTTCAGGAACAACTAAGTATATACATAATGCTCGGAAGCGGGACCGAGCATTATGCAGTGGCTTGTTATTTAGATACTTGAGATCATAATTGTTATAATTGTATAAACTATAATGGGTATATGTGTGTAATGTATGTATGTGTATGTGTATATATATATATATTTTTGCATTTTCTTTGTAGGTGTTGTACTGTTTGTGTAGTAGGTTTTTTATTTTACTTGTTTCCTTTGTTTTGTTCCTTATTATGACTTGTTTTTTTTTTTTTATTATTATTATTTTTAAGCTTTAATTATATAACATGTTTTAATTTATGTTAGTATGTTGGCTGGCGTTCGAATGTCACTCAAGGTGACCACTGAAAACCAGCGTTGCGCTGTGGCTCGCGTCGCAGTGCAACAATAAGCTGAGTGGTCACCTACGTGTCACATTTATGTGACGTACAAACGTCCTTTTTTTTTTCTTGTTGTATGTTAGATATATTAATTTATGTTAAACGAGTGTGTGCGTCATCTTATTGTGACTAATAAATGAGTTTTCTTTCTTTCTTTCTTCTATACATACCATCCAAATACAACGATAGGAAAAAAATGCGTTTTTACAAAAGTTCTTGTAGGATTGTTTCTGAAGTCACTATAACTGTCGCCTGGCTTCGTTTTCAGTCGCAGTCTGGATAAAACCTATATGTTCTTAGAAACGGTCGCTGTATTTTTATTTGTCACGTCACCAAATTTTTATATGTATCTATCTAAATCACTATACTTTCTAATATTTTGAACTACCATTCATAATATATTCGTTACTTTACTAATAATTTTGACTATTTACCATTTAAATTTAACCTCATAATATTTTAATTAAAATTTTATATTTCCTAAGATCAAGAGGATACCTTTAAATATTGATTAGAATGCATCGACAATATATATGATATTATTATAAACGTCGGTAAAAACATATTTCGAATAAAAATATTTATTTGCGTCTATACTTAAGTTAAGAATCACTTAGCACTCCCGCATGAAACCCTTCAAGACTCAGTGAATGCGATTTATACTCACTTAAACTTCACACTGCGAGGCAATCCTTTGACTCCGCGATTAGGTGTGTTAGTTTCATCTCGTTAAGTGGAATTTAGATTCGCAATTATGTCATCCTTAGCATAAAATCGGAACAGAGATATAATGCGGATCTTATTCAGTTAATTCACTGAATAGCTAGATAAATGGCATTGCGTATCTTGCAAATACCTATCTTTTATTTAACATTATCGTCCGAGATTTTTGGAGATATTATATTAGTTTTGACAGTCTTCGTAGCGCATTCGGTTAGACGTAGGCTGTGGAATGAGAGGCCGCGTTTTCGCGGTAGGGTCAGGACTATAGATGTGACTGTTGAGTGCATGCATTTCTTTAATAACATATATTATGTTCTGTCTGATTCTTTATATTTTAAATACAAAATAAGTTTTAAAAAATTGAACAATAGATTGTCCTGCACTGTGTAATTCGATCTTTTTTCTCTTGAAATGCGTCGATTTCATTGTGTATACCCTGATTAGTTCCGTCAACATGACACGTATTGGCTGTTTCATTGTGTCCCTGTTTAATACTCTTTGCTCTAATAGGATTGCCCCTATCGTAATCTCATGTTTCGATAGATTAGTTTCAGCGTGGAATATTCCAGTACCGTCCTTTTGTAGTGAGCAAAATGACGATATAAAATATTTTATTTCAGCGTGTTAATTTTAGTTGAATTTCCATTTCAGCTTAAGAATTATAATTAATATAGTGTAAATATTAAAAGTAAACTCTTAATAAATATGAGAAAAGACCTACAAATTATATGATTTTATGTATGTGTCTATCTAATATGTGTATTATACCGGGTATATCAAGACTGCTACCGAAAACGAAGCCGAGTGGTAGTTCTAGTGACTACAAACACAATGTAACTAAAAATTTTGCAAAAAAACGTGACAATTTTTTTATTAATTTTTAAATCGAATTTTGGAGGTAAATCCATAATTTTAGCTAAAATAATAATTTAAAGCCTTGCGTACCATAGCGTCTTTAAAAATAAAAGGATGTACACTATTATTTAAGAAAAATCTATGTATATACCACCCTATTAAGATGATAAAAAAAAATACCAAAAAAAAATCATCACAATTTTTTTGCACAAAATTTAGTTGCATTGTTGTCTGAAGTCACTGAAACTACCACCCAGCTTCGTTTTCGGTTGCTCTCTTGATATACCCTGTATGTATATATACCGGGTATCTCAAGACTGCTACCGAAAACGAAGCCGGGCGGTAGTTTTAGTGACTACAAACACAATGCAACCAAAAATTTCGAAAAGAAACGCGACAATTATTTTTTATGATTTATTAAATATCGCCAATTTTGGGTGGTAAAACCATAGTTTTTGCTAAAATAATAATTTAAACACTTTTATATCTTAGATTGTCTATGAATAAAAAGGTATACACTATTATTTTAGGAAAAAAATGTATTTACCACCCAAATATGGTCATAGGAAAAAAAAATAAAAAAATAAAATTTGTCGCTTTTTTTTGCAACTTTTTTCTGTTGCATTGTGTCTGAAGTCGCTTAAACTACCACCCGGCTTCGTTTTCGGTAGCAGTCTTGATATACCCTGGTATACTGGGTATCTCAAGACTGTTACCGAAAATGAAGCCGGATGGTAGTTTTAGTGGCTACAAACACAATGCAACAAGAAAATTCGCAAAGAAACGCGACAATTATTTTTTATGATTTTTTAAATATCGTCATTTTTGGGTGGTAAATCCATAGATTTTGCTAAAATAATAATTTAAACTCTTTTATACCTTAGATTATTTATAAATATATGGGTATGCACTATTATTTTAGGAAAAATGGATATAGGAAAAAAATAAAAAAATTGTCGCTTTTTTTGCAACTTTTTCTGTTGCATTGTGTCTGAAGTCGCTGAAACTACCACCCGGCTTTGTTTTCGGTAGCAGTCTTGATATACCCTGTATATATATTGTAAACCCTGATGTTGTGGGTCGCTGAAATATTTCTCATCGTGCAATGATTGAACCTGAGCCCATCATGATTCGTAACTAGTGTCGTAACCAACCTAACTACGGAGGGTCTCACATAATTGAAATCATTTTCATCTGCCTAGCAACAGTTTCAAACCAAACCAAACACTATTTAAGATTAAATGATTAATGTACATCTAAAGACAATAAATACGTTTATAGAGGTAACACTTATTTTCTTTTAAAAACCAATCTACCAGTCAATAAGCTGTAGAAAATAGCAAAGTCCGCGCGTGTTGTGAAGCGCTTTCAAAGCACTTTTTACTTGCCTTAACAAATTAAAGACTTTCAATACAAAATAAATAAATAAATAAATCATTGAAATATTTCTATGTACTATTTGAATTTATCCAGACATTAAAAGAAGATGTTATTGATTTGGTGACACGAATGGTATGATCTGGTGCTCTTTCATACATTTTAGTTGCAATTTTGCAGATGTTATTGTCCTATAGGATTCACTGAAGCTTTAAGAAAATGGTAGGTTCACGCTGTTGTCAGTCACAATTCACCATGAATGAGCGGACTCATCCTGGGCGGTACCACTGCCTTGCAGAAAGTCGACTTGCAGCGATAGCTTTACTGTCGTGGTTTCGTTCGACGAGTGAGACTACTGAATGTCCAATACCTCTTTCCTCTTCCCATCCTTCTTCCTTCCCATTTCCCTCCCGATTTCATGGGCCCGCAACATATTTATAATCCAAATTTGTGGATGTTCATAGGCAGCAGTGATAATTTACTCGTACTCGACGTGTATTCTCGTTAGACTGTCCTAAGTAGTAAAAAGCGATATGTTTATTTCTTGCAAATGTTATTATATTCGGGAATGAAACAGGTTGTGTCATCATCATTATCAGCCCATCCACGTTCACTCACATATGGCGTAAGCATAGCATAGGTTGTGTGCTTCGGATATAGCAACCATCTAAAGAGACGCGCGTGAACTGCGTCCGCTCGAATCTTGATACCGGGCTATATCTTCTATGAAGAAACTTTTACTAGCATACCGAGAAAGACATTTAGCACAGGAGTTAGTTAGATACGTCCTGTACGAGTATTATTCCACACCTACCTTTTGCAATTTCGAGTGACGAGAAGCGTCTCGTGCGACGGAACGCACTAGTGATCTCAACAGGTTTGTTCGGTCGCCCGATACGAACACTTGTTAGGTGCTTGCATAGCCTAACCTGCGCTTCCGGATCCAACTATGAGATATTCACATGGTTTTCAATCAGTAACTTTAACTGAATCTTATAAGGATTACTATTGTGTCCTTATATTAAAGAAGTATCGATTCTTACATTTGGGCTTGGTCCATGCTTTGGAATTACGGTCCATCAATTTATTAACAGACATCTTAATGTGGAAAGATTGGTGTGACAGTCTGGTTTTTGATTATTGGTTCTTGGCACGAATTTAAAAACTGCTGGGTTCTCAATCTCGTCAAATATGTTTTATAATTGTATTCAACCATAAACAGGAAAATCTTGCTGATGTTTACAAAGACCGAGATGGATTCTCTTAACAGCTTTCTCCGTTGAGGATGATTGTCGGAAGCTCAATACTATTTACTTTCTTACATCCATTGAAATAAAACTATTATTTACGGATTTTATCGCATCCTGGGCCGGAATCGGTGTTCTTTTGCGAGGACTTGGGGCTGGTCAAAACAAAGGTAATGCTTGGAGCCTTCTTCTATATGTTCAGCAACTGCAGACTTCGTTGAGCGTCGATGTTTAACGTCAGCTATGTGTTCTTTTACGCGGGTCCCTATGCTTCTTTTGATTTGGCCTATGTAGGAGAGGCCACAGTCGCAATCTATTTTGTGTACGCCCGGTTCTTGCAGGGGTATGTGGCACTTGACACGTGGTAGAAATTGACTAATCTTCTTGGGCGGCTTGAAGTAGGTCTTTATAGAAGCACGCTTCAGGATATAGCCAATTTTGTCTGTGACTCCTTTTATGTAAGGCAAGACAACGGGGATTCGTTCGACTGTGGCTGGCTTCACTCGGTTTCTGTGACGGCGGCGTGGGATTTGGAGCTTATTGTCTCGCAGTACCTGCTTGACGTGTTGCAGCTCAGTCGCCAGGTGTTTCTCATCACAGATTCCTCGTGCTCTCTGAAACAAGGATTTACCCATGGTAGCTAACTGTTTTGGATGGTGGTGAGAATCGCCGTTCAGATATTTATCTGTATGGGTCTTTTTTTCTATACACAGTGTGACTTAAGGACTGATCGGGATTACGGATAACTAAAACATCTATTATTTATTATTTATTTATTTATTTATTTGAACAGTACGATTATTAACATCAATTACACTATTCAATTACCTATTATAATATAAAGAACAAAACATAAAACTTAACAAATTTTAACGTACATTACAAACAAACTAATACTAAAATAATAATATTCATTTTATATGTACCTATATAAATAATAGATAGCTTACTGAGGAATATAATTTTCGCTAAAATTAAGACAATTCCTAACAAGCGGCTTCCATTCGTCGTTGAAGATATCGAATTGCGGGTAAGCTTCCATGAAAGCATTTAGCTGATTAAGAACTCTTGGAATTGGCGACATGGCTCGTGCCACCGTACGACAAACAGGCGTTGCAAACAACTTGTGTCTTCTATTTCGAAGATAGTTGTTAGGAGTATAGATTTGCATCAACTCACTGTGAATATCCGGCGCATCGATCATACTACGGCATATTTTAATCATACAAATCAATTGGTCATAACTTCTTCTTGTCTCAAGCAAATTATATCCTAGACATCCTAAAAGGTATTTTGTTGGGTACATATATGGATAGTAACCCGAGACAAATTTAAATAGAAATCGTAGAAAAGCCTTCTGTACCTTTTCTAGAACAAGAGAATATGTCTTTTCGTGCGGGTTCCATACGCATGAACTTGCCTCAAGCTTACTTCGTACCAATGTGCTATATAAAAGTTTAATGATTTGGGTGTCCTGGAAGTCCCGTGCATTTCGTAAGACGAAACCGAGACGCTTGAAAGATTCCATAGCAACATTAATTATGTGATTGTGGAAAGTGAGACTTTGATCGAAAGTGACTCCTAGATCTTTGATAAGCGTGGACCTAGTAATAGCATTACCGTTGATGTTGTAACCAAAGGTAATAGGATGTCGTTTGCGACCAAAACTTACGACGAAACATTTTGTTGGATTAAATTCCATCTTATTGACTACACTCCAGTTATAAACAGCGTCTATGTCAGCTTGAAGAGCTATGCAGTCGGCTTCAGTATTGACGTTTTTGTATAATTTAATGTCATCTGCGTACAAAAGACAATGTGCATGGGTTATAAAAGTCGGCAAGTCATTAATCATTAGCAGAAATAAAAAAGGTCCAAGGACTGAACCTTGACCAACTCCAGAACGAGTGTGATAAGGAAAGGATTCGTAAATCCCGAGTCTTACAAACTGCCTACGATCACGGAGATAGTCAGCAAAGAGACGAAGAAGATTGGGCGAGAAACCAATAGCACAGAGCTTCATAAGGAGAATATCATTGTTAATGCGATCGAATGCTTTGCAGAAATCAAAATATATTACATCAACTTGAGATCCTTGGTCAAGCTGCGACGAAATATAATCAACGAGTACTAAAAGGTTGGTGTTGACTGACCTCTTACGTCTAAATCCGTGTTGACAGTCGGTGAGGCGCTTTTCAGCTTGGTAATATATATTTTGATGCAAGATATATTCGAAAACCTTCGCAGGAGCAGATAATATGGCAATGGGTCTATATTGTTCGACGGCTGATTTATTAGAACTTTTAGGGATAGGTGTGACTCGAGTAATTTTCCATGTAGTAGGATAGAAACCTGACTTTAGAGACAAGTTGAAAATGTGATGGAGAGCTGGAGAAAGTGGTTCACACATATATTTAATAATATAAGGAGGAATACCATCAGGACCTATAGAGCTATTAGGCTTTAATTTATTTATGCCATATGATACATCGCCTTCAGTGACCGTGGTTATATTTACATAGTTGCTATTAGAACTCGTATCATTGCTATTAATAAGTAAGGAATCTAACTGCGGCACCTCAGGCTGAAATACACTACAAAAGAAACTCGCGAATCCTTCCGCGGCAGCTATTCCACTAAGTTTTTGTCCTTGATAGGTTACATTAGGCTCAAATCCACCTTTCGACCGTAGATTTGAGATGTGTCTCCAAAACTCACGAGGGTTCCTTAGAATAGAATTCTCTAATTGGGATATATGCGATTTATAAGCAGTTGCTACTCTGTGTTTCAAAGATTTCCTAAGTTCAGAGAACTGTGTATAAACATGGAGATAACTTGTGCGTTTCCATATCTTGTGAAGCTTTAGTTTGAGTTTGGTATCTAGGATGATGTCACGCGTAAACCAGACAGGATAACGCTTACTAGTAGATTTGCCACGGCGCTTTTTAGGCACACATAAATCAAAAGCATTATAAATGATGGTATAGAAAATATTCACTGCATTAGAAACATCTTTACATTCTAACAAGGAAACCCATGATACTTTCGACAGTATATCATAAAGCATTATAAAATCACACTTCTTAAAGTTCCAGTCTTTAAAATGGCTTATATTGCTAGGTTCAATACTTTCCGAACAATGAATTGATTCCGCTCTTACCTCGATATCAAGAGCTGGATGATAAGCATCAAGTGGCACCAGGCCATCAATGTTTTTAACTATTGCATTCTGGAAGCCTTCCCGCACTAAAACAACATCTAACATACCGCCGTACTTATTTTTAACAATATTTGTGTCCACTAGGCCACAAAAAGACAAAAAATAAGAATAATAATATTGAACATTTGTCGAGGCACTATTTAAATTAATGTCTCCTAGAATTAAAACTAGTCCACTGAAGTTATTCACAAAAGATTCAATCTTGTAGAACCAACGCATATATTCGTCGTCATTGGCTGTCGGTTTTATATAGACGACACATACAAAAAAGCAGCGACCACGCCATGAGAAACATGCACACAAGTCCTCACCATTATCAGTCTCAAGGTCACATCGACGCTGCAGCACAATAGGTGTACGAGATGCTAAAAGCACTCCCCCGCAGGGCGAAATTCTGTCACGACGAATTATGCTCCAGTCACCGCATTCGAGTTCTGAATCCAGCACAGACGAATCCAAGAAAGTCTCTGTGACGGCTACCAAATTGTGTTCGGATAAGGCAAGGTTGTTGCGCCACATAGGAAGTTTAGATTTCAAACCACGAACATTTTGGTAGAAAACCTCAATATAGCTGTGATTAATGGTTGGACTCACGAAATGACTGTAAGTTCGAAGAGTTTCTTGTAGGAACTTTGGCTCTCGTGGTGTATGATGATCGCTTATAGTTGATCCAAGGTTTTATTTTGGCATTAATCGGCCATATGTCAGTTGAGTAAAATGTATCAAAGTAGGCTGTAGGAACACCAATCTTGTAAGATTTATAGTCGCCTCGAGTAACAAGTTCGTCGACAGAGCATTCGCCAGAAGGACATAATTGCAATAAATATTGACGAATTTCATCGGTGCTCGAAGCCATATTCCATAGATGAAGAAACTTACGCTCTTTAACGGCCTTCAAATATACAGATGCAGGGTCAGCAGTCCCGTGTAGAACTAAAGGTCGTCTATTCACGCGTCTTTTTGTTTCCATTTCATAAGGTTTTTTCTCGTTGCTCATCTGTTGGGTAGGAATAGTTGGACTGTCGTTATCAGGGTATTGTGTATAAATATCTGATTTAGTTTTATTTGTTAATTTGCTGGTTGGTGGAGATTTATTCCCAGGCGGCCGTGACGAAATGTTCAAGTTGCCTTTGTTGGCTGATTTCAGTTGAGTTAAAGGTATGTTGGATTTGCTGGTATGTGTATTACAAGTTGGAGAAACTAATGTGCCGCTAAATGAACATGATTCATCCTCGATGGTATTGTCAGCGATTTCCTTAATGAAGCAGTCGTTCGTTTTATATATTTCAATTATCTTGTTCAATTTATCAACTTCAATAGCATATTTGTCTAGTTTAGCTTCATGGTTTAGGATTATAGAGATGGCTTTAGTAAGCTGGTTACTAAGACTGGCTATCTCTGATCGCAAGGTCCGAACTTCTAATATAAGATCATTGGTATCAGCAAGTTCTTCTGACGTAACGGTACTTACGGCCACTGTTTTCTTCACTGTTGGAGTCGAAATATTCTTCTTTACTTCTTTTTTATTCCCACAACTACATTCCGGGCATATCCATGATCCGATATCTGATCTTTTAAGATTTTTCTCACCAATGCACAGGCGATGGTAGAGTTTGCCGCAATTTTCATACGTGCATCTCAGATGCATCTCATTGGTGATAATAATATTATTGCACGCGGAACAATCCATATTGCACAGTACCAATAGCGCCACGGAAGCTTTATCTGTCCAGAATACGAACACAGCAGTTGTATAGCGTTGAGATTTAATTTTTATTATCTAAGAAAGCAAGAGATTTATTATGTTCTAACTCCATAGTAAATTGAATTTTATTGTTGATGGAGTTAAGGTGATTTAATTTCAATGTGTAACATTCGCGTAAATCTAAGAAACCATTATTCTTACATCCATTTACTTCCCATTACCGGCTTCTCTAAATGTGATGGATATTTTGAAAAATCGTCATCGAACTAACTATCAACATAATGTAGGTACACATGGTGAGGGGAACTCTGCCCTGGGTGCTGGACGCGAAGACCCTCTCGTCGGCTTTCTTCCGGCGAGAGGAGGCGTCCGGGCGTGGGCAGAGGTTGGTCCCCCGAGAGGTCGAGGCCTTGTTGGCCTCCCTCCGCAGGTCCGCTGTGGAGGAGTGGCGTTCCAGGCTGGAGAACCCTAGTGCTGGTACGAGGACCGTCGCGGCAGTGCGACCTGTCCTCGAGCAGTGGCTGGACAGGCGCCACGGCGCGCCGACATACCGGCTGACGCAGGTGCTCACCGGGCACGGCTGCTTCGGTGCGTACCTGTGTCGCATAGCCGGAGCGGAGGAGTCCGCCGTGTGCCACCATTGTGGCAACTGCCGTGAGGACACGGCCCAGCACACGCTAGAGGAGTGCCCAGCCTGGGACGAGGAGCGCAGCGCTCTCATCGCGGTCGTCGGAAGAGACCTTTCGCTGCCGGCCGTGGTCGCCGCCATGGTCGGCAGCCGGAGTTCGTGGCGAGCCATGCTCTCCTTCTGCGAACGTGTCATGTCGCAGAAGGAGAGCGCTGAGCGGGATCGGGAGCAGACCGATCCCGCTCGTCGCCACAGGAGACGTAGGAGGCGCCGGGACAACAACTAACCCGGCGCCGCAGAGGCCACGCGGGGCCGCCGTCCCTACCTTGGCGGCCCCCGAGACGTGACGCTACAAGCGTCTCATGCCGCGTCGCTAAGCGGCGGTGCACAAAGAGGCGGTCTTGGCGCGTCCGTTCATCGGTATCCCGGGGCCGTCTCTCAAGTGCACCGATGGTGGCCGATGCGGGGTTTTTAGTCGGTATTTCGGCGCGTATTGTGGTAGGGACCCGACCCAGCGGCCGCCCGTCCACATCCACGGGCGGCACAACATCTCGCTGGGCTCGGAAGGCGCCGGTGAGTCCGACACACCCTCGCCCCTTCGGGGGTGGGATGGTCCGTAAAGGGATTTTCCCCGCGAGAAAAAAAAAAAAAAAGAAGGTATACATGGTGAGAATCACTGGCCGTCAGGAGATCTGTTTGCCTGTTTGCCGACCTTATGCCATATGAAAATATATATATTCCTACAACACCGTCTTTACAACAAAGTAAATAAATATTCATAATGTAAACTATTTATTCTCCGCCCGCCTGGCTGCCGGTTGTGCCTTTTCCGGTTTTAGAACGCTCCGCACTAATGGGACATTTTATATAATTTATTTATAAACTTCAACTTATTGTAGAAGGGAACAGAAGCATAAGAGGAAATTGCGAACTTATCGCTCAAGGCTATAATCGTTTGCAGGCAAAGGTGAGAGCAAGAGAATGGCATAAATGTTTTTAGACTTGACATTAAGGGTCGATGCAGAACCTATATTAACGTAAATGACAATCTCTATAATAGGCAAATTCCTTACTTTATAATGCGTTAATCTGAACTACGACTGAAAACGAGGTGGTATCTAGGTTTAGTGACTTCAGGCACAATGCGACTAAAATATCGCAAATGAAAAAACAGACGATTTTTTATAATATAAACGTGTTTGTGTGCTAAGTACAGTTTTTGCTAAAATCGTAATTTAAGACCTTGTGTTCTAGTATGGGTTTCAAAACAAAATGATGTACATTATTATTTTAGGGAAAACTATGCATTTAACACCCAAACACGACTTCAGGTAAAAAATTACCTGGCTTCGTTTTCAGTCGCAGTCCGGACATACCACATATAGGCAGCGGCTCTAACAGCGCTGATACAAATAATTATTCTCAGGACTTTGCGACTGGAAAAATTCCTCGAACTTTCTACTCATAATACAAAATATTTATACAAGAACAATCATATTCTAAAAAAAATTGTACATTTTTGGGACTTTAAAAGTTTATGAATTCAATTTCTGCACGAAAACGTTGATAGATTAAAATGTAAGTTTTATGGCATTGTTCTATTGCCAAAACGACGGCATCACACGCGAGCTGGAGGCAACATAATTTTGTTGTGGGGGACATAAAACGCGATGATATCGGCCATTGGCTGAAGATAGGATTTCTTAGTAGTACTGAAGTAATTCGGATATTTTTTTATTGTTCGGGAGTTAGCCTGGAGTAACTGGTCATTGCAAATTAACTACTCACAATATTTGTATGCTCTCACATAAACGGCACAGCATAATTTAGTGTAAAGGCGTCTTAGAGACCATATCACCAAATCATGTCTCACCATTCATGCTGTCATGCCATTACATAAAAAATAGATTTACAATTTTAGCCATTCCAAGTTGCGTCACAATCCTTTGAAAACAAATGTAAAGAAGAAAATACCCTTTTATCTGCCTTAAAATAGAGAATATAATATATAAAGCTTAAATATGTAGACGTATAATAGCATAAGACAACTTACAAATAAATGGTATTTTAAACTGGAAATTTCCGTTTAAAACCACATCCAAAAATAGAATAAAAGCTAATCAAGCGCGATATATTGGTTCCCTCCTATGTGGACATTGCGTGATCCACAGTTCACTTCGCCAGCACAGGAAGATATTAAACGAGTGCTCGCTTCATATCGCCGGCGCTATGCAGTTAGAAAAGGAACTAAACAAACAGACTAAGGCTCCAGTGCGCTGATGTAGGTTAAACTAATATTTACTATTCGCAGGAATAGAAACTCCACCGTTATAGTTTCATAGTTAGTGTAGGCAATAAAGATGCATACTACTGAGTTTGGTTTTGCTATTATTTTGCTCTTTCACATGATACTCAACTATATTTTAATTTTTTGATTTGTATTCCTGGTATTCGAGGCTGAAATGGTTGAGAACTATCAAGCAACGTCATCAATCTCAATGAGTCACTTGCTGAATTATTCATAGACTTTTCAGAAGAATTGACGAAGTTTTGTAACCAGCAGCCTACTATTATGTTTACCAGATCATCTATCCACTTGAAAGGTGTTTTGTTTTTAGCTATTGAGGGTCTTCATTTGAGGAATTTTCGGTATTTAGTTTTTCCCGCTTTGTGCTACTCTCCTGGTCATATTAGCTTACTAATCTGTTTAGACATTACCATCACATTCTCCTAAGGATAATTAATAACACAGATAACTAGGTTGCGCCTCCACTTGTTTCGTTTGTTTAACAATTCGATCTAAGAACACTTAGAAGCTTTGACAGGTTGGGGCTAACCGTACAACCCCTAAGCCCTAAGTCCCTTTTTAAATGGATCTACGTGATTCCTACACTGCACACTTTGTTCCTAGTGCGTTTGGTCTGCTGAGAACAAATGATTTTGCAAATATTTAGCATATAAATCAAACATCGGCAACTCAACTCCTGTCCTTTTAAACACTACCTTACCAGCTCCAAGAAAACAGACAAGCTAAATTATAATTTATGTTTATTATCATATAATAGTGTATTGTAGTCACCTGATTTGTGTTTTAATTCTATTTTTTTTTTCTTTCATTATCTATGTCATTGGTTTTAACTTATATAATGTTTAATTCATAGGAAAAAAAAACGAATATATATGATACTTTTAACTAAGCTTTCGTATAATTATTATGATAAGAAAGCTTGGAATGTTAATATGATAAAATTTGATAATACCTGATTTGTATGTTTATTGTTTCAGGGCTGCGGGAGGGGGTGGCATGTTCGGTGACGTAAATATATCGGCCATTTTGGATTCTTTTAGTATTAGTTACGACAAAAGAGTAAGACCGAACTATGGAGGTAAGTAACTAAGATTTCCGTATTGAATTTAATTATAAGTTAAATTGTATAATTATTATGATTTATTTAAGCAATCAAATGCTATCCAATAACATAAATCTTAATTTTAGTAAATTTAATATTGTCGATATATTTATAAACGAAAAATAGGAATCTTTAATATAAAAAAAAAAACATGATGTCTACAATAAGACGATTAAAATTTAATTCCATCTAATTAGGGACAACGATAATAAGATATTTTTATCAAAGATTTATTCCAAGAATAACTAAATATCTCATCTTCAGTAAACACTCAAGATACCTTCAAAGTTGTAAACAAAATAGATTCGAGAAAAAATAAAATATTTCTTAGAATAAATTCTCCAATAAAAATGATTTGTATTTGTTTGTTCACGTTGTTTTTTTAATACTTGAGAGATTATATCCTCGATTACTACACTCGAAGTGCTAAACAATAGGGTATGTAGGGAGGGAAATTAATATGAGGCTTGAACTTTTAATGTCGCGCTGGGCAATAGGAATATTGTAGGAGATTACACAAAAACCCATCTTTTATTGGAGAAGTATATACGAGAACATATTCTTTTTGAAGTCCCATGGAGTATTTAGTGTAAGTTTTTCATAACCCAATACAGGATTCATGCTTTACTGCCTGAAGGTTTCGATCTTGGCAGACTGCTTTGAGAGTTGTGAGTGGTCTCGTAACAAAATGTACTCGCCAATGGTTGTAATATAGCGATTTGTAAGAAATTCTATGGTATGTTAAGTCCACCAGCCCCCACTGGGCCAGCGTGGTGGAATAGCCATAACCACTCTCAATCGTATTTCGATTGCAGAGGAGGCCCGTACCCTGCAGTGGGATGTTTATAGGCTGATACAGTACAATACAGTAAGGATTGTAACCAAGTTGCAACAATCAAGTGGTAATGAAGAAGTCAGCCATCTGACTTAAGTTAAGCCTAACATGGTGTCATAGAGATACAAAGAGAGTAGATCTCTTCGTTATTTTATTTGTTTTAGATATCAAGTATATTATACTGTTTTTATCTACTATGAGCTAAAAGAAAATAACCCAACTAATTTTATTATATTATGGCTGAAATAGGAGCCCAGTTGCTCTTTATTGTGACTTAACAAAATGTCTTTTAATATTGTATTTGTTACCGTTATTTGAAAACGTAACATATTTATAGCAAAAGTGTTTGTGGGCATGGGACTCGCCTTTGTTTTGATCATGACTTCTCGCGAGCTCTTTTATTGACAAATAAATTATGCATAAAGGGGCACTATACATGTCCACAAATTAAAATACTATTTTAAATTGTACAAATAAAACGATAATGGAAATAAAACAGTACCATGTAATGTATTCAGAAATTGCTTGACATCACTCTTGTTAAAAACTTTTAATGCCGTCCATACATAACACTTATGTATTGGGCCATGTATAACTTTATACAACGATGGTATATGCTAAACAGACATATGGAGTTGGACGAGATAAAGATGGACAAGGTGCACTTGTCATGTGTTGTATATTGTGTCGTTTTCAGGACCACCCGTGGAAGTGGGGGTTACCATGTACGTGCTCTCCATCAGCTCTCTGTCTGAAGTGAAAATGGTATCTTATTTTCAAAGCAATATTAAAGACACTGCGCATACATAGCAAGATTTTGTCCCTTAGTACATCACCAGCATTAAACCGTTCATCGTAGCACCCGTGTCCACGGTTCGATCGCATTGTACCATAGGCGTGACACACGTTAGGTCGCATCGCGTGGCGCCCCGCGTCGCCCGCAGTCCGAGCACCGGCCGCGCTCGTACGCTCGCCATCGCACGCACACCGCGCCTCTCGCGTCCCCCACTACGCTCGCCCCCCTCGCCCGCCCGCCCGGCGATGGGGTACGTCACCGTGCTCTGGTTTGGTTTTCACGGCGCGAGGCGCGCGCGCAACTCACACTTGGGCTTGATTGCAGGTCCGCCAGTGGAGGTGGGCGTCACCATGTATGTGCTCTCTATCAGCTCCGTCTCCGAAGTGCTCATGGTACTCGCCACTGTCAGTTCACGCTTGTCTCGGTCGCGACGGCTGCGAGCCGCGCCGCTGCGACCGAGCAGCCCCAGACACGAGGCTGCGAGCATGTCCGCGTTTGGTGGAGCAGATCGCCCTTTATCAGCCCACTTGCTTTCTTATTATGTATCATGTGATGTTAATATTTCTTTCAAAATTCATCATTGAGATCATAATAAGAAAAGCAACCATTAATACCTTGAAATTATCCAGTTGTGTGTTCTTGCAGTACTCGTAATTCCAAAGTTGCTGCCATGTAGTTTGGAAGTGATGACGTCTGTTCATTAATTTATTATTATCATACGTGCATTAAACTATTTTAATAATAAACGAACCTGTTAAACGCTTTAAGACGGGAATTCGGAAAATGTATATAATTAAAATAAAATAAACACACGTCTAAATAACTTTTTAACAGGTCATCATCACTTATAACTAATTTATTAACTATAGTAAACAAAACTTGCCTATTTATTTAAAAAAAAATACGGTAGCATTCAAAAACATCATTCGCGGTGAACAATAAACGATACTGAATTTTATGAATACTGTGGATTTGCGACGACTGTACAACTCTTATCGTAACTCATTTTGTAGTTTGTGGTGTATGTACTTATTATATGTATTTACTGGAATAGTGCCAACTAAACTGTATTCTGTGTATTCTCCAGTGACTTGGAATATCGATAAAAGCTGACTTTACCCAATCAGTTGTTTCAAACCATGCTTCCTGACTTTATATCTTGTACTTTACTGTTTACTACCATGCTTTTTTGCTGGTCGGGAGGAAAGGCCACTCGGTTTGTAAAGAACCGAGTGAGCTTGCTACGCGTTTGTTTGGGTGAAGGACCCCGAAGTGGAAACCAAATCAAAGTTGGAAATGTCACACTGAGACGTGACCCATGGCCTGGGGGAAGGGTGTCGCCTAATTATCAGATCGCATACTCACGAATCGATATCATTAATGAACGTTAATTTATTCCACAACCTTTTCCAAAATTTAATTGATGGCAACTGATACGTGCGGGCTTGCTAGCTTCAAGACAGGATTTCCTTTATCGAGCCGTGGGTGACTGCCTGAGCCGCTACCCACCCCCACTGCCCTCTCCTACCACAGAGCCCCTACCTTCCTGTTCATTATTAGATCTCACCTGTGTTTTGAAGGCTTCATATCACGTCTAAACTTTATGCACATTTTGTTTTTGTTTTTTATTTAAGCTTACCGCTCGATTTGTCTCTTGGATGTCGTAAAGTGGCTATATGGACCTATGTACCTTTGTGTCTATCTACGAAAGCAACCTTCGGACATTCGCAGTCTCCTGATTTAATGTTTTATTAAGTGTCGCAGTCGATGTTGTTTAAAATTTTGTGTGAACGAAACCTTTTCCAAATACGCATGCCGATGTTAGATGTTTACGTAAATATAGCTAAGTTCTTTAAAATCTTCTTAAATTGTAGTTCAATGAAATCGTTATTTCACAAGAGCAAACAACGAACATAGCTCCTACAAGACGTAAAGCCTTTTTGTATTATGATCATTTAAATTTTAAAATTGTAGAAGTTATGTCCAAATTAACGTTTACTTTTAAAGAATTAATTTTCGATCTGAATGTGTAAATGATGTAATTATTTTTTTCTTGGATCCTTGTCCAAAGCTTCAACGCTTTATTTTTATTCTTCTCAGGACTTCACGCTGGATTTTTACTTTAGACAATTTTGGACGGACCCTCGGCTAGCATACAAAAAGAGGACGGGCGTGGAAACACTTTCTGTTGGGTCAGAATTTATTAAAAATATATGGGTGCCTGACACATTCTTCGTAAATGAAAAACAGTCTTACTTCCACATAGCGACTACAAGTAATGAATTTATACGCATTCACTACTCTGGATCTATTACTAGAAGTATCAGGTAAACATTTATTTTCAAAAGTTTATAGTAGCACGTCTTTCTCTACACTCTTGTTACCATTGGCTCTCGTCTTTCATCCTGTCAACTCCAATTCAGCATTGTGTTCGCTCTAGATCTTCGGTCATCGTTATGAAGCTCGTATACTTATGTAGTGTTGTTTTTACTAAACGTCAGGCCTTATTTCTTAACATAGCATATTTTAAATATTAACTCCTCATGTTGCTCCATCACTTTCGTTGAATAATGTTATAATTAACTTCTTACAACTTTGATGGAGAGAATATAATAACACGTATATAAGATTTCGTTTATGTTGTGCGTGTACTCGAACTGCATAAAATAAAAACGTTAATATTAGCGGAACTTGACTATAATTAACATTTGTTTCAGATTAACAATAACAGCTTCATGTCCGATGAATCTGCAGTACTTTCCGATGGATCGACAGCTTTGTCACATTGAGATAGAAAGTTGTAAGTATCTTCAATACGATATCTAATATAATGTATGTTTTAATACATTCACGTGTTTAAATGTGTGTTTTACTAACCTTATTATTATTATTACTAATAATTATTATATGTACGTGATGAATAATCAGTATTTGTGTTATCCATGTATACTAAATATATATTACGAAAGTAAGTAATCTAAGCACGCTTTCTGTGTGTTCCCGTCTATACTATTATATAATTTTATAACTTTACTAACACATTACCAACTATGTGGAATATAACAAAGATGATAGAAAAATAAACGAATTAAAAGATACGTGTGTATTTGTGCTCACCCAAGCAATCATTAATTTGATTCTTTACCACAATGCAAATCACTAGGCTTACAGATATTGTGTTGTGACCACTTTTTGTATCACAGATGCTACTCAGGAATAAATTGTGAGCACAAGCGTTAAAACAAACCGTCGACACGTGCTGCGAATCCCCTCGTGTTTTCATAAGTTGGAATGTCTCCTTCTCGCATACAGCACCCGCAGAAGGCAGACTCGTAACGATAGTAAGCCTTTATTCTCACGAGCATCAAGCGAAAGAAATGATAATGAGACATCGACGCTGCGACATGCTGAGCGGACCGAAGGAGGCGGGGACGGTGACGCTCGCGGGCCCTACCGACGAGGGCCTCGACACCGCCGCACACACCCACACACCTAGCACCATCGCCGCTTCCGCTCCCATCGCATTTCGCATCAAACATACCGACCCGAGCACCAGCATGATTGTTACGTCTAGTCTTTCGACTTTACCGCTCTATACGTAGTATATTTGGAACACAATTTTATTACTGACATTGTTTATAGAAAGTAGCATCGAAATACCTTTAAGTAGAGAGATCATTTTTATTTCTGCCTTTTAAGTAGGTAGAATTTAGTAGAATTATATTTTTCTATCATCCATTTGGAGACGGTCCGATCGCCATGCGCGATGCTATGCGATGCGAGTCCGCAAGCGCTCGGGTCGTCTCGCCACGTCTCGCCATTGAAGCTCGCGAGTCACGTCCTGACATTGGCGCGGCCGCGTGAGGGTACGCGAAGCTTCGCAGCGTAAGTGATAGCGTTTTGTGTGTTTGGCATGTCTCCGGAGTCGGATACACTATGAGAGACATTCGGTACAATTGGAAGGACGGACTAGCCAGCGTCGGCATGAGCAATGAGGTGCAGCTGCCGCAGTTCCGCGTGCTTGGCCACCGTCAGCGCGCCACTGTTGTTACGTTGACGACAGGTAACAAATTGCATTAGCCGCTCTCCCAGCACTATCCGTCCATCGCTCTGCCACCGACCCCGTCTCCCTCAGCCCGTGTGCAGATGATCGATACCGAGACACTAGCACACACGCTAACACGACACGACAGCCGCACGACGAGACGCGCGTAACTCAACTCGCGAATCCCCCGCTCTTACCCCGACCGAATAATGACTCGTGTTGTAAAACCCATTGCGATGGGCCTGGGGTTGTTTCATTTATAATGTCCGCTGCGCACAGTCGGCTACACCATGCGGGACATCCGATACAAATGGAACGAGGGGCCCAACTCTGTGGGTGTTTCCAGCGAGGTGTCACTACCACAGTTCAAAGTGCTGGGCCATCGCCAGCGAGCCATGGAGATCTCCCTTACAACAGGTACCTGGGTTCGCGGGGGAAACAGTAACAACGACTTGTGATTTTGATAATAAAACACCACAATGTGGAACACTGGACAAAAACAGCCACGAATCTTTCACATCCTGCTTTTGTATTTTTGCACTAAACACTGAGTGGTGTGATAGTCATGTAAACTTGTGACTGTTCTTTTTAAAGTAATTAATACCTTAACAAAATAATTACTTCATTTAAAACTAACTACAATAGTAACGTTTCATCGTGGTTAATAATAATAATATATTTCCATCTTTAATGTGTTTTTATCTGAAAGATGCGATACATTTTGATAAAAATAATTTAGATTCGTAGTACTCGTCAACATTATGATATCAAATTTTTCGGTAACAAAATTTATTCAATAAAAAATAAATTTCCAGGAAACTACTCAAGATTGGCGTGTGAGATACAATTTGTGCGTTCAATGGGATACTATCTAATTCAGATATATATTCCCTCCGGTCTGATTGTAATCATATCATGGGTATCATTCTGGCTGAATCGAAACGCGACTCCGGCTCGAGTGGCTTTGGGTGTGACCACTGTGTTGACGATGACCACGCTCATGTCCTCCACCAACGCCGCGCTGCCCAAGATCTCGTATGTGAAGTCTATAGATGTTTACCTCGGCACCTGCTTCGTGATGGTCTTCGCCAGTTTACTAGGTAAATAATTTATTCAAATTATTACTGCTCTGCGACTTGAGCCAATTTTTAAGCGAATTATTTTTGTAATTTTGCATCACAGCGAAATTATTTCTAGTAAATATTTCATCCAACTTATCATACTAACTGTTGATATAGACAGTGTGCTCATATCTTTACAGAATACGCCACCGTGGGATACATGGCTAAAAGGATACAGATGCGTAAACAAAGATTTGTGGCCATACAGAAGATAGCGTCCGAAAAGAAGATTCCTGTTGATTGTCCGCCAGTTGGTGATCCCCATACATTGTCCAAGATGAGTACTCTCAGCAGATGTCCGCCAGGCAGACCATCTGTAAGTAATTTTCTAGTTTTTCAGTAGCTTCTGTTTTTATTTTGAGGTATTTATTTAATGACGTTAAACAGGAGGTCCGATTCAAGGTCCACGATCCTAAAGCACACTCGAAAGGCGGCACACTAGAAAACACAATAAACGGAGGCAGAGGTGGAGCTGATGAAGAGAACCCTGGACCGCCACCCCATTTGTTGCATCCCGGAAAGGTAAATTGAACTGTTAATATTAAGCTGAGCGTGTTGCTGGCGTTAATGCTTTGCGATAGTTACTATGTTATGAATTTAATGTCGCAAGCGCAAAATCTATTTATATAATGTGTTATTTACTGGAAAAATTGAAACAGTTTGTGAGCAAATTAATTTCATTCATAAATTTAAGATCACAATTTAAGGTCTTGTAGGCATAGTTGTAATGCTGTTATCGTAATATTTATTAGGAACATATTTTATCAAAATACAAAGTTACCAAATTATTAAGAACGCATTGATTGAGATATATTTTGAAAACACCATGAGAACCATGCACGCCAAATACTATTATGAACAACGATGAAGGTAGAGGTGCAACTATTGCAACTACATGCGCCTAATTTCCTGCTCTATTTATGATACTAGGCTAGATTTATTTTGACTTGAAGTTTTATATAAATCGCAAATGTTGCTTTTATTCATCTATCATTTCATGAAGTCGACTTTGAATATTGAATTTCCCCACAGATCAGATCCTATACCAAACGTAGTAAGTTTTGTTAAAAACAACCTTTTTACGAAACAATTTATAGGCCTATTATACTATTCTCCTCAAGCTCCATTTACAATAGCGTGAGGGAACAAATAGAGTTATGGCCTACAGCCAACACTAACTAAAATCCACACTAGAATGAAGTTTAAAATCTAGAGGTCGGTTTCGGCGAAGGCACACCGCCTTCGTAAAGAGCTTAGCGTCCTAGATTACCCTTTTAAGAAGACAATATTAGAAGTGCCGGAATAATTACGCCTTAAAATCCGTAGGAAAATTCGAGAAAGCCTATTTCCCTTACAACTTTGTCAGATTTTACACGGCATGCTACGTCGATTCCACATGAACCTTAAATATTGTAGGTAGATAATTTTACTGAAAGAAGGCATAACTTTGATTTGCATGTCTGAAGCGAGAATCTAAGTTACCATGTGGTAAAAAAATACCGACCATTTTAAAATACTAAACAAAAGGATCGATTATAAGGATTATTTTGGTCCATGTATCATAGAAAATTATAAAATTAGTTTGTAGAATCACAATAATATCGAAGATTAGGCTAAATATAGTATATTTTAGTGAAATAGTAAATTACGAAGAGAAAATTATCCTTACGTCTGAACCTTATGATTGGTATCAAAAAAAGTGTGGGGTTTTTACCACATGGCGCGTTCAATTTTCATTTAGGTATGCGATAATTCTAAATTCTTTGCAGTCAGTTTACATTGTTGTCAGAATAAAAATGATGTATTCATTCAAATAAAATTGTATATCGACAATATTTAAGATATTTCTCCTCTATGTGGCACCGCCACGTATAGTTTTTGTGGAAGGACAACTTTCGTATTTACCAGGGCTATCGAAATGGAGTATTTTAAAAACTTTAATTTTATATAGATGATAATCATATTTTACCGATTTATTTTGCAAATGTCATAAAAATACAAAAAATATATTTATGCACTTCTAAATTGATGCAACTGCTAAAATTTGAATCAGCTAGATTGTAATTATCGCTAACATTATTTCATATGATTTTCAGGACATAAGCAAGCTGCTGGGTATGACGCCATCCGATATCGACAAATATTCGCGTATAGTGTTCCCTGTGTGCTTCGTGTGTTTTAACCTGATGTACTGGATCATTTACCTGCACGTATCGGACGTCGTGGCTGACGATCTGGTTCTACTGGAAGAGGATAAATAGAGGGCGTTTTGTACATTCCACATGTTTTCCCACACAACTATAAATATTAATTTGAAATATTTCGTCCTTTGATGCTATTATTTGTTAGAGTACAAAACTCAGGAATGTCGGCCTACCAATGTTCAATTATAGATGACTGAAATTAGGTTAAAAGATTAAATCAATTTTGAAATTGATGCTTTTAAAATTATGTTAAAAGACGTAAATTAGACTTTAGATTGATCGCTCAAAGCCGACGCGTTATATACTGCTTCAAGTATGGTACAATGGATATAAAACGTTTCTTTATTAAAGGCAAACGTGGATCTGAAAGAGCTGCGCAAGAATTTCAAATTAATATTATGTGGCAAAATGAGTGGAATGCAAGTTTTATAAATAAATCTGATGCTCAACTTTCTTTGCTTGATTTATTAATTAGTTTTAGTAGAATTTTGTAACTATATTATGTAATAAATTTAGTAATTTATTTATTCTTTGCTAACATTGTTGTGAGAGAATCATTAGGTATTTTATTTTAAGCCGTAGTCGCAATACGTAACAACAATATTGAACTATTTCAGTTTAAATATCGTAGCTTTACGTTTTAACCTGTAATAATATTTTTAATAATTAACTTTGCTTTCCATCAACAAATACACGTTGATTTTGAGACGAAGTCGTACATTTTCATAGGAATCACACAGCTTGTAAACATTGCGTCAGAAATCAACTGTGTTTGTTTATGCTAATTAGGAACATTTATATCTACTACATATAATTAATCAGATAGACATTTGCACAATATAAAATTCCTATTTCCACCATTATAGTGGCAATGAATAGTTCAATTTTCACTAGTTGCATGCATGCGCGAAGTTACATTGTTACAAATTTAAGAACCTCCAGCATGTATGTACCTACTTTTGTCGTATTAGATAATATAGGTTTTTAATATTCTAATAACACTTTTTGTTCGTATAATTCTAAAAAATAATCCATTACGATTGATTTGTTACTCGGACAAGTAGCATTAAAAGTTGCATTATCAATATACAGATAATTTCTTCACACGCAATGCTTAGGATTGTATTTTAAATTATCTGAGAGAGTTGTATGTACTTTGTCAGTTTAGTAATAGAACTTAGCTTGTAATCAAGACGGCGATCTGTATAAGCCCAGTAATGAAGATACCTGCAAATATAATATATACGATAGAGTTCCTGCAAACATTCACCAAAACGTGTCTTTTAAAGAAGATAAAGTAAGATCCTCGTGTGACCCCGATGTGAAGTGTAGCAATTGTCGTTAAGATGATTTGACTCACGCTTTGCGAAACCCCATATGATTAAGTGACCATATATAGGTACATTTTGTAATATACATTGAAAAGATATTATATTATCTGATAGCTGCGACGGAGGTCGTTCATGCGCTCGGTTCTGTCCCTGGAACTTTGTAAATTTTATGGTCTTAAACATCTATTACTTCAGTGTCGTCATAAATTTTCGCGAGTTCTTCGTACTTAAGACATCGTGCCGTGCAGCTGGCAACACGCCACTTACCAAACGATGTCGTCTTTTGCTTAGCAAATTGTAATGCCCATTTTCTAGCTTTTGCATATTGAGTTCCATGCGTTTTCTTTGAAACATTCGAGCAATCACTAATCTTTTGGAAAACATTTTCAATGATCTACATAAAATTCTATAAACAGTTCAGAATACATTTTTAGAACAAAAAAATGGTGACAATATACGCTAGCTAAATCACATTTTATATTTAAAAATATCTTAAAAAATAGATTTCATCTTTAAGAATTTGCTATTTCTTTACTAGCCGCACAGTAGTCCATGCAATGCTTACCTAAATTAGTTCAATTTAGATAAATTAGCTTTTTTTGCTCGCTAGTACTATCTCCGAAGCTCCTGTAGTTGAAAGGCGTTCTGACGATTGAGCATTAGACGAGTGCTGTCAAAATGGGAAGTTAAGGAGACACAATCAGATGGCTATTGTCCCTGATGTGTACATTGATACCGATTCCCATTTCACAGTGTACAAATGTACCCTCAGTTATCTGACAAGCAGGGCTCCTGTCATCAGCTACGACAAAATGTAGGAACTATCACTCTTCACTCTTACACTGTAAGCTACCGACATTTCAATTTCTGATTTCTTCACGTCTCTTAATTTTTATATACAATATACATACGGGAAAAATATATTTTATTTTATTTATATATAAAAGAATATATACATTTAAAATATTATGTAGTAGGTACATAAATGTTTACAGATTTACATAAACCAAAGCAATATAGAAACATGATAATAACGGGCCTTATAAAGCTTTCAGCATTAACTTAATTATGGAATTGAAATAGTCATAGTAAATGTGAGGAAATTCATTAATTTTTATAAGCAAAAAGTCCTTGATTACTGATATGCTAATCAATACATAGTAAATGGCGTAGAAATGTAAAACATAGAATTCTATACCTAGGCATAATGAGAAGAAATTTAATTATATACATTTTAGTTGATAATGTACATAATGATAACTTGATATAGCACACATAATATGAAGGCACTATATTTATTTTGTCACGCTTACGTCGGTTTTAGATGTTATATTGAGATAGGAGTGAATTTCATTTGAATGTTGGTACAACGACGTCGCGTGAGCTTCGTCAATCCGAAACGAAATTCTAAAATATTTGTCTAGTGATTAGTTACTAAGTCCGAGGCAAATAGATCTAAGTATGTATGTTAGGGTATAACATATTTATATTTGTGTATGTACATCGTCATATTTGAACTTAGATAATCCCTACCCGATACTTTTGTCTTTGTTAGAAAAATCGTGGTCTTTTAGATTCCTAATTGCGTAAAAGTAAAAAAGTAAATAAAAATATTTTGTCCTGTAGATTACTTATTCCACGAACCATACATTTATGTTAAATAAAAAACATTGGAAGATAGATTAGCTCATCGTTAGTGGAACCATAAAATTATAATTTAGTGTTATTTACTGGGAATAATGATTTTTACATAGGAGTTTAATGTTTATTATCGAACAATGCTAGATGATATACATAAAGAATGAGTAGATATAATATAAAATACTTGTAATATGGTACAGAGTAACCTACTCTATATAGATGAGTAGAATTTATAAAAAAATCATGTTCGTGTGAACGCTGTTTTTCTCTATTTGTACACATATTTGTTAAAATCGAAGCACTCACCTTAATAATTGCGCATTTAGCGATGCTTCGGTGTTGAGACAACATGTTTTGAAATCACTTAAATAAGATCCCAGGGGAGTTATCATTTTTTTTATAATGGATTTTTACTAATATTATTTGTGAAGCACCACCATACTGTAGGGCGATTCACGTAAATAAATAAGTTCAGTTGCGGCGCAGTTGCAGTTACGTTTCGATCAAAACAGCCCTTTTCGTATTCTCGTAATACCCTCGCGTCAAGTTTGCGTCACGCGAGCGCTTTAGTGTATTCTACTGCTGCGCGTATGTGAATGTCAAACAAATTTCATACGTCTGACGTACAGTTGACGCGCAGCTAAACATTTACAAGAATACCATTTTGTACCAAAACGTAAACTTAATTGTAACCGCACCGCAACTTGATCGGCGCGTCAAGAAATTACGTGAATCGCCCTACTGGTCTCTGTAATATTTTAGTTGTACACGAGTCTCAATGTACGGTTAAAATTATTGTATAATCTTTTTTGCTTACTTTACTTAAATATGCGTAAATATTGTCAAATTATTGACAATATAAAAATAATATTGGTTGTTATACGCATACATTTACTATGATAAAAGTATTTTTTATTTATATTGTCGTCAATATAAATTTATTGGTCTTGAAACGTTTTACATCATCTATGTAAATAGCACATATTATGGTCTAGGATGGTGATTACGATCAAACAATCAAATGGTTTTTCGTTAGTGTTTTCACTGCACACGACTTGTCAAACCCAAAGATCGAATTTGGGGTCAGATAGTTTGTTCTAGTAAAACATGATGTCAGACGGTAGCTTGTAAAATCGTAAGCCAAATAATGCTGCCACATTAAATAATCATAAACAGTGAATTAAGAAAACAGGAGACTTCTTTAACACGTATGAATAATAATATGTGATTCCTACAACGTACTACTAAACGGTAAAGCACACTGTTTAAAACATCATTTCAATGTACGTGTCAGAATGATTTGGCTAATGATTTTACGTAAATCAAAATTATATCAAGAAAATTTACCAAGAATATACTTGAAAAGTTCTCGTGAAATATAGATTTTGGCTGAACATTCGGGTCGGTCGGGTCATGACCCTTAAATTTTTGGACATATGCCAGTGTAAAATAGGTCTCAATGAAAGATATCACGGCATTCACTAAAGTGAATGGGAATTTGTGGGGAAACATTAAATATTTGACGTATGAAGAACTTTGCAGATGCCTGAACACTTATATCGATACGTTAAAAAATTAGACACTAGATAAATTTAAGATATACCTCACAATGCCGTATCATGATAAGTGCAAATCATATTTTATTTTATAAGAAATTGTTTTAATAATAAGGAATGGTTTGTCATCCATTAATGTCACACTTTGGATGAGATTACACGTATTGAGTTTTTAAATACGTTAATTGAGAACTATATTTTTTTATAATTTGTGGACTTTATCTTTTAAATAAACTAAACACGTTTTCTTAAATTATAATAAAGCGAAAGTTTGAATATATTTACTTATTACATTATGTTATGTTTCAAAATGTTATTGATTATGTACCGACAATTTTCGCACCAAAGTCAATACATCTAGTAACTAATTCTTCTGCACATAAATTAATATTAAAATATGACTCCACCGTGGGCTAAATCTAAAAAATGGTGGCTTGAAGCATTTGTTTTTATTTTAGTATATAATCATAATTATTATACTTAATTGGTATGTAATACATACGTTTGTGAGTGCAGTAAGTCACCTTTTTCGGGATAAGTTCATAGATAATTCTAAATGTATTTATATTGCTCACTACATAATATAATAAGCCACGGAGGTACTACGACGCGCACTTAATGAT
Organism: Hyles euphorbiae; assembly: GCA_023078785.2. Lineage (NCBI taxonomy): Eukaryota > Metazoa > Arthropoda > Insecta > Lepidoptera > Sphingidae > Hyles > Hyles euphorbiae. The sequence goes on from CM041058.1 coordinate 17,273,084, forward strand.
AATATTAGGTCTGTAGCATATATTTATCATTGAAATTTCTTTATATTGGCGAAGTGAAATGGCTCAAGATACTGTTGATTTAGAAAATTTGGGCTGTTAAATAACATAATGAATGTGTCTTGAAAACCGAGCGGTTACCTCACATCGTAATTTTATACACCAAAAATTGGTTGAATTTCGCAGCGACTTGAGAATATTTCTATTTTGGCGCTTGTGGATTTATCACAGTTTTACGACCCACTTTCTAGAAAAAGTATACAATATTAAATTATTTTCTGAGATTGTATTACTATGATGCAAATGCTAAATGATTCGTAGTATGATATGTCTTTGACACTAAACTAATGGGTGCGTTAGTTCTGTATACCTTTAAAAAGCAGCCTTCGTAAATCTTAGACGATTCTGATGTAACTTATTGAGAGTTTGTCAATATCTGTAACAACCCAAAATATATAACTAAATCGTTTTAAAATAATAAAAAATTCAGGTTGCTTTCGTTTTTCATAATATCTATATCTTGGCAATCATCTAGAAATTACCAATGTATCGAAGTCGCTGGTGAAATCCAACTTCATAGATATATTAGAAACTTATACACCAATAGTTACGGACAATAGGTACATCATATATTCGTAGAATAACATAGATCAAACTTAGATTGTAAAATACAACGATGCTGTGAACAAATAAAAAACAATTGTTATTAAATAATGTTTGTAATGAAAGTATAATACATTCATTTCCCTGTTCTTCTTAACCATATTTTCTGAAGACGTTAGAGTTTTCCATAAATTGTTCTTGAGTCATGACTGTTATAATTTTACGTGTTTCTTTGTGATATGTATTTTAAAGTCTATTATATGATCTCATTAAGTGATGGGGATATTAGTTTATATTATTGTTATTATTAGCTACAACATCTATTCGTGTACTTATAAATGAATGTAAAATAAATAAAGAAAAATAAAATCATTTTTCAAGTATCCAGTTTTGTTATTCCACCTGTATGTATCAGTTACTTTTTATGACGTACTTACATTGCACTAACGTTTCATATCCCTGGACTCGAGCCAAATTTAGCCGCACCTGGTGTGCTCGACTATCCCAAGTGTTAGATAATTTTTGAGTATGGGAGAAAAAATCTAAAGCATTACTATTAGAGATGCAACGTTGTTTGATGGAAACCAAGGTGTCTGAGTTCGATATACTCTACACATAATTATGTTAAGTTTATATAAATTTAGTTAAATGTTAGGTGCATCCTTGCTATACTGAGGAAAAAAAAATATATATTTATTGCAACAGACAATTAATGTACGCATATGCAATATGAGGTCATACGATCAAATTAATTTTGCACTTTAGTTCTTTGTAGAATATAAACAGTTTATCGTGGTCCTCCCTAGGCATGTCTGGATCGGGGTGTTACCGAAAATAGCTCTTATGAGACAAACTACTTTGATATGCAAATAGTTCCATAATTCAGATTTTACATAATTATGTTGAATTCAAACCAGTCGCATTATATTATCCTTTAGTTTTCAATAGTAACTTGCCCATTCCGAATTATTCCCCTTAATGTTCACAACGACGGAGCCCTTCGAAATTGAAAACACACACATACAAATTGCAGTAGCGGACCTACATATCGAATCCAAGACTTCACAGTTCACAACTTATGATCGCCGTTTATACTTTGTTCTCTTGGCTGTTTATTTTCTATTGATTCCATCTGATATATATGACTACTTATACGAGACTGGTTACAAAATACTAGTATTTAAATAGTAAGAAAAACTTAAAAGTTTCTTGCAATTAATAAATTGAATGAAACTTTAAATGTACTATTTCAAAATCTAGTGAGTTTGACAGTACTGCCTTAAATTAACTGCAATTTAATCAGTAATTACTAATCCCAATGGGCACTTCACATAACACAGAGAACTGGCGGTCGATGGGGCTAAAAACTCTTAGGGTGAGTTGCAGGAAATGTCCTGCTAAAGGTAGAGGTAAAGTTAACTTTAGCAGTGTCTTTGACCATAACCCACTGAATTTGACAATCCGTCTGTTGCACCACTGTAGGAATTGATAAAGGTAATGTTAAACGGGTGACCAGGAAAAAGACGTTTCAACACCCTACAGGGGTAATTTTTAATCAGTGGCAACACTTCAATACAAATTAAAAAAAAATTCAAATTGCAAAACTGTGTCATTTTTTAAATCAAAATTTGTGCTTTAAAGTTCACAATACTGTTTCAAATGAAGAAATTTGCTATCGACAATATTTAGATAATGGGAGGTGATAATGCAAATATGATGCCGGTTGTCGCCAAATTGTAAATGGTTCTATAAAGTAAAATACGCGCTCAAATTTATCCTTCGAATCCAACTCTGGTTCACTTCTTAATCCGTGAACTCGGATGGGCAGCGTTCGGGTTACTACATCACTCACTACATCTCCTGCACTGACTCGCCTCTACCGAGCGTCCTACCGTACAGGTGTTGTGCCGGGATCTTGGAGGGAGGCCAATGGAATCTGATCCCCAAAAAGGGTGATTGGTCGGACCCTACTAATTACCGCCCTATCGCTATCACCTCAGTGATGTGTAATGTCATGGAGCGGATCATAAACGCTCAATTGGTCCGCTACCTGGAGGATCACTCGTTGATCAGTAACAGACAATACGGATTCCGTCAATATCGATCGACGGGTGATCTTCTAGCGTTTGTCCTGCATCGCTGGGGTGAGGCGATTGACCGGCGTGGCGAGGCTCTTGGTGTGAGCCTCGACATAGCCAAGGCGTTTGATAGTGTCTGGCACTGTGGTCTTCTTTCCAAACTTCCGGCATACGGTCTGCCCGGCAACCTGTGTTCGTGGATTTCCGGCTTTCTGCATGGGCATAGAATACGTGTAGTCGTCGACGGACACGCTTCGGCGCTCATGTCAGTAAATGCCGGAGTTCCTCAGGGGTCGGTGCTGTCGCCCACCTTGTTTAAACTGCACATCAATGACATGTTGTTGCTTGGCAACATTCATTGCTATGCAGATGACAGCACGGTTCATGGGCGATACCACTGCGGGCCTCCGGGTTGCCGAGTCGAAACTGTGAAGGGACGCGAATATCTTGACATTGAGCTCAACCGGACGTTGGATCTCATTTCTACATGGGGTTCCAGGAATATGGTTGAGTTCAATGCCAAGAAAACCCAGGTGTGTGCGTTTACGTGAAAAAAATTCCCGTTCTCTCCCCTCCCCATTCTTCAGGGTGCTCCCCTCTCAATGTGGAAGGACCTAAGTATCCTTGGTATGGATATCCGATGTGATCTCAATTCAAGGAATCACATCGAGGGCGTAATAACTGCCACATCACGCAGGGTTGGAGTCCTGAACAGGGTGCGTCGGTTTTTCACGCCCGGTCAGCTTTGTCGCTTGTATAAAGCGCAGGTCCGGCCGGATATGGAGTACTGCTCGCACCTCTGTGATTGATCCGCCCAGGACCTGCTCGATGTCTTGGATGGATTGCAGCGGCGGACCATCCGCATTCTGAATGATGCAGACGTTTCGAGCAACTTAGAGTCGTTACAACTCCGGAGGGATGAGGCGACATCTAAGCGTGTTCTACCGCCTGTATCACGGTGAATGCTCTGAAGAATTGTTCAACTTGATCCCCTCCTCTCCTTTCCTAACCAGAACCACGCGTGCTGTCTTGGGAAGCCATAGTTTGACGGTCCACACCATCCCGGCGCGAATCAAACGGTTCCCAAATTCTTTTTTGTGCCGAACCGTCAGGCTTTGGAATTGTTTGCCGTCTCACGTGTTCCCTCCTTCCTATAATCCTGGGTCCTTCCGTCGTAATGTGAAGAGGCATCTTAGAAGGCCGGCATAATTGTATCTATTGGCATGTATTGATAGTCAATCACCACGCACTAAAACGGTGAAGGAAAACATCGTGAGGAAACCTGCATACCGTAGCGATTTATAAGAATTTCTATGGTATGTAAGTCCGCCAACCCGCATTAGGCCAGCGTGGTGGACTATATGGCCTAACCACTCTCAATCGTACTCTCGATTGTAGAGTAGGCCCGTGCCCTGCAGTGGGACGTATATGGGCTGATACAGATTGGCATGGGACTGCCGTCTGATGCCAATGGATACTCTACCTGGGCGGCATTTGCGCTCACCATCAGGTGCAATGCGGCCATTATGCCGGGCCAGTATAAAAAAAAAATCACGTCTTCTCGTCAAATATTTCTCACTGCCTAAAGACGAAAGTCTTACATGTTGTCGTGTTAGTAAGTGACGACTTATAGCACTGAAACGTGGCCTATCACTATGGGCCTTATGAGTCGGCTTAAGGCATAGATCGCTTCCAATAGATACCGCATTACGATAGTTTTGTTTTGAACCGAAAACGCCAACGAAGGGAACTGCGCGGGGGGATGGCGGGTTGCAGCGCGGTCACGTGGACTTCACTGGAGAGATGAGGCATAAGTCGATACATTAAAAATGTATCGATAGTTCGATTTGCCAGTAAGTTCATGTGTTATGATCGCTTCTATAACTTAATTACCAACTTGTCAAATGTTTGATAATATTTTTTCACCGGCCTGATCTGATAAATTATACCAACCGGCAACCGCTAACTACGAATAAAATAGGATTAAGATTTATACTTTAGTTTGTAACGGTTTTATTTCTATTATTCACCGTGTATTTTTGTATACCATAATGGCGAAATATCCAAGTTAAGTGTTGATATAAACGCTCAGATAAAAATATGAAATAGTAAATAACTAAACCTCACGCCCTAAATGACTACAATAACTTATTCCGTTTCTTGAATTCTGACGGCGGCTGTAGTAAATGTAGTGACGATGAAACCCACTTGACGAACTATGAATGTTTTTGAGACGATATATACAACGTATGTTAAAATTAGTGCAATAGCTTGTGCTACTGATTCTCAATAAACTTAGTATACTAAAACTTATGATAAATACCCTCCCATTATATTTGAAAACGTATACAACTAGAGGGTAAAAAGGAAACTGAATTACGCCAAAGATAAATAAAAAAATATTGTAAAAGTACCTTGTTAACAAATTTAACTATTTCAAATTACATAAAATAACGTAATTATGGTAATTTGCAATTTTTATTTAAATCAATATATATTTTTTGACATTGTCATTTAATAAAATTAATTTACATTATTGTTTTAAAATATTGATATTTCTGGGAATTATAAACATGCGTCAAACACTAGAAGAACGCGTGATTTCGCCAAAAAAAGATGGCTTATTACGGTTATTGCTATGCGAAAAAGAGACGGCTGATTCTCCATCCGAACCCGACTGTTTGACATTGATACAAAAACCAGTATAAATTGAGCTCGCTCGGGACCAAATTAATTTAAAGAATATTAGTTATCGATGAAAACTTATTGCGTTTTTTTAGATACTTTATTTTTTTGAGTTTTTTGCACACCATTTTATTGAACAAATCATTATTAACTGTAATATTATGTTCCCAAAATGTAATTTTCGCTAACGTGCGACGCCATGTGCGGGTCCACTACTTGGACGACACTGATGACGCGACATTTGGCATCGGTTTATATCTATCTGATAGCTTATATGTGTTGGGCGCAACCGCTGCCTTGCATTAGGTATCTATTGGGAGTGATCTGTGGCTTAAGGTCACCCAACGCGCTAGGGAGAGGGCTATGATCAGCATTTCGCGTAAAGCAATGTGGAAATCCATAGGAGAACAAAGTTACCGACATAGCCCATAGGATTAGCAAGTTGAAGTAGCAGTGGGCCGGCCTACTGCTACTTTTCATGCTATGTAGCAGGCCACATAGCATGAAAAACTGATAGCTGATGAAAAAAAAAGAAACCATGTAATAAGGTGATTTTGTACAAATATAATACCATTTATGTTACGGCCATAGACATAACTCAACACACTTTATTGAAGTATTGTCGCTTGAAGAGCTCAATTCCCATAATATATTATCTCGTAGTAAAGACATTAATTAATTTTAATTCTTCTATAATATCACTGTGTCAATATCAAGTAATGGCAGGTTATCAATGTTTTGATAGTTGACATTTTACAGACATGCCTGTACCTTTAGCCCTTAAGAGCGTTTATACCTTCCGCGCGCTTTTTGGCTTAAAAACAGGACTTTTCAAACGAGTTAATAGTCACCAAAAAACAATTTAAAGGAATACTATCAGGATTACTGAACACAGATTTCGTTATTTAGGCTTCGAATGGCAATTTAGAAGCTTAAGATATCCGAAGTCACTGAATATAAGATAAAAATAAAAATATTATCAGACTAATAAGACCCTTATGGAAGTGTCAACTTCATGTGAACTTCATTCATTATCACTCTAAAGAAAAGGATAGCAGGCAACAGCGACTTCTTTCAAGGTCAAATTTTTGTTCTTCAGTGTTTTATACGGAATGCAATCTTCATTTGGGTATAAGCTTCTTGGCTTAAACTGTAACTTTGACGGTTGATTTGACGTTTGCTACAGGCAAAGTTACTTTATGCAACTATGCCGTGCACAGGCAAACGAAGTGTCGGCCGTTCGTCTGGTTAATGTGAGAAGTCGCTGAAACCAGGCCGCGTCTAGCAAGACCTATGGATATTCTTGGGGAAAGCCTATGTTCAACAATAGCTGGAGTTCTTTAGCTACGGGAAGTCGAGAGGTGAGGGAGGCAGAAAAACGAATGCCATTATTGTCATACAATATGTTGTTTCTCAAATGTAGTCCTTAGTTATTAGTATTTTAGTATATTATGTATGTTAGTATTATTTAATACTAGGGGTTTGGCCCGGCTTCGCCCGAGTGTAGATAGCTTTTGAGTCCAGTCCATATGAATAGCATATTAAATAGCGTAATAACTATATTTTCCACGCGCCGTCGACTATATTTCTCGTCCCTTATATCTGGTTTATTTCCCGTCTCATTCCTCTCGTCCCATAACGAAAAGCATGCAATCCCGTATTAAAGAGTTCCTATGTGTTAATCCAGGGTGTCAGTTATCTCTATACCAAATTTCATCAAATTTGGTTGAGCCGTTTTTGCGTGAAAGAGTAACAAACATCCATACATCCATAGGCACAACTTTCACCTTTATAATATTAGTAAGGATTCAGTTTTATAACTATTTTTTCGTATCTCTCTCCTTCTTTTCATTAAATCCATAGTTGTCTGTATGACATGGCTGTATAGCGATAAGAGAGGAGATGAACTTTTTTTAAATTATTGTTTAAGTTTGTGTGCAATAAAGATTTAAATAAATATTTTTTTTTGTTATTATTGTTGTAACATCAAGTCCAAATTTTATCCAATACGTTAATTGTTATATTTATTACATTAACATTTTTGTTACATTTATTTATCCTGGCTCTGCAAAGCGACAGCCCTGTATCTGAAAATAAGTGCAGTGCCATCTATTGATACCATACAAAACTAGCTCTTACTATTTGACTCCAAAATACGCTATATCGAAAGGAACTAGGATTCCAGGCAGGTAAACACACGCTGACATGCAAATTGTTTTTCAACTTAATGGTGCAGTAATGTGGTTTAGCCTCTGTATTTGGATTAACTTAAATAAGACCAAGAAGCATTACATTTCTCTAGTACCTACCCTCCAATTTACTGAAAGATTATTAAATATTTTTTTAGTAAAATGGATGATAAATAAACGTATATCCGATTTGGAATCTTTTTATAAAACCTTACTTATTACCTAACTTAACCTAACTTATTTTATCATTCACTATTTAAGTTAAAGTAAACGCAATTGGCAGGTAATTAACATAATAGAGACAAACATATTGATATAATTATGTCATTGCAGCCTGCCGAAAACAGTAGTGGCTCATAAAAATCATTGAAGGTGGATTTAAAATGTAATGTTTGTTGTTATTTTGGTAAAAATTTAATGTTTTGTTTTATTACACGCTTTTTATTAGCTTCACCTGTATGTTTGTATGTTTGTTTGTAACCGACTTCTTTGGGCGCGATTTTGACCCACTTTAAACGGACAGATTTCATTCAAATTTTGCACACCTGTCAAAGACCGATGACAATACAATAATTCGATTAAAATATATAATTATCCTGATTAGATTCGCCAGGATTCATTATTCTTATAATTGATGAGCATTGCTACTGACCACTAGGTGGCGTATAGATGAACATAATTTGCTACTGACTAATAGATGGCGTGATCACGTCAATAATGCATGTTTGCACTATTCATCGCTAGATGGCGTTAACATTGTATTCTTCAAGTGTCAAATGTTACTACTGACCAACAGATGGCGTTATTGATTGGAAATACAGCCGTAGATGGATGTTTTTAGTCAAAACAATTAAATAATAGTTAAAAAAAACTAAAATACACGCTTTAATAAGATATACAACTAAAAAAGTAAAAATAATTGATACTAAATTTAAGATAAGAAAATGGAGTAAAATACATATATTTTATTGTTACAAAGCGTGGGGTGCAGGAGGATAAGTAATTGTTGTAAACACCCCACGCTTTGTAACAATAAAATATATGTATTTTACTCCATTTTCTTATCTTAAATTTAGTATCAATTATTTTTACTTTTTTAGTTGTATATCTTATTAAAGCGTGTATTTTAGTTTTTTTTAAACTATTATTTAATTTTTATTGTTTATTCTATGTGATATTTAGAGTAGTTTAGTGTAATGTTGCCTTAGTTTTAAAACTGTTATGGTATTATATTTAAGGTGATATATAAATAAATAAATTTCAGGGTGCAACTACAAGCATTTTAGATATAAATTTCTATGCATGAGAAAACAGATATCCTTCCCTTCCGATATTCCGTGGTTAATCAATATTGGCATACTAATAAAGCAGGACTCCTTAACAAGCTCCTTGTAGTGAAAACCATCCTAACTTTACAGTTTACTGTATGAGTAACGCTATCTATCAACTCTTTAAATAACCTGCTTTATTTACTTTATTAACAATAAATTTTATTTTATTGCTCTACTTAAGAAAAAATGTATGGTTTTAAGTTAAAAGAAATATTTTTATGTTGTTAATAACCTTGCTTATCTCTTTTTCCCTCCCATTTTAGTTACACCTAACCAAAATAAAACATAACTCCATACAAACTTTTCCTACTCATCCGCTTCCCTTCTTGACACGTAAATAAAATAAAAAGGAGACGGGCGAAATTGGGCCTGACCTTACACTTAAGAAAGATTCACTAATATTCTTTTTTTTTTTTTTTGTTTCACCTCGTAACATAATAAAGATGTTTTGCAATGGGAATATTAAATTAATAATTCATTGAGTATATAATAGATTTTCATAGCGGCCTGTCATCTCGCCATCTTCTAATTAATGACATAAATGTCATATATCTCGAGTGCACACACCATGGACGTAGCATCAAATGGATTCGACATTCGAGTTCCACCGTAATGGACAGACATAAAGTAAAAAAAAAGCAGGGATACCAGGTCATACATTTTCCCATCCCAAAACATTAAAGCTCATAACTTCCAAAGTAACTACGATCGGAACTTCATAATAGCTGATTGTGTGATGCCTATGTCAGAGGCATGCGTACACAAACTTCCAGCTTTTATAAAATTACGAAGGTCTGGCGGCCACGGGCTCTCGATCTATTATAGTTTACCTTTATTTCGAGTGGCGGGAGAGAAAACGGTTTTAAGAAAGTTATAATATGCTAATAGTCTTCTGAATGCAATTTTTGAACGAGTGTGTTTACCCAGCTGCCTAATTTTCCGTCACGTCCTATTAATTTGATCCACAAAACCCGCGAAGGTAAACTTTTTGAAAAGCTGAAATAAAATGAATGATGGTTCAATTTACCATCAAACCAGGAAATGCAAATTGTTATAAGCTGGTATCCCGAAACATAATATAATCCAACTAATTTAAAATCATGTACAAAATGGCGTCCTCTTCGAGTAGTATACAGATTGTCATAATAAACAAAGTCAAGATAATTTGGTCGGATAATACTTTTAAAATACGTATTGTTTATGCAAATATAATCCTATTTTTCAATGTATTCTATGAAATACTAATTGCAGATGTTAGTAATAATGACCGTCTATATTTATTTTTACCAATGAGAGGTTATATTTTCATATTATCGTTTAGATCGGCTATCACAGCCAATAATAAAGCAGCACACCATACATTTTGTCTTATAATCAGTTTCAACACTCTTTTACATACATTTTTGACCGCAAATATTCGTAAAATACTCAGTAATTCAATTTATAACAAACCGCACGTCCTATGTGTTTGGGTAACACCAAGTCTTCCCTACAAAATTATGTGGAACTATGACAAGGACCACAAATTGTGTTTTGTCACTTTCATTTTTTATGGTTTATGCATAAGTCTAAGTGAGATGGACTATATATGTCAAATGCATGTCAAGTCTAATTTGATACTACGTCTATGTTTATGATATATTTATTTATGCAACACAGAACAAAATAAATCATTCGAAATTGATTTATGATTAGATGATGTTCTGATTATTAATTGCAGAAGATGACAAATGAAATTGAAACGGACAATGCTTTATTATTGTTGAATGTGCCTTTAACAATATCAAACAATAACATCTAATGCGTAAAATACGCTATATCCGTAGACAGAAAATATATAGACGAATTGATAAGATTTGTAGCATTCCCACAAGAAGAGTAACAACTTATGTCTATGACGTGCTAAGAAACGAGACAGAATGATGACAATTCTTGTATCACGGCGCGTGCCGCTTTTTGCAAGATTAGCAATTTTAATTTGCTAAAGAGATTTTGACAGTTGACAACGTAAAGTGCAGTTTTATTGAATTATTTTACGAATTTTGTGTTAAATGATATTAATCAGGTGATAATAATCGAAGTACAAGTGACGAACAATATTTCTAAAGTAAAAGTGAGACGTTGTAACGTTATTGGGTGTAAAAGTAATAGTTAAAAGGAAAATACCAGACGTGTCTTTTCATACGTAAGCTTACAACGATTAATTCATCACTAACTATTTAATGTATATTATATACACCTACATTACTTATTTTCGCGTTTATTCTTTCAAGTTATAAGTAAAATTATTGATATTTAAAAATTGTAACCGATACGATTCTCAGTTCAGTGTTGCCAATAGATTATTACCCGTACGTAGTGGAATGCATTTTGTAGTTCAGTGTTTTGTTCTCGCGTAGACTGTATCTTAATAAAGGAATATATTGTGAATATATTAAAGTGTTATCTTTGCAGTTTCGTTTATTTAGAGCTCCGACACCCAACCCTACACAAAAACCTTATTTATAACAGAGAACCACATTAGTGATCAGGACTCTTGGTGAAGCTCCTTCGAAGGAAATTTCCAGCGCGGCGATGAGATGAGTAGCAAGCAGGGGAGTAAATGACTCCTGCCTGACCCTCCGGTGACGGAGCCAATGTCACCTGTCCTCGGTGTTCACTGCTGGCCACCAGATTATGGCCGGATAACCATTACAAAAATATTGTAGCTTTATGACATGCTGATGATTGACAATAAGCGTCATCAGCGCTAAATCTAAGTATAGTAAGATAGTCAGAACTGAACATTTTGGCTGCCATTTAAAATTTTTAGTTACTGCCCCGATTGGCCTCGAATTTGATATCTAAGCGAACATTTTTTTCGATATCGATAGAATTGAATACTTTAGCATGTTTTACCTTTACATGTAAATTGAATGCGCTATTGATGTAAAAAGTTGTACCGTTGCCCTTACTCAGACTATCGAAATTTAAAGTAAAATTTAAATACATAAATAATACGTTAACAAAGTGGTTAAATAAAGCACAATGTATTTTATGGGCAGGAGTTTTGATATTATAATAGCATATCGACAGTTCCCCAAAATCCGAATGTCAATAAATTTGAGACCAACTGAGTTATATCTACAAATTCAAATGGCAGCCACAGCTTTCAAATTTCGCTTTTCAAAGCATTTGAAACAATAATATGTACATATGATTAAAAGTGATTTGAAGATTGAAAGTGATTCGCACCTAGAAAATATCAAACTGTGGGGTATTTTTTTTATCATACGTTAACCCTAAATATTACGTATTTTTCAACTGACAGATTAGTTTTCTCTGCCAGTGGCACGCCAACTACGAGTCTATTAGTATTATCTGTCTACGGCTATATCGTACAGTCTGGTACAGTCACTCAGTCACTCTTGTCATCAACCGTTGACATTTGACTTTACGTTTTTCTTCTTACTGCCAGAACCATCGATATATTATAAAAAGGTAGCACATGAAAAAAATGTCAGTTACAGTAATTTTATTTTGTAATAAATACCGATTATCTCTTTGCTCCCATTAGCCGCAAAGATTTTTAATTTTAATTTCGATGTACTTACCTTATCCCTATAAAATAATGCATAAACCGACTCTGTAAGGCTAAGCCCAAGGTTCTATGAAGTTTCGCCCGTCTCCTTTGAACCCCATAACTTTAAAGGCTACATTAAAAATTAAGCCCCATTAATACTACGTTTCTCTTATTCCCTTCCCTACTTGAATTCAAATATCCAAGAAATGTTAACCACGCCTTCTGTAATTAAATATTCGTATTTCTAACTTCGAAGAAAAAAGAATTTCATATAAAGTAAAAATTCTAAAAGTTTTTACTTAGCGGATACTTAGGTTATATCAAATACATAATCAGGTATATATATTTAGCGGGCTATGTGTCGATCTGTAGATCTGTATGAGCAATTTTAAATAAGTATAGATTTTCGAGGAATAAAACCTGACTAGCTTAAATAAAAAGGTGCAGATTTTATATCTCAAATTATAAGTTTGTATATCATTTGACCAATTTTTTTTATAGTACTAATATTATGAAATAAACGGACGTTAGTTAGGTATCAAATGAAGTTATTTTTTTACTATAAAAATATTTATCTTTTTTTTGTACACCATCAAGTTTAGTTGTAACCTTATAATCTTAAGCAGTGACTTGCAATAAAGTAACGTACATGTTCATGATATTTAGAATTCTTGAAGACAACGATTTTTCAGTTAGTATTAAACTGACATAAACGGATCCGCGTGCAAACCTATCCTATATATTCCAAGGACGTTTTTAATAATAGTCCGCCTTATTAATCAGCTAAAGTGAAAAGTTTTCTAATCAAAACTACTAACTATTGCTAGCTTTAAATTCCAATCCAATTTCAGGTTCGTAGAAATAAAATATTAGCAAAGGGTTTAGGCGTTGAAATATAATTTTACTTCGCATGTTTCGGCTACAAATACATTAATTAAAAACAGCGTTATATGAGAACTAGCGGTCCGGCCCGGCCTCGCCCAAGTGCAGATACTTTTTAAGTCCAGTCTTATAAACATAGAAAGTAATAAATAACAATTTTCCTTGACAACTGTTTATATTATTTAAACTCAACATTACTAACGTATTTAAAATTTCTCATCGCATTCCTTTGATTTTGAAAGAGTCTCGAAAACATATTAATTCCTTGCGCATCCCATGGGAAAGCTACATTTCCTCGTGATAAAACGTAACCTATAAGTTAATACAGGGTGTCAGGTACTCCATACCAAATGTCATCCACATTGGTCCAGTGGTTTGAGCGCGAAGAGGTAACAAATACACAAACTTTCGTATGTATAACATTTTTTTAAATTTTATTTGGTAATTTTACATGATGCACCAACAGATGATACAATAATTAACTTAAGTATACAGTGATTTACAGATCAAATTATATTGTTCACTAAAGGTGGACCCATCTACATGAAACAACTAAAAACCAGACAATAAAAAGAATGACAAATTAAATAAATAATGCAGTGAAATTACATTTTTTTCATTGAAATACTTTAGTGATATTTGTGTGCTGTGTTAGGGAGAAGTACGAGTATAAAAGATAAATGATAAGATATTATTTAATGGCACAAGTCGACGTTGTTTCTCATACGAAGTAGTGGAACCACGCTATTGTGAGTCATGACTCAGCATGAACGGCCTACCCGTACGGGGGGCAGTTCTAATGCCTCACAGGAAATCGACGTGAAGCAACAGCTTAAATGTCGCGTTTCGTTCGGTGAGTGTGATTACCGGTTGCCCAATACTTTTATCCTCATCCCGTCCTTTTTCCTTTCCGTTCCCCTTCTGATTCGGTGGGCCAGCAACATTCATGCGCGGTTGTGATTACTTACCATCACGTGACCTGTGAAGTATTAGATTGCGAGTAATATACAGTTGCTAAAACTTCCCACATTAGATTATTGTAGTTTTGTCGGTACGTGTGTGAAGTTCCCGCACAGAGAACTGTCAAGAAGTATGCAAGAGTAGACAGCCTCCGTGGCGCAGTCGGTTAGATACCGTCTATGAAACGAGGGGCCACGGGTTTGATCCCGCACCGGAGAAATGTTTGTGCGGTCCAAAAATATTTCATTCGGGTCTGGATGTTTGTGAGACCGAAAAGTTTCTCGTAGTTCTTGATACCTATGACACAAGACTCGATCTTAATGTGAGATCAGGACTATGTATGTGACCAGTGGGTGTTATTTATTATATTTATTTAATTAGTTTAGCCATTCGGTTTTGTTTAGCTAGATTGGTGGCGGGCACTCCATCTGCGTTTCTGTCTCTGTTTTCCCTATTAAAAATGTAAAAAATGTCGAACGATAACTCGAACTTACTCTGATATATATCGTAAGTATTGAACTATGCGGGCGGTATTGATAACTTACCATCGAGTGAACATCTTTATGGGCCATAAAATCCTGCAAACAATATACTGCGATAGTTCCGCTAGTCTAGGATCGTGACCTGCAGAAGTGTTTTATTACTTTAATATTACTATCATTATAACTCCGTATACACAATCCTTACCAATAGTCCCAGAGATGACGACCAAAACCATGTATCATAGCAGTACGGTCGAAACTGTATAAAATCGTTAGATTATGTGATTCTGAACCTGACTAGGTAGGTAGTAACGGTCAAAAGTGTAGGAATTGCATGTGAGGCTATTTCTGCTGTGTCTAAAAAAAAGGCATTCGGTATCATAGTAATACGTCTGATATTGGAAATGAACATAGATTTTATAATTTTATGACGAATAAGTTGGTTTTCAGACATTTTGCGCGTAGTATATAGCTGAAGTGAATTTTTGAAAATGTTAACAAATTTAGCCGACCTGTATTATAGCAATCCGAATGAATTTTTTTCTACCGTTCGTAAATAAGGCAGGATTGCAAAAAAAATATTTTCAGACATTTTTGATGTCGCATGTACTCCCAAAAGAGAAAAGAACGTTTTGGAGTCGCTTGGCCGGTGCCTGAGCGCTTCTTACGTTCCTGCTGCGGTGGGAATGGTTTTTTGCATATTATGCTCCTGCCACTCTCTTACTATTCATAGTCACTCACCAGCTGTCCTAACCGTTGAAATGACGCTCACTTAAAGTGACAACAAACTATAAGTTGCTCAGGCGGACGTGGGTTGTCCGAGGGCTCGCGGACGTTTTTTTTTTTCTTCTATTCCCAATGATAAGGCATGGTTTGCTCATCTGCCATAGACGAAGTTTTCGGGGATGGATGAGTAGGTTTTTAAAAATTCAAAATTATCAATTATAATATACGTTTTTATAGCATAGATACGTTGTCCGCGCTCTATTTTGGCAAGACAAAAGCAAGGTGATTGCCCGACTTGCAATCAGTCACGCTTCAACACGGTCGATATCGAAAAGTTGTCTGATAAAGGAGGTGCTACACTGAATTCTTCTGATATATTTTTTTTTTACATCTGGTTAATTCATTTCATCAACTTCATCAATTTTCAGACAGATTGCTATAATACCGATCGGTAAAATCCCTTAACATATTTAGAATGGTCTCAAAATTTGATGCATCCAAATTTCCTTCAAAAATATTTTTTTCCTATTAACTAATCCTAATTTACCCGTAAAGAACATTTTCAGACGGATTGCTATCATCATATTTTTTTGTCTCATTTTTAATTTTTCTAAATTATTTTTTGGGTTCGCGCTACACTATTAACTTCTGAAAAATATGTTTTCGGTATCTTCTAGCTATTATATAACTACAATCAGAAAATCAGACAGATTGCTATGATACAGTCCGGTAAAATTTGTTGACATTTTTGAAAATTCAGTTCGGTCAAACGCTACGCTAAAAATGTCTGAAATTGGTATTTTCGAGTTCGAAATAATCAAATCTATCAATTTGATGCGGTTGTGGCCGTTATTGCTACGGGACAAAAATTTTGGTTGTCATCTTTCGTACTATAATATTAATAATTAAAAACAATAATAGTGTTGTATTCAATAGGAACAGTTTTAAATCAAATTGCCTAAACTATAAACTGTTTTAAGTTTTCTTAACCTGTCCAAGTACTTAGCCACTACACCGATGAAAGTATAATTAATATTATATTTAAAGTACTATGTAATTCTTTTAAAATATGTAGGTGTGCACACCTATTTTATTGTTTGCTGGGGGTTGAAACAAAATGCAAGTTGCTTGTATATGTATGATTTTATTAATAGAACGAATGTATATTTCACTGTTAAAAGTAACTGCTATTACCTATCATTCTTTGGTACTACCTAGGCGTCTTCTATACGGATACTGGACGGCGAAGTAGCTTCCAATAGTAGTCTCCTGTTGTACATCTTGTCGACCGGTATTTATCCGTAATTGCTCTAAATCTGGAAGTAATACAAACATTATTATGCTTACCATAAATCTCGGTTGATTACCACTTACGCCATGTCAATCACACTTGGATGACTGTTAAAATTTAATGTGAGCCATTCGAGACCATTAAAAATGAACAACATTAACGTCTTTTATTGCAAAAACGAGTGCAAAGACCAATAAAACTAGATTAATTTTCTTACGAAAAAAGTCATTAAATATTGATTGGAGCGCGTCATGAACATAAAATATGGCCGCTGCAATAAAGAGTTGACCTCTTTCCTAAGGGAAAATTACTAATCGCATCACTCCAGTGCATCAGTTTTTTCTTTATATGAATTTTATATTATAAGAATTAGCAATCGATGCCCTTTGATCATGCTAATAACGGACAATCGCTCTGCGACAAGTTAAAATAAAATTATTCGCATAGCTACATCTATTATATTTCTGGCCAGAAATACACAATCGCTTTGATGTAGGAAAGGACAAAGAGAATAATTATACACAATTTGTAAGTTCCAAATTTGAAAATTCTAATTTTAAGCATGCCATAAAGTTAATGTAACCAGAGCCGTAAAACCTACGTCATTTATCTATGTCGAAGTAGTTAGGCTTTCTGGTACTCGTACTTCTGAGGATATTCGTATTTACTAAGTTTTAAGTGAGGCTATTTTTTGATTTTTTTTTTCTTCTCGAGTTGGTTTCTTAGATATGCAATTCTATTTTATTTTATTTTATTGAAATGGCAGACATCTCTGCTAAAATAATATAAAT
Source organism: Hyles euphorbiae (assembly GCA_023078785.2). Lineage (NCBI taxonomy): Eukaryota > Metazoa > Arthropoda > Insecta > Lepidoptera > Sphingidae > Hyles > Hyles euphorbiae. The sequence goes on from CM041058.1 coordinate 17,290,661, forward strand.
CTGTTTAAGGATTTTTTGCTTAATATATTATTTCAAATTTCTCTTCGTCCTTTCGTCTGTGCAAATAACGAACACATAGCTTATACAATTAGACCGGTGATAGGAAATACCTTAAAATTCTATTAAATACGAATGATTAAATTTTAATATGATCTGGTTTCTCCCCGGCTTCGTAGCTCTTCCACATTTTCTCGTAAAGTTGCTCTAAGCCGCGAGCATAATGTAAGCAATCAAATAAAGTGCTGTTTAAACGAGCTCTTGACACCTTCGCTTGGATGTATTTACGACTGTAAAAAAAAGCAAGTGATAAATTGTTAAGTGAAAACAAATATTACTCTTGTCGACTTCTCTCTAGTTATTAACTGGTCCTAACGCTAAAGACAAAAACAAAGTTTTACTACAATGACTTTCTCGTTCGTATTTGTCGCAAGCAAACTTTGAAAGAACGTTTTATGTTCTCGAGAGTTGCGCTAATTTTATGCAAATGACGTTGCAAGTAACACTCAACAACAAGGGTTAACCTGAATATTCATGCATTCATATGTAAAATGATTTGTGTCTAGTTGAATGTCAGAATTATTCAAGCTGTTTGAATTATTAAGGCAGCGCAATGAATGAAAAAAATGAAATGTACGAAACAGTAAAAATAACTTGTTCTTCGAAAACAATGTTTGACGATTAAACCAAATATCTGTTTTCTTTCGAACCCACGTTACTTCTAACGTATTTGTTGAAATTAAACCTTCAAAAAAGTCATAAGCGCATATCTACATTATGAGTTTATACTTACTATTGTTTATCGTTGCCCAGTTTTATCGCTATATCTTCATAATCCTTTCTATTTTTGGCTACGAGCTCCGTGCAACCAAGAGCAGTTAGTTGTGAAGCAGCAACTCTGAAATGAAATGATGTGTAAATATTAATAAATCTTAAGATATATGCTATATACAATTCATAACAACATTTGATTTAATAAGTCTGGAATAGATTCAACAGAAAACACCTTCAGAACTCTTGGATAGAATATTATAATACCTTGAAGCGAGAGTCTCGCCGGGTAACGTTATGACTGGAGTACCGGCCCACAACACATCCATGGCTGTAGTGTGCCCATTACACAAAGGAGTATCCAAGCAGATATCCGCCAACTGCCCGCGTCTTACATGCTCTTCTTTGCAAGCAATTTTTGTAAACAAAATACGACCGGGTAATAATCCTAAAAAAAATCGCATTATATAAACAATTTATCAACATCAAAGAAACGTAAAAAGCATCAGTAATAAAATAAACATATGATTATAAATTATTACCTAAACTTTGGGCGTACTTCTGGATGTTGGGCTCGCCCGCAGCCGGGAAACTCAATAACCATAAAACGCTATTTGGCACCAGTTTTAATATATTCACCCAAGACTCAACGATTCGGGGATCTGTCTTGTACAATTGGTTGAAATTACAGAATACTACCGCGTCGTCAGGTAAACCATACTGCTTCCTTGACGTAAACACAATACTATCAAATACTTCTTCGCCAGTAGCCACTCTCCTATTACAATAATTAATTGATATACCATTATGTATAGCTACACCATTAACCAATACCTGAAACAAATATTTTGAAGTACATTTTATTTTGTAAATAATTAACAACAAAAAAAAATTTGCTTGTTACCTGCGTCTGCTTAGGGTTTATTGTCGTTTCATTTACATAATTCGGAATGTTTACTTTGCTTACATTTACTTCAATTGGCTCGAATTCTTCGTATTTAATAATCTCACTTTTATTTTGGACTTTAAATAGTCCTTCAATATTTATACTTTCACATGAATTGAGTATAGCCACGTTTTGGTCACAATCATTGTTAGTATTAAATTCTACATTATACTGTTTTTTCAAATGCGGAAACATCTGTCTATGATCACCAATAAAATAAGTATATGGCATGTATGCAAATTTTTCACTAAAATCCGAAGCCGCTGACAATGGTGACGATATTTCGTCTGTAATAACATAGTCCATGTACGTGGCGCCGCTCGTACCTGGGTATCCCAACCACATAACTTGTATGGGGGCTGGTCTCATTGCAAATATTTCATTTCTAGCGCCCTTTGTGTACCCGTTCATGTTTACAAGAATGTTTATGCCGTCATTATGAATTCTTTTGGCAGCCGCCACGTTACACGTAATACAAGATAAATCAACAAAAATCTCAGAATCTTTTACTATTTTACTACGGAATGTTGTTCCATCGTCTGCATTCAAAGCATAACAGAAAACTTCGACTTTTGTGCGATCGTGCAAACCCGGGATAGACTGCATTAAATGAGAAGTTGGATGATTCCCAAAGTCACTACTCACGTAACCGATGCGCAATCTTCCTTTCAATTCTCTGCTATGATTGAAAGTGACTCTATGTAACATAATGTTTACCTTCTCAGTATATAAGTTTGCATGTCGCATGGCGATTTCTTTTCTGGCTTTATTAGACAATGGGTATAATATGGAATGGTGTGGGTGCACTGATGACAATTTCTCTGTAGTTAATTGTTCCTCTACTATCGAAACAATATTATGCATTCGTTCATAGTAATCGTCCCAGTTACAAACGATTTGTAAACAATGGGCTAAATTGCAATAAGCATCAGGGAAGTCCGGTTTGAATTGCAAAGCGTTTTTATAGGATTCTATTGCATCAGTAATGTTGCCCATATCTTTATAGATGCTCGCTAAATTACAGTGCGCGTCGGCAAACGATGGATTTATTTCAATTGCTTTCTTGAAACATACAAGTGCTCCGGTTACATCTTGCAGCTCTCTAAAAGTGTTTCCCATATTACTGTAAGCGTCGGCGAACTTCGGTTGAATATTTATAGCCTGTCTGTAATGCATCAATGCTTCGCCGAGTTTGCCTGTAATTCCGATGTTATAATGACTGTAAAACTCAAATTAGTTTGTAAATTTTCCGGACGCTTACTCACGTCCGGAATGTTATTTACAATCTGATTTTAAATAATTTGGTAGTTACTTTTAATATTTACAAAAACAGATATGGTTTGAATTGTTATTGCTCAGTTATAACGACATTTACGACTTTATTGCTTTATTATAGTGAATTATAACAAACAATTAAATTGTTAAGATCATCTTAAAAATATAATTAATCCCTAAGAAGCAATTTAAAAATCCTAAACTTACACTGTTTGATCCTCATAAATAAACATGAAAAACTGTAACGACTAATAAAAAAAACGATTTGATGAATTAAATAAACAGACCGATTCCTACTGAGTTATAAACTAAACATTATTTGTAACGCAAGTAATACGAACCTTGTTGTTGAAGCAGAGAGGCCAAATTGCTGTGAGTTGCTGCAAAATTAGGGAACACTTCCAAAGCTTTCATATATAATTCGGTAGCCTCTTCAATTTTTCCTTGTTCCCTTTTGACATTTCCGAGATTGTTGAGTGTATCGACATGTGAAGGGCATAAACGTAAAGCTTTGTTATAGCACTCTTCCGCTTCGGATACCAGGCCTTTTTCTTTGAGAGCATTTGCGAGATTACAGTACGCATCTGGAAAATCCGGTTGTAGTTCTATGGCCCGCCTGTAGGTGTCGATAGCGAGGTCTATAAAGCCCTGTTTGTAGTATAGACATGCTAAATTTCCGTGTATAATGCCGCTGCTCGGTGTCAATTTCAATGATTGGAGATATACCGCTACCGCTCTGTAATGGACAAACGGAAATGAAATGAGCTTAATCCGTTGAAATGCATAGTTTAGCCTTTGTGTTTGGTGCAGGCGTTGGATCTACGAATATATATTCCGGCTCTTGTGATTGATTTTAAGCCTTTGTAGACCATAATGGTGACGTAATAATGTTCATGATGGTAATTATAACTTGTTTGAGGATTTTATTACAATGTTGATAAACTCAACTTGTTTTCAAAGTACTAGTACGTGTTTGTGTATTTTAATTGGTTTTCTTGTAATGTAATAACCAGAATGTAAGCAAAACTAAACGAAAACCCGAGAAGTTTGTATTTCGACACCGTTTACAATTCATAACTATGGAATTTTCCTAAAATTCGCATACAAAACGTTTTCAATTTTATTTTAAAATAATAATAATGTTGGAATTTGTTTTGTGTCTAGTTTTCTCCTTAACACATTTCATTGATATCTGATTAACGGTAGGTAATCTTCGCTTTTATTGACTCAAGGGCTTTTTACGCCATTGTCAGAGATGAAGTGCGACAGCTGTGGAATCGTGACTTATGTCTTCTTCGTGTTTCATTATGCATAGTGATTGCAATTAGCAATAGACCTGTGTATCCCAATAGCAATACACATCCTATTCCTAGCGATAGGTACCACGATTTGACTAGCAGACATATGTATGTTCTAAATTCCCTAACACATGTTATAAGCACACTGAATATGACAAAATTCGTGTAACATGAATTAAATTATCACGACATTAAAATACGCCGTTTTCTATTTATTTTTCCTGTTTATTTTCTTTCTTTCTTTCTTGTTTATTTTTCCTGTAATTCTGGAAGAGCGTTAAACTGATTCACACAAGTATGTCACAATTCCTGTTGAGCTTGCGTACATCCGGTTTCGAACGACGTTTACTAAGGAGAGATGACCATTTCCGGTCTGAACTCCACTACACCTATCATGACGTTGCTTTTTGTCCTTTAATCGTGTCTGAATAAAAATCTGTAGCGTTTTTTTACTTTTCATTCCAAACTTATTTGTGGTAACCATACATTTTCTGTATATAGTGCAAATAGATTTGGCTTATTATTATACGATTATCCGCTTACCGAACATTTACTTTGATGAATAAGCAAATAGGCTTTGCAGTCCGGCACGCAGGGCCAATAACCGTAAGTTTCACAATCAGCGAAATTCTTTAGAAATCCCGCGTATGCAATTTCTCATGTTGTTTTCGTCGTTAAAGCAACCTATAAATCAGTCCAACAGACTGTTGTGATTCCTATCGCGTTCAACTATATAATGCATCGTCATGCACTCCTCACTAAATGACTCGGTATCATAAGCTGTCTCGTCAGGATTTCTCGCCACGAACTCATAAATTTTCACATTTTTATTAGCTAGATTAGATAGCATTCAATTTTCTCTTACTAATTTCGTATTTGTTTATTTGGTATAAATGGATTTAGTGGATACTGAATATGCTTATAAAACAGGAATTACGAATTATTTTAATTACAGAGAGCCAAATATTTTCTGTTACTTATTGGAGAAAAATAATACATTTATATCTAGGTATTAGGTAACATACTATCGAAAAACACTATAAATTATTTGATTGAAACAATAAATAACCATGAATAAAATACGGAGATTTTGATTTTTATAATACGGTTTGTGCAGGGACGGTCAAGTGCGAAGTAACCGATTATTATATGTTATCCTTGGACATAATTAAACCGCGTAGCTTAATACCGAGTGTTAGCCGGCTGACTTCGCAACACGGCGCTCTTGTCTCGTCGGTGTGGCACGTGTTTTATCACAGCTGTCAATCCTTCTCTTTGTGATATACCGCAATACATAAAGAATAATTTGGAGTTGGAAATGACTCTGAATGGATGATGGAAAGTATCGTAATATGAAAACCGCTAGAAGGATGCAACATGCAGTACTTATAGCAGTTGTTAGTATTAAAATTGTAATATGAGGTTATGTATTCTCAGCTTAGATTAACCTTTTTCTCCATTCATTTCCATATAGTTCACATAGCTACATTAATCTGGCGTAGTAACAAACGAAGTAATTTAATATTAAATGTTCATCAATCGCAACTACTCATTAAAATCGGCGTAATAGTCTATTAGCAAAATATATGGTTTTTGAGGTCCTGATTTTGAGTTTCATCTTGGAAAACAGAGTTCGTTTATTATAGTTTAAAAAGAATTACGAGCTTTGTCTGGAATTAGTTTACAAGACTGGAAGGGTCATAGACTCAACAATCACGTGATGTGAAGGGAATGTTTAATATTATTGAGTGGTAAGCTCTAGTGACACATCTGTCTATCCTTCTAGGTTTATATTGGAATGCACTGCAATTCATTCATCGCTGTGATGAATGATACTCGTCGATAAAATAACATGACAATACTTCTACTTGGCACAGCAATGCGACGTGCGATATCATTCTTTTTACTATTTTTTATATGTTCATTTATACACGTGTAGAATTATGTTAAGAGAGCGTGTTCGTAGGCTTGTGTGGCAAATAAAATTGTCTTTTTTTCTAATTTAAATAATTATAGATACGAATTCCCGATTGTGTATTGACACACTGCTATTGGGCAGACATAAGCCACTGACAGTAATTAATGAATCGAATTTATTTATAATAAATTAATAAGCTTATGTCATTCCTGATATTTAAATGTTTGAAAGTAATACATTACACAAATGACGCGTTCTCTCCGTTATCCCGGTGACATCATGGACGCGCATGACGTCATTAACTAACAATGTGATGTCTCAAGAGAGGGTGACATGAAGCTTACTCAGGCGGGAAATGGAAGCGACAATTAATTACATATTAACTGAAATAATATTAATAATATAGAAAATTTAAAAAACTACCGCTTAAGGGAATATTTTCTGGTTGGAAGACGTTGCAAATTTTCCGTTTCATTATTTTATATCTTATTATTAGTGCATTGTAGTCTAGACAGGATATCTATTGACGTTGGATGGTTCTTTTTGGCCTGTCTCCCTCTTTCTCCAACTCTTTCAACTCTCTCAACCAAGGGAAGTCCACTGGTAAACAAAGGCCGCCCCAAGGATCTCCACAACGACTTTTTGGAAGCGGCCTGCATCCAGCGACTTCCTGCAACCTTAACCTCTCTTACCTATGACCTATGTCTTAATCGTATTTTGTCTCAAGTAATACTGGAAAGATGTTACTAAAATTTCATTTATATCCATTCTATATTAAGTATTTATCTTACATGTAGCTATCTAAATATAGTAGCAAGTTTTAATAATTGAAGCCCTAATCTTTTAAACGCAGGTACTTGAACCTTCACTTTAATTCCAACAATGTTAAATTAATGATATTGGATTTTTGTATTCATTATCAGCCCGGAGTTAGGAATTTGTGTGATATGGCATTAAGCTCGCCCCTTGTCACATAAAGGAAAAATCATCATCATCACGAGGAAAATACAAAGCGAAACGTGGGTGTCATAGTTGCCTCTGTACCTACCCCTTCTGGGGAAATGGCGTGAATTTATTTAATAAATAAATAAAATAAAAAGCCTTTTATTTCTTGCCTTAGACTAAAAGTAGGTACAAAGTATATAATTATTTATGTTTTTTTTTCTCTTAAATTAATCTTATATCTAATAATATATATAAAACAAATTAAATGAAAAAAGGATTTTTTTTTTGCAAGAAGATTTATTTATGTATGTAAAATTAATTTGAAAACTTTAATCCTTATATTAACAAATTCCGTGTTCATAGTTCAGTAATTAAACCGGAAAACTTCATCCCCGTCACGAACAAACACAATCTAAGCTGTGAGCTAAGAAACTCAGCGAACACAAAAGCCCTCAAGCTCGCTGCTTGTAACAGACACTTAAGTATGTATTTTATAACGACATTAAGGGGCATTCGTTTCTAAATAGCTTATTGGGAGTTTTATCGTAGTTTATAGGAGATTATATTTTTTTATTAACTGCACAGCTTATTATTTGTTTTATGTATCGTATTCGTGTGAAGACGAATATACCAACATATTTTAAGGTCGGTAATGCGCGATTGACACCTCTGGTTTTGCAAACTTCTATAGGCTACGGTAACTTCTCACTATCAGGCAGGCTGTATTCTTGTTTGCGTCATTACTTGTATACAAAAGGGGTGTACGTATTAAATAGTAAGAAAACCCATTCTAATGTATTTTTTGAGCGTTTCAAGTAGTCAATGTACTTTTTTTACAAGGAACAATAACCACTTCATAGGATTGTCGATTAGGATTAAGCTACACTTATAAAATGTACGATTTTTGAAACTTGCAATGTTGAAGCGAATAGTTATAATATACCAAAGCAAATTTCTAAGGCAGTGATTTCAAATTTCAGTAATGAGCCGTTGGAACGTACCGCCGATGCCTGCCAGGGTTGTATAGCTAGATTATTTAACCGAGATAAGATGTCTTGTCTTCTCTAAGAGCAGTTCTCTATAATCTATCTATCTTTAACAAGAGATTTCATCACATATTGCAATTTATTTTATGTTTCAGTTAACAAAGATAGAGATAAAATATGGTGCAAATATTTAGATAGCTCAGTAAGATAGGTATATCTATTTTTGTTTAATGAATCGTAGAGTTATACCGACATAGTAGTGATAACCACTTGTTAAAGATAGATAGATTATAGAGAACGTCAGTTAGAAGAGTACTAAGCGGATGCCCCGGTAACTAGTTATGTATTCGGCATTAAATTTTGTTTCTGTAAATCCGCATTCTCGTTCTTTTTGTACACCAAAAATATAGGTATTATCGCAATAATAAACGCTTTTAAGACTAAACTGCAAATGGCTGTCCTTTTAGACAATTTCTTACAAATTAACATGCATGATATAGATAGAATTTATCCGTCAATAATTGTTGATTGGTTCTAATTATCTCCGAATTTTCTTTTTTTTTTTTTACTTTTAAAACCTATCACGTGCTTTAACGGTAAATGGAAATATCAGAAAGATAATTTCTAGACAGGAAAATATTATATGTACATATTAAGTGTATCCTTATCTAAAAATTCTACTCTATTATGGTAAATAGAAATATCAGAGAGAAACTTGCAAACAAGAAAGAAATGTATGGAAATTCTAAACATAAGCGGAGTTTACGAACTGTTGACTCAAACTAGACTCCAAGACTAAGCTACACTGGTAAGTTAATTTTGAACTAACTCAGCAGCTTGACAAGGCAATTAAGCTTCCGGAAAATGCGATGTCGATAGTTGCACTTTCAACCATTGTTCAAAGCATGACAAAATGAGAATGTCCACTCATGAAAGTTTATAATTAATATTACATCATGAGACCGTGCTGCTCACCCAAATTGAGTCACAAGCATGAAGTGCAAAATGCATATTCGATTCAGCAAACAAGGTATGAAGTATTGGAGGCACGCCTTTTGGTTAATATTTTATAACTACAAACACTCCAGGGTTAATTACGGCCGCCCATGAGTTTAATTACACTCCAAGTTGTTTTTCAATGTGATATCGATTATTCTACAGGAGTGTCCTGTTTTGAAGCGTAAAATGTTGTTGTGTTTTAAAAGGGTTTTTTTGTTTTAATGTAAGTTCTGGAATTATTTAATTGTTTAATAATTGTAATGTAGAGTTACATTTTGATACCCATTTTTTTTTTACATTTCAATGGATGAATGATGAATAGTACAATAGGAACACACTTAAATAACTTCGCCATATTTTTCTGATTGAAATACATTCTCTTAAAATCGATGTATTCCCAGAACCATTTAAAATATTTACACTCAATCTGAAATGTTATTAAACGTAAATATAAAGTTACAATTCAAACTGTATTTCCAGCAATAATAAAATTAATTCCAGCTATTCGTATAGGATTTTTAAAACCTGAATTATGCAGAAAATTAGACGTTTCATTTTAAATTGCTATTATGAAATACTTGGAAATCAGGCTCTACAATATAATTTATCGTCATAATCCTAAACATATTTTAATATACCTTTACGCTTTTTATCAATTTTCCTTTAAATCCAATTACGATTTTTACTCCGGAAATTGAAATGTAATGCATAAGATAATTTGTAGCACCTACATATACTTTTCAGCATACAAAAAAGGCTGTAAACGTACGTTATTAAGAAATTTATTGTAACTTTATAATATACCAAACAATGTTGTCCTGGTCCACTTCCCTCTTTATTAAAGCGGAAGAAAAATATTGGGCTAAGAGGTTTTATCCTCTAATAACAGCATTTACCGCATAATCCGATTGTACAACTTACTTCCAAAATATTCATCTAAATTTATAAATCTATTTGTATGAGGTGTATTATTTATAATGGTATGTTTTTCAAATAAATGCAACAAAAAACATACAAAAATCCGGAAATTCTTCCTAAACTCTATTATGAATATTGCGTTTATCTGAACAAAGAATGCTTTCAAAAATATTGATACCATAATGATATTGTGTGTTTTTTTATTTTATTTTTTTTTATTTTAAAACTAATACAAACATATTACATACAAGTATTCTGATGACGTAATCATAAACTCAATTGAGTTTTACCACACCGCTTTAGTCGTATATTCACCAGAGGCGAAAACGGTTCCTATACAGCCGAAACTTTCCAGTTTAATGAATATAGTCTGTAAAAGCGCCACGGTAATTCAAATCTAGTCAAGCCCGAGGGTATTTCAAATGAAAGAAAATGAAATGCCGGTTGCACCCTAAATGAGGTGAGCTCCGGTTCATAGCCGGCGGCGTAAACTAGCTAATTCCAAGTCGACGAACCAGAAACTGCAATTTAATTTTTATATTTACTGCACATTTAGACGTGATTTTCTTCATGAAATTGGAAAAGTATGAGATGAGATTATTTACCGTCAACCTGTAACCCTGTAGCTAATTCTATCGATGGTTAACTGCGCAACATAAAATACAACATTCAAAGATGAATATTTTCGGAACGATCTAAAGTTAAATTATTGTCACACAATGAAAACGTGAGTAGGAAAATCTCTTCTATTGGCCTCGAAATAACGTCAACAGCTGCCAGTCTTTTTAAAACTATAGTCAAAATTGGCTCGTAAACAAAAGTTGAGATATGTGTCTGGATGATTTTATCTTATTTATTTATTTGTACATCAATTTATTTATTCATAGTAAATGTAAGTGAATATAGAGAGAGGCTACCTTCTAACGTTGAAGCAGTTAACTAAAACTAATATATTATCGTCTAGGTACTAGCGTCTAGGTAGGTATTAGCGTCTTGGTACTAAATTAAGGCAGATTGCCTTAGAAACACCGACATAATTTTGAATAGCTTTAATGAAATTACATCGGGACTAATTTTTTTTTTTATAAAATTGCTGTATTACGAAATGATGAAAATATAATTTGACGACATTTCTATTTTCTGTTTTTGCATATAAATGTTTTAATTTCGTTAACAATTTTTTGTTTGGTATACGATAGATTTCTAACAATAATATATTTTGTGCTAAGAATAACAAAAACATAGTTTGATGAAGTATTTGTTAGAAATTATAATATGACATGTACCTCTTGATTTTATTTTTGAACCACGTGACACATCCGTTGGGGAACTCGGAGGGTTGCGCCGTGAGCCGCGGCGGCGCGATGTTGATGACCGTGTACACGACGATGCATTGGTAATCCATAACACGGACATGTCCTCAGCGCGTGCAAGGTTGTACTGAGTGGTGACGGGCACTGGCAGACGCGGGACACATCACACGCGGCCAGGACGCGTCACAGCCGACGACGCGCCGCGCCCGCGCACCTCGCCAACTTCCCCGCAGCGACAGCGTCGCCTCTGCGTAAGTCGCGGCCTTCGCCCGACCGCACGTTTATACGCTCAAATCGCGGGCATTTATCACGGAATCTATTACAGAAGCGAACACCATGCGCACCCGTCATTTAGTCGCGCGTCGTATATTTAAAACGTCGCGACACTCGCCACTGACGGCCGGTCTGGACTTCATCGGCTTGGCGACAAATTCAAAACTATTTACCTACCTGCCGGCTAACGAAATTAAACTTTCAGAAGTGTTTGCGACCAATAATAACCGCGAGAAACTTTCTCAAGAGCGATCAGCTGTTGTCGCGGCTCGTCAGCTGTTACGTGCGTTTATTTTCGCGTCGTTTGTTTACTTTTCTACTTGTGCGGGTTTAAGGCATTAAACTATTTGAAAGACAACAAATATGAGATGAATTACAGAAATTTATTGAAGCCGGAGGCGATAAAAGTTTTTAACCGTCAATAAAATGTTTAGTTGTAATAAAGCGTTGATATTGGAGAATAGGGTAAATACGGTGATATCGATTTGCGGTGAGTCGAGAGCGGCGGTGAGCGCGGCGTGCCGACGCGACGGGATCTTAGCGCGACTGCCGCTGGGCTTTCCCGCTGGAACCGACGCGTCATGTACGCTCCATTGTCATTTGTTAATTATGTTACAAAAAGTGGCGAAAGTTTTGAAACTATGTCCGCGCCCGCCGCATTTGGTTACGCTCGAATTGCGGAGGAAAGGTGGCCCATCCCAGGCACCGGCCATGCTCCACTGACCTATTTTCTTGAGCAATCATTTAAGAATTACTCAAATGGCAGTATTATTTCGTGCTTTTAATCTAATTAACTATTTGAAATGATTATTTTTCAAAAAAATCCTTTTAATATCAGGGATATTTTTCCGGGAAAATAAAATAAAGAGTTTGAACGCATCAACCGTAATCAATGTTTACACTAAAACATTTTAAAGAAGACATAATTTTGTTACAACCTTTGGTATAATGGAGTTGTTAGCTCAGATGAAATAAATAAATTTAACACCCTAACGTCGGATTATCTCGTGCTGAAATATATAGTCCGTGCTCTCATTAAACCAAGTAATCCTACAGTCGCCACGACAATGAAAAATTTGCAGACCTAATTTCGAAAGTCAAAAAATAGATTTATACAACGTCTGGCTTTAACGGGATAAAAGCGGCAACAAAATCACGTGTGACATCCAAATTTTCAATGTTAAAATCTAAAATTAAACGCCAGTCTTGTCGGTCACTTGCCAACTTTTAAACGTTTTTGACAGATACGCTAGTAGTTATAATTAAATTCAAGAATCACTGCCAAGGATCCCAAGCTTATTGTACCTGGGAAACAATTAAGTTTATACGTTTAATTGAAAAAACCTGTAGGTACATTCTGTCCAGATGCCAGACGAAGTTTGAAGTTTGTGTAAAATTTCCATCTATTGTATTGGACATGGTCCAAAAATTCTGGTGTATTTTGTAACGACGTTGACGTCGAGAGTTTTAGTTAGTTATTACTAAAATTAAGAAATATTTCTCTTTTCGTCGAGGACGACAAATTGTCTCAGTCAGTAAGTGGTCACAACAGTTTTCGGCCGACAGATAATACGATGTCTATTTTAGCTTCAGCGCAGTAAAGGGAAGATTACGGTGAAAACCAGAGGCTAGTTTTATTGCTTTTCGGTTTACGTTTTGCTATTCCTACAGCATTTAGGATGTAATTTGGTTTTAACGTTCAGTTATCGATTCATTGGGATGTTCATTGATACACTTGGCCAGATGTTTACTATCCTTATTGTGAGGCATGACACACCCATGTATGTTCCCTGACGACATCGCGTACTTTTGTTCAAATTACCTATTATTATTGGTGTGGAGACCTATATCACATAATTTGATCAAATAATTAAAAATGGTTTATAATTCAATAACGTAGTAACATAATTTTACAGAAACACTTACAAATGTAATATAATCAGTGATTTTGTGTAGCGAACTGCAAATTGCAATAACAATTTCCAACCTTCATGATCCAGTTACGTTATGTGAACTGAATGACATCATTAACCTCATTAAGGTTACAGATCCCAACGATAAACAAGTTAATGCAATGTGCCGTATTTGTCAATTTGCATGGGAAGCAAATTATTTTAATCACTATTTGATTCGATTGCCGTCATCGTCAATAAAATTGTAATCCTCACGGTTGGTTAGAGTTTATAGAGCCTCCGGCTTACTCACCGACCGAATGAGATGCGACATCAGGGGAGTTACTCTATACTTCGACTCGACGACGACTTTTCGAACGTCGCGTCGTACGAGAAACTGTACGAATATGGTTAGGCAATATATTTAGATAATTTAGAAAATGTCCGAATCCTCTGTCGTACGTTGTAACTCGTAACTTAGGCTAAGTTCGAAGTGAATGATAGGTTTCACAGAGTATATTATTAATTTTTAGGAGTGGATTTTTTTGTCTTGTACGTAGACGTCGACGTACAAACATTCAAATTTCTAATCGGAGTATAGAGTAACTCCCCATGGCTATTACATCACGTCGGCATTCAATGAGAAATCGGTACAGCTCAATTCACGCGAGCCCCATATAAACAGAAGATTGGCTACAGCACAGCTCTGATTACCTCATACAGTTGCTTTCCAATTGCGTTCCCTTAATGATGACAAACTGTGCATATTGATTGAGATGGCGTCTATCGAAATACGTTCAGAGTTAAAATAAATAATATAACAGTATTAACATTTATAGTGCCATAGTTACGATGTACTGATAGTTTTGTTTATTTTTCTATCTTGCATTATGCCAATCACAATTGAAGATAAAAACTCGGTGACGTCCATTTTTTGGCAGAGTAATAAAAATGTATACCTAATGCTGATATGGTTACACAATATATCTTCCAGTTCGTTTAATCTGTCCTTATACTGGCCTGTGCCAGGATTCGCCATCCTGTATAATCCAATCCATTTCAGCATTAGGATTATCCGATCATCATAGACTTAAGTTATAAGAATATTCCTATTTTTACAACGTCAAACTTTTTTGTGTCGACCTCGAGAGGTCGAGGCCCTTCATGTTCAGGCTCAGGCATGTATAATATATGACGTTCCGGTGCAAAACATAACCTCAAGCGATATTCAAATCCGCGGTATTTTATGCCTTACTTACATTGTTCCACATTTTGGGAGCTTTACTGGACTTTAAAATAGAGGTCACTCTGTGGTTCGTATTCTCAAACAACCCACAGAGGAATTTTAATGCAGCAATCGCCAAAAGGCTAGAATCAGAACAGCTTCACTATCGGTGCTTTCGTATTCACTGGAAGTTTTTCATAAAAACATTCCGCTCGTGAAATCTACATGTTCTACATACTAAACTACGTTCATGTGTAAATTGTATATGTGTAAACTAGGTGATAAAAACATGAGCATATTAATTATTTAAACCACGATATTATAGGATATATATACGATTATAGGATATTGCGTTAACATTTAAGTACCATATACCTTGTTTTTAAAGGTGGTTTTATTTCCATTCATCTGATTTATTTTAATCGAATCAGAGCATTCGTGTTGTAGTTTGTTTGATTTTATCTCTATCGCTCTCTTTATGTACCTACAAACAAGTAATATTCATACAAGATACCTATATGTCACTTTCAATAATTTGCTATGAAAATCCTTAGGAAAGCATCTGTTCCCCACTGGAATTTCTATTCCTGGAAAGAGGAAATACTCGGCAGTTCTACTAGGGATCGCACTTACTATCAGATTCGGTGCAGTCACTTTGTCGTGCCAGAGTCAAAATTAAAGTAGAATTCACTGATATACGACCATTTTTTATTCGAGCTTAAGAAGAGCTTAAGAATTTTGTGTTTTTTTTTAAATTATGAATATAAATATGTATTTCGAATGTTACGTCACAAAAAGATTAATTAATATTAACGATAAAATGGTAGAATTGAGAAATACAGTTGCATTACTAAAAAGCTCCTAGAAAAACCTTTGTTTCCAGTACGCCCAGGCCTTTCGAGTCTGCAAACAACACAGGGTCAAACCCCGAGGCATTTTTTAGTCCACTTTACACCCACAACGTCTGCTCAAAAAGTAATGAAACAAACGATCATAATCTATATATACATCTATACATATAAAACAATTTGAGTGTCTGTTTGTAATATTGAAATAACTGTTTTTTACTACATGTATATGAATATATGTATATACGGTACATACACCAAAATATGTGAGGCTGCCTGGGTGGATACCACCGCAATGTCTATTTCTCCCGTCAAACAGCAGTTTCGTCGCCTAATCTTAATTAATATTTAAGTGATTAATCATAATGCTACGCACCTAACCTAATTGAGTATGCCAATATATTTGTCTCGATCGATAAGGAATAAATTTCCTTTCCGGATCAATATTCTACCTAGAAAGCGTTGCACTTAAAAAGAGGTGTTCCGTGTACCGACATTTATCGTGTTAATAATAAATAGCTTCTAGGTACACCGTCAAAGGCAGTTAATTAGTATCTAGTTCATTAATTTACTTCATTTAATATTCTCTGCATTGGCGACACAGAGTATACTGATTCTTCATTATGGGCGAATTCGCTTCACTAAGCCGTGTTCTGTATCTGTATCTGTATCAGCCCATATACGTCCCACTGCAGGGCACGGGCCTACTCTACAATCGACAATACGATTGAGAGTGGTTAGGCCATATAGTCCACCACGCTGGCCTAGTGCGGGTTGGCGGACTTACATACCATAGAAATTCTTATAAATCGCTATGGTATGCATTTTCCTCACGATGTTTTCCTTCACCGTTTTAGTGCGTAGTGATTGGCTATCAATACACACATGACTCCGAAAAGTCAGAGGTGTGCCCTGGGATTCGAACCCGCGACCACCGTGAACATGTTGGCAGTCGCGTCTAGTCCGTTTACCAACAGGCCACCACGCACTTTAAGCCGTATTAAATATAGCGTAAACATATTCGTATATATCAAAAATATTGATTACAAATTATTAATGAACTGCTTAGATTTAAACCAATTGGTAACTTTTATTATAATCACTACATTGTAAACTGGTTTTGAAAAGACCAACACTAGAGTTTCTTGCCCGTTCTTAACTAGTGAAAACTGCTTTCCGAACCGGGTGGTAGAAAAAAAAAATACTGAATCTAAATGATGTTGAACATTTTAATGACTTCGATAAATTATTTTATTTTCATTTTCATTTACAATTACAACCACCGTGATTTTAGTTAACGAGGTCCATGCGACACAGACAGTCTTTCGTTTTGTTCAATTTGAAATAGTCGAGATTTTAATTAGAAAACTTTGTCTTTTTTCTCTATGCTCATTGTGCATTGCTCGGCACATTGTTGATTTTTTTTAAATATGATTTCCATGGCGAGTTTGTTGTTGCCGTGCCCCTTGAATACATTTTATTTTATTGTATGTATACGCTATTGCTGTAAGTGTAGGCTGAGTATCTCCACTCTACTCGGTATTAACTTACAGTGAAATGCTGAAATCGACTTCATTGTTACATTTGACAGCCTCTGTGGCGCAGTTGGTTAGTCGCCGCCTGTGAAACGAAAGGCCGCGGGTTCGATCCCCGCACTGAGAGAAATGTTTGTGTGGCCCACAAATATTTCTTCCGGGTCTGGGTGTTTGTGAGACCGAAAAGTCTCTCGTAGTTCCTGATACCCACGACACAAGACTCGATCTTAGTGTGGGGTCAGGACTATGTATGTGACTGTTGGGTGTTATTTATTATTATTTATTTTATAAACTACGCACGAACCGGTATCAAGCAAGTGATGAGAACTAAGAGATTTGTGCGAAAAAGAACCAAAACAAATGATTGGCGTAATCAAGATGAAATATGACGTCAATCAATATTCTCGAGAGAAATATTTATTCCACAGAAATATTTATGTACGAGCTTCCACTACGGGGGAAGAGAGTATATGTTTTAGTCCAGCATATTGACATTATATGATTTGCACCTTTGACGATTGGTATTTATGTACCTTAGTTTGTGTTTTTTTTAAATATATTTTTATCTTAAGTAAAATTACCGCCTTTGCATTTTGCTATGTAACATATGGTTCCACATAACTCATTGTGAGCGTATACTATTTTCGCATTAATTTGCCGGGCTCATGCCTGACCTATAAGCTTTTAGAAACGACGTTACCAATAGATTATATATTAATTTCACGCAGTTGTGGGCATTCTTATTGATTATAAGATAATTAAAATAAAATATACATTTTATCATCTACTTGAAAAAATAAACCGACATCCTTAATAAACAACGAGGTTTAAAAACTTTCTGCTTTTAATTAAAAGTTAATCCATGAAACCTGCTTTTATTTAATAACGTGATAAAATATCACTATAGAGCTTCGCTTAAAAATGAAACTTAATTAAAACCAGCACGCGTCTATGAATAATAAATGGCAAGTAAACAAGACAGAATATTAAAACACAAAGAAACATCTAAATCTTGATACATAACCTTTATTCGTGATTACATTTTAAACTATTTGAAGTAACTATTCTTAAAATTTCTGACGTTCACATAACAGACTCATGCATAAACTTTAAACATTAAACGGTAAATACATCATTTCCTACAACTATAGAGTATACAAAAATACTATTAGAGTCATCTATGTAAATGCGAGTCGATAGCGAAATGTTAGTTTCAGAAATATTTAACAAGGTATAGATAAATTTTTCGAGGAATATACATAGTTCTCTTAATGATTGAAATATAAAAAGACAATATAGATGACTTAATAGATTGTAATTTTAGTTGGCATGTTCGTTCTTGGCGTCGCTATCCGGTCTGGCAGGATCTGGCCTGGGCGAGGCGCCGCGCTCCGAATTGGGCGTGCTGCCGCCAGATGCGCTTTGCGGGCTTCTCTCGTGAACCTAATAAAATAGTTGACCCGTTAGTTAATGTAGACGAAAATAACTCACCATGCGAGCCAATCATCGGCTTCGGTTTAAAGTATTCGGACAGAATTTTACGTCTCTTTACACAATTCCAGAGATATTTATGATCTTTGGTCCTGAATTTCGTAATTGCTTCGTAAATATTTTTTACAGAGCTCGTAAGAAATCACTAAGCAGACAGCCAGACACTGTATATTAAATGAAAAAAAAAAAAAGCTTATGACGTTATCTGCTAGAGGTTGAAAAACTTATTCGGATAACAAGATTATTTATATCTGAAATTCGATTATACAAATCGGATCGTAGGAGTTCGTGTAGAAATGTTAAATGATTTTAAAAAATATATAAATTCTATCCATACACGTCACTGTGTGTTTGGCATGCCAAATGCCGACGTTGATATTTCACACACCTATGCTCACCTTGAAATGGAAATGTCATTTGGATTGAATGTATTTTTATGTAATTCGATTAATATAAATATGAGATTTATGGTTGAAATAGTTGTAAAAATGAAAGGAAATTTAAAAAAAGAAATGTTTTGTACATTTCTTTGATTATAAAATTTTTTGATTGTCCCCTATTACTAATAACTTTCACGCGGAAAAATATCAGGAATTGCTCTATTAATAATTATTATCTCTATCCTCGAGAAGTAGCTTCTTTTGTCAAGTCAACATAACTTATTTTATCATATAAATGGATAGTAAAATTTCAGGCACTCTATAAATCGGCTATAAAAAAACCGCTGACCGAGCTGACCATACCCTTAAAATGTATTGCACTATAAAAACCCGCTTGAGTTCCATAATTTACACGAGTATTATAAATGTATTGAGAGCGAGCTGTCGAACCACCAAACAGTTTCCCGCAGGAAACGAAATTACATTTGATTTATTCTTAGTTCGCATTATTTGGAAATTATACAATGTTTAACATTGTTCTGTTGATTTTGGCGAGCCGCTAGTGCAGTTAACCGCTAACGACCACATTTGTATTAGTTTAGCTTCGGTATTTCCATTACTTTAGGTACTGTGATGGATCATATTGGATACGGCGAACATCAAAAAACAGAGGAGACCGTTCAAATATGTGCGTCATTATAACGCGAGTTTCAACACGCTTTTATAAATATTTAGAGTTTCTATTTTCACAGTTTAATGCTTTACAAATTAAATCGAAAGCACGTGTTGATTCATATAGCGCTCTAATCGATGTAGATACGTCACACTCAGCGATTTGCGATGGCCCAATTTTTTTGAGAGATCAAAATTGCTCGCTTTATCCGCAATACGGGCCATGCCGACTTATGCAATTTAAATTTAAAATACATTAAATAGAATCTCTGATCAGACGATCAAAGGTTCACGGCTTGTAATAACACAAACATTGGCTATATGTACGCATCGGAACGTTGGTATACTAAAACGAATTTTAACTGAACTGGCAATGAACGGGTGTGTTTTCAATAACATTGATGTAAACGGTATGGCGAGTAATCACGATCACATAGATGTTTACTCTTAATATATTGCCAATATTCAAACAGTTAATTTAGCCAGCTCATTGTATTAACACGTCGCAGCGGATATTATAATCAAAAACCATATAGAAACATGAAAAGTGTGCCAATTCGCTGCTCAAGTTTAACACTGCATTTCAGACTTATTCCTTTGGACGTCGCAATGTTTCTACTTTAACATCTTATGTTTAAAGCGTGTAAAAATACCCGCTCGTATACTTTTATGATACTTTTGTGTTCTGTTGAAAGATTGACTAGAGTGAAAAAAAAATAGAATTATATTCACGAATGTTTTCTATTTTATTATTTTACCTGAAGGCCGGTGTGGAGCATGTTTGCAATAGTCTCCACGTCAACGGTGGAGTCTTTGGCTGATATCTTCTTGAGAGCAGAATTCACTATGCAGAGGTCTCCCCGCAGTTCGGAGACCAGAGCAGTAATCTTCTGAGCATTGCTGAGGACTTCGACGCTTTGGGTGTATGGGTTGTAGCGGACTCCGAATGGACGCTGAATGCTTTCCGCAAATGCTCTGAAAGAATAAACAGATTAAGAATATTACTACGAGACTACTAGATGGATAGCTGATGGGCATTTTTGTGCTAATAAAGTTTATTAATTGTGTGACCCACAAGCCGGCCTATATATAAATCTATCACGTTAATCACTAATGAAATTTACAAAGAGAAAATTATTTAAAAAAAAATATAATATTATCACCACTTTAATTACTGAATCCAATTGATGTTGAACATTTAATAGATTTAATAAATAATTTTCATTTTAACTACGTAGTGGCTAGAGTGGAATAAAAGAGTGATAAGATGAAAGTACTGCTTTAGAGACTTGACCTGACACACCTGTTTCTTATAATATCAAACTATCCCTTATAAGGGATTCCCAATTAACTATTTGCCTCACAAAGGGTTAATTGCATATAGGCAAATTCGATAGAGACGATGGCACATTTAAATATATATGACCTGAATATTATTCCTTGGAGGTTCAGTGGAGCCGATTGATTTCACTGCAAATAATACTCGTATAATCTACATACATAAACTCCAGCCTTTTTCTCACTAGGGAAAGAGTTGAGTAAGGTGCTACCAAGACACCCACATTTTTTTTTGGGTATTCTGTCCCACGATGTGATAATGGGCGAGCTCGTCGCCATTTCGGATGCAGATAAAAATAATTTAATTTGTTGAATCTCGTTAATTTTTCAATTTACTCCACGAGACAAATTATTATGTTATTACATTGAACTATAATATAATAGTTAAAAAAAACTAAAATACACGCTTTAATAAGATAAACAACTAAAAAAGTAAAAATAATTGATACTGAATTTAAGATAAGAAAATGGAGTAAAATACATATATTTTATTGTTACAAAGCGTGGGGTGTTTACAACAATTACTTATCCTCCTGCACCCCACGCTTTGTAACAATAAAATATATGTATTTTACTCCATTTTCTTATCTTAAATTCAGTATCAATTATTTTTACTTTTTTAGTTGTTTATCTTATTAAAGCGTGTATTTTAGTTTTTTTTAACTATTATATAATTGTTTTGACTAAAAAACATCCATCTACGGCTGTATTTCCAATCAATAACGCCATCTGTTGGTCAGTAGTAACATTTGACACTTGAAGAATACAAGAAGCTTATACCCAAATGGAGATTGCATTCCGTATATAAAAGTGAAGCACAAAAATTTTACCTTGAATGACGTCGCTGATGCCTGCTATCCTTTTCTTTAGCGTAACAATGAATGAACTTCACGTGAACTTCATTCATTGTCACTCTAAAGAAAAGGATAGCAGGCAACAGCGATTGCATTCAAGGTCAAATTTTTGTGCTTCAGTGTTTTATACGGAATGCAATCTCCATTTGGGTATAAGCTTCTTGGAAGAATACAATGTTAACGCCATCTAGCGATGAATGTAGCAATGGTCATCAATTATAAGAATAATTAATCCTGGCGAATCTAATCAGGATAATTATATATTTTAATCGAATTATTGTATTGTCATCGGTCTTTGACAGGTGTGCAAAATTTGAACGAAATCTGGCCGTTTAAAGTGGGTCAAAATCGCGCCCAAAGAAGTCGGTTACAAACAAACATACAAACATACAAACATACAAACATACAAATATACAAACATACAAACATACAAGTGAAGCTAATATAAAGCGTGTAAAAAGGACCAAACGGTTGTACCACAAGAAGTAATATTAGTTATGATTGATTAATTATGATTTAACAACGCCTGGTAATAAGTTTACAATATTAACAGCTATTGAGAGTAAGTGGTGAGAAGAAGTGATGAGAGAATTGTTGAGGCGATGATATGTTACCAAATGAAACATGACAACAATATTTATCTTTATATTCTATAGGATAGTAACCAAATCGCCAATATTGTGATGTGCCTTCACAAGAAAATCGGACAATAATTTGCAAACCCTAAAAGTGTTTTATTTTTTATTTTCCTCGGCTCCATTCAGGTGGGGTATTTTTCCGGTAAAGACCCTTTTTTCACGTAACAAAAGAAAAGCCCGTCTAGCAGGTCGAGGTAATTGTATGGGTCTTTGAGACATTATTGTAACTAGAAAATTGGTTTTCACGTCAAATGTTTAATGGACACGTCTTGAATGTAAAGACAAAACAGTCTCTAAGGCAAATTTACCTTATTAAATGACTAAAGAATTTCTTGAGTTTTATTATAATTTCACTGGCAGGAAAATACTACTCGTAACTACAGCTCAATTTTAAAGTATTTGCATGTTTTGGTGTTTAAAGAATTAACTTGCGCCATTTCCATTTCATGTTATTGACGTTTCAGCAGTCGTCGGGTCAGATTTTTTAATGGCCTCGATATGTTGTTAACTTTGACTTTTAGGAGTGTGGTGTATTGTTATAGTCAATCACAATAATGGTGAAGGAAAACATAGTGAGAGAAAGGTTCCCTCTCTATGAAGGTCTGTAGGTACCACAGAACAGTTGAATATGGTTAGAAAGGCATTAGCCATCAAATTATATGAAAACCAGCGTCGTCGTTTTCGAAACACAAAACCTCCACAAATCCAATTTAGAAAGCTTGAAATAGTCGATTTAAAGTATCGATAAAATTACGGAAATATGTTTGTTATATGGTCAGGGATGCACCTATCTAGTGGTCATGGCCTGCCCTAGTATAGGTGCTACGAGTACGCGACCTCGGCCCCCGAGCTACTGCAGTCACCTTAACTTCCCGTCCGTGACTGCAGTATCCACTCCCTCAGGCCATACCTTTCCTATAACATCCTCTACCCACAAATCCTATTTCCTTTCCCCGGTTAATGGCGGGCAGCAGCGTCATTAACGCCAGTCCCCTACTGCGCTCGCCAACCCGCCTGCCAAGCGTGGCGAGTAATGGCAAATACCCCCTTAATGGCGACACATATTGAGACCAGGCCCCCAGTCCCCGGCAGCCCCACTATTCCTGGCTATGGTAGCAGTCATGGTTACGGTGGGGCAGGGGGTGCTAAGAATCCCCGGGTTGGCCCCGGCTACCACCCCCGACGACGACTGGCCCTGGTAACACACAACATTCGCACATTGAGGACAGACGAGAAGATTGTCGAACTGGAAGAAGAATTGAGCAGGTTACACTGGGATATTCTGGGGTTATCGGAAGTCCGAAGAATCGGGGAGGATACGATAACCCTGAAGTCTGGTAACCTGCTCTTCTACCGGGGGGACGACCAACAGTCCCGAGGAGGTGTCGGATTTCTCGTCCACAGGTCTCTCATCAACAACATCGTATCCATCGAAAGTGTGTCGAGCAGGGTAGTATACCTTATACTCAGAATATCCAAAAGATATTCGTTGAAGGTCATACAGGTATACGCGCCGACCTCGACACACCCAGATGAAGAAGTAGAGGAGATGTATGAGGACATAAGTCGGGCCATACATACTTCCAAAACCTACTTCAATGTTGTTATGGGAGACTTCAACGCAAAGTTGGGCAAGAGAAGCGATGCAGAGTTGAAAGTGGGGCAATTTGGACATGGGCAACGGAACCACAGGGGTCAGAGGCTGGCCGACTTTCTGGAGAAAGAGGGACTCTTTGCGATGAACTCTTTCTTCCAGAAGCCGCCTCACAGGAAATGGACCTGGCTGAGTCCTGACGGTTCTACGAGAAACGAGATAGATTTCATCTTGACGACGAATAGACGGATATTCAGAGATGTCTCTGTGATCAACAGGGTGAAAACCGGCAGTGATCACCGAATGGTTAGGGGAACACTGAATATCAATGTCCAATCGGAAAGGCGTCGCTTGATGAAATCTACGCTCCGACCTACTCGCGCCCATATCCAAAACCCCGAGAGCTTTCAACTCGAGCTGACAAATCGCTTTGATTGTCTAGGAGAAAACCTTGCAGTGGACGAGCTAAACAGCGGTTTGGTAGAAGCTGTCCATACGGTGGGATCTAAGTATTTTAGACCTCGCCGTAGAGATAGACCACAAAAACCCTCGATCCACACTCTTGACCTCATGGCCGAACGTCGATCTTTAGCGCTGCAGTCTTCCGTCGACGCCGAAGCATATCGGCGGCTCAATAGACAAATCTGGAAGTCCTTGCGACACGATGTCCGTGCTCACAATACTGTGAGCATTAAGGAGACAATTGAGCGGAACGGAGGCTCCAAAGTGTTTGCAAGAGACTTGTCTATTGGGCAAAGCCAGTTGTCTAGGCTGAAGACGGAGGACGGCCGCGTGGTATCGACGAGGGCAGAGGTATTAAGGGAGATCGAGAGGTTCTACGGACAGCTTTACACCTCGGTTGCCAAACCTGCTAATAGCTCGGCCGAAGACCCGAGAGCCGAGTTGATCCGACACTTTAGCGATGATATCCCGGACATCAGCCTGTGTGAGATTGAGATGGCCCTGAAGCAACTTAAAAACAACAAGGCGCCGGGCGAGGACGGAATAACTTCAGAGCTTCTGAAAGCGGGCGGAACGCCGATACTGAAAGTCCTTCAGAGGCTCTTCAATTCCGTTCTCCTCGAGGGCTCAACGCCAGAGGCATGGAGCAGGAGCGTGGTGGTACTGTTCTTCAAAAAAGGTGATAACACTTTGCTGAAGAACTACAGGCCCATCTCGCTCCTGAGCCATGTCTATAAGTTGTTTTCGAGGGTCATCACAAATCGTCTCGAACGCAGGTTTGATGACTTCCAGCCTCCCGAACAAGCCGGTTTCCGAAAAGGCTTTAATACCATAGACCACATCCATACGCTTCGGCAAGTTATACAGAAAACCGAGGAATATAACTTGCCGCTTTGTTTAGCGTTTGTGGACTATGAGAAAGCCTTTGATTCGATCGAGACTTGGGCTGTGCTACAGTCTCTCCAGCGGTGCCATATCGACTATCGGTACATCGAAGTGTTGAAGTGTATATACAACAACGCCACCATGTCGGTCCGAGTACAAGATCAGAGTACGAAGGCTATTCCACTACAGAGAGGCGTGAGACAGGGAGATGTCATATCTCCGAAACTGTTCACTGCCGCGCTGGAAAATGCCTTCAAGCTCTTACAGTGGAAAGGATTCGGCATCAACATCAACGGCGAGTATATTACTCACCTTCGGTTTGCCGACGATATTGTAGTCTTGGCAGAATCGCTGGAAGACCTTAGCACTATGCTCGAAGACCTCAATCGAGTCTCCCAACAGGTGGGTCTTAAAATGAACATGGACAAAACGAAGATCATGTCGAATGTCCATGTTGTGCCCACCCCCATCGGTGTTGGGGGCTCGACTCTTGAAGTTGTTGACGAATATGTCTATTTAGGACAAGTGGTCCGGTTAGGCAGGTCCAACTTCGAGAGAGAGGTCAATCGTCGAATCCAACTCGGTTGGGCAGCGTTCGGGAAACTACGCGACGTCTTCTCGTCCAAAATACCTCAGTGCCTTAAATCGAAAGTCTTCGATAGTTGTGTGTTGCCAGTGATGACTTACGGCACCGAGACGTGGCCTCTCACTATGGGCCTTATTAGGAAGCTCAAAGTCACTCAACGAGCTATGGAGAGGGCTATGCTCGGGGTTTCCCTACGAGATCGAATCAGAAATGAGGAGATCCGTAGGAGAACTAAAATAACCGACATAGCCCACCGGATTAGCAAGTTGAAGTGGCAATGGGCAGGGCACATAGCGCGGAGATCTGATGACCGATGGGGTCGGAAAGTGCTCGAATGGAGGCCGCGTATCGGAAAGCGCAGCGTAGGACGTCCACCCACAAGATGGTCCGACGACCTGATAAAGGTCGCGGGACGTCGCTGGATGCAGGCTGCCTCCAACAGGTCTCTGTGGAAATCATTGGGGGAGGCCTATGTTCAGCAGTGGACTTCCTTTGGCTGATGGATGGATGGATGGATGATATAAGGCCGGAATTTATTTTATCGATATGCTTAATGGTTTTTCCTGATAAAGTTATTTAATTAGTATAACGTTGATCGACGGAAAATAAATAAGACTACAATATCTAATAGTGAACTGGAACTGAATTTGGAACTTAAATTGGAACTACTAGATAAAATAGCACAAATCTGCATTTCTACTTTATTTCGCAGGAGCACCACGCTCGAAGGCATTTCGACAACGACTGATTTGACAGATCATCCGTTCCGCGGCAGTGATGCTTTTTATGCACCACCTTGCGACGCGTCAAACACTTGTCTTTCCCTTCTATCCATATTAATCTCTTCTGTGGTAGGTACAGACCATAGCGATCTGCAAGATATTATACGATATGTAGAGTCTGCGAGCTCGCACTAATTTAACACTTTCAGATGATGCTCTTCGTATTCAAATGTTTGATGCGCGGCACACTACTTTCTCATACAAAATTAATTACAATTAGTGACATTCTGCTTTTAATACATATGTACAAAAAAACCAACGTGGAGTGGCGCAAACATGGCGTAGCATAAAGGAATTACCATAGGCCGCAGTCACACACACACACACACACACACACACTATAGATGTACACTTTTATTAAATATACACTTTCTTCATAGAATAAATATGTTTTGCTCTCGTGATTAAACGTTGTGTGAATTTGTGTTTATCAAATATAACGTATAATAATGTTGCTCCGCGGAAAGTGTTAACTTATAGAAGAACGGCCTTTGTTATATTTTAGTTATCAAATGTTTTTTTGTCCAGTTCAGCCAACCTTTGAATTCAGTTTGAGCGGAGAAAACAAAAGATTCAATAACTTATGTACTTAGACTTTTAAACTGAGCATGAATAAAGCCGATAGTATTTGTAACATTTTCTTTCGGCGTTGTTATAAAAAAATCGATTCCGATACTTGTCAGATTTGTCGACGTCGGAAATTGCACCAATCAAATCATCACGGAAATAGTAGGAAAAGCTTTTAATCTGCAAGCGATCGACACAGATAGCTGTGTCGATCGATTTCAAACAGCTATGTGGAAGCATTGTTATTTATTGTCATGACGACGTAGAATATACATAAACATATCAGATATATAATAATTTCAGACATAACATACATAACAAACATACATAATAACCCCTTTTCCTAAAAGGGGTAGGCGGAGGAATACTTCTACCTCCGTAGGTACCAACCAGTACATCCATGTTTTGTCTGGTATGTTCTGTCCGAAGATGTGATACTAGCGAAAACATATTGTTGTAACGCGACGCGAACCGATGCGACGAGACGCGTGTTGAGTCAAATTAATTTACTGGTGGTAGGTCTCTCATATGTGGTATGGTACCACCTGGGTAGGTACCACCGCATTGTCTATTTCTCTCGTCAAACAGCAGTGAAAATGCAATGTTGTGTTTCGGATTGAAGGACATTGTAGCCAGGGGACTGGACATATTGAGACTTAACATCTTATGTCTCAGGATGGCGAGCGCAGTGGAATGCTAACCATTGCTTTGTAATTCAAGGTTGTTTGGTTCTGCTACTGTTTATGAGAGGTCAGAACTTACCATCACGCGACCGGCATGCTCCTTTCGCCATTCATTGCAATAAAAAATAAAAATCAAATCGTCATGATTTATCAGTATATTTTCGCTACCAAGTAGAATTTGTGAAGGTATTCATATGAATTAACATCTGATATTCATCATGAGCATTTAAAATAATAATGCAAAATTCACTATTGCGATTATTAAAAATATTATGGACGCAGGAAGTCTGTAGATAGGCCTCCATAAAGTTTTCCACAGCTACACTTAAATAACGGTCCGTATTTCTCCGTGATCCTTACGTAAGGACTACACGTTTTTTAAACAGTTTTGTATTTGCTACATATTATTTGTATTGTAGATAATTTTAAGTGCTAGTATAACAAAATGCATAAAAGTGGCTTGTGAGAGACGGCAATCATCGTCAATGGCACGTTATGCACAATACCCCATTAGTGCAATCTAGACCTTGACAATAATTCCAATGGCAAAGTACTCATTTATGGAAGTACATATATAAACTCACGCCTTTTTCCCAGACGGGGTAGGCAGAGGTGCCAGGACACCCACATTTTACCGTGTATATTCCGTCCCACGATGTGATAGGTGGCGAACTTATTGCCATATTGGGCACAAAGTCCTGACTTTGGGCTGATAATGAATTGAAAAAACCAATATTATGATGCTCGACCCGTGACCTCAGCTTTGTAGCACTACCGTAGTACAACTACGCCACCGAGGAAGTTTATGGAAATAAGAAAAAAACCTGGTTTTCTTTTAAGAAGTTTCTCACCTAGTTGTTTATAAAACATAAATAAAATATTTCATGGCATCCGCTCTTAACTTTTGCTCTTATTTGCTCTTTGTTGCATGATAATAAACAGATAAAAACTGCATTTGTAATTCCACGTATCCAGATAACCACATTTACTGGTGGTAGGTCTCTCATATGTGAGAGGCTGCCTGGATAGGTACCACCGCAATGTCTATTTCTTGCGCCAAATAGCAGTGTAAATGTACTGTTTTATTTATTATTTAATTATATTATTTAATTCTTTATTGTACACAGTAAAAAGAAATAACAGTTTAGTTTAGTTCAGTACTCTTGTGTTTCTCTTAATGTCAACGTTAAGTTAACAACGGTTGACATTTTGTTACGTCGCATTTTAGCCAACAAAAAAATGTGGAAAATGGAATAATTTAACGTCTGGATGAATTCAGGTCGCTGGGGCTGAGTAGTGAGCGTAACGGACGTGATAGCCGCTAGCAACGTTTTCCAAACTATTATCGGTATTTCAAGTAGAGAAAAATATTAGTTCGATTATTGCGAGTGACGTGGGTTTCATTGATTATTTTTCCGACCCAAATATCGACCAATAGAATTGCACCATTCGACGTCACGTGGTACAACCTACATGGTATTATACTGATAATTTTTTGAAAATTTTCTCTGGTAGTTGCTATATATAAAAAACAAAACAATATCCAGTCAAATTAACCACACGTCAAACTGACAGGTTGAATTCAATTGTGAAAATTGGAGATTTTGCATGAAAATGAGTTTGAAATTAAAATTTGGGACGGAAAAATAATCCCCCGAATACCACACGAGCTTCAAAATTATCTGGCATTTCCCTCAAGGTTCCCTGCAAACAAATAAAGTCGTCAAGTTTTGACTCCTTCATTTGTTTGCAGGGAACCTTGAGGGAAATGCCAGATAATTTTGAAGCTCGTGTGGTATTCGGGGGATTATTTTTCCGTCCGATTATTATTGTGGTATTATAAGTGAATAAATACATTCATTCAATAAATACATCCAACAGTCACTAATAGTCCTGACCCCGCATTAAGATGTATCTTTTGAAACAAGAATTATACATTTGTTTCGTGACAACTGGAGTCTACGAGAAACTTTTTGGTGTTGGAAATTCTGTCAGTTTATGAGAAAATATAAGGTATCACAAATACTTGGCTCGCTGCGGAAATCGAACCCGCAGTCTCTTGTTTTATTTTCTGTCTCTTGACTAATTGTACCAGACATTAATTATATTATTGCAAGACGACAGCATGGGGAGATGATAAATTATAGAGGATTGTTGTCATTTGGGTTATTGAGGACTACCTCGGTGACGCAGTTACCCAACGGTATGATTGCAAAACTGAGGTCTCCGGTTCGAATCTCTGGTCGGGCAAAGTGATATTGGGCTTTTATATTCATTTTAGCAGCCTGAAATATTCATTGATGTATTTATTATGATGTCATTTTATTCAGTATTTAATTAAAATAAAAGTTATCTAGTAAGCATATCCAATAAATAAGAACGATATTATAAAATCGCTTATGTAACATTATGCACCAGTTCCATGTACTATAAACGGCTAAACTGTCATATATTAGAAGGGCAAAAATTAAAAGCTCTTCATTAATATAGCGCATATTACAGTGGACCAAAAGCTCGTATATAAAGCTGATTCAAAATCATCGCTTTGCACAACGTTGGAAAATGTGTAGACTTCCAATGGCTGAAGATGATAATAATACCTCAAAACAGTAGCTATGGTCTGGATCAGGGGGGTTAATCTATAAAAAAGATACGAACTTAGAATGTTCGGATGTTCGACGTCCGGAGTAAGATATAAGATTTCCACTTCTAAAAATCAGTCTGTATCAGCCCATATACGTCCCACTGCAGGGCACGGGCCTACTCTACAATCAAGAATACGATTGAGAGTGGTTAAGCCATATAGTCCACCACGCTGGCCTAGTGCGGGTTGGCGGACTTACATACTATAGAAATTCTTATGAATCGCTATGGTATGCAGTTTTCCTCACGATGTTTTCCTTCACCGTTTTAGTGCGTGGTGATTGACTATCAATACACACATGACTCCGAAAAGTCAGAGGTGTGCCCTGGGATTCGAACCCGCGACCACCGTGAACATGTTGGCAGCCGCGTCTAGTCCGTTTACCAACAAGCCACCACGCACTAAAAATCAATACTATTCTCTATTATACTTATCATTTTCTCTGAACTTAGTCTATGGTTGCGACTTACGATAGAGGAATCCAACATTTTGTGGAGTATCTTAAGGTACATTATTGAAGTTTTACGTACGGCGTCCGAACATTCGAAGTTCGTATCGTTTTTATAGAGTAAGTTGTGTGTTGCTTTGTGTCAGCTTAGTGTCGCCACTACCCTTATAAAGCATTAGAAAGTCGCTAAAGTGAACGTACACTGCGTTATAAAGGTAGATACGTATTACGTAAATATGTATTGCCTACTTGGGATTCCCTTCGGATTGCGTCAACTACTTAGGATTCAATTCAGCTGGTTGATACACATTTTATTAGATTCGAGTAGGTCCGATTCCTGAATCTATTGGGGCCGCAATTTTATTAAAATCTTTTATCCTTTTTTCGTATAAAAGCCTGGCAAATTTTGCGTGAGAAATTCATTCTATTTAATACTATTTTTTAATGCAATGTATTTTAATAACTTGTAGATACATTATTTCTATCTGCATTACCAGTCATTAATGAACGATTTTTCTCACACCAAAAACCTTATCTAATTTTATTACTAGAAAGTGATCGCCACCCATAAACATCGACAAATCCTGTGGGAATCGATGTAAGTTGCCAGTTTCTTAGAGTGCAAGGTAGGAATGTTTGAAACATCGTTAATAAAAAAACTTGAGCGATAAGCAAAGTTAGCAGAATTAGACAAACAAACAACGGGTTAGGTAAATCGATCCGCTGATTTCTCGAAGTTATACGTCTTTATTCTACAATACATTATAATTATTAGGGCTCTTTATGGCTTGAAAGAGGAACATCGTGTGCAAACCTGCGCAGTTGAAAGATCTCCAAAGGCATTTAAAAAAAAATGGTAAAATTTAAAGTCTCCCAAATCCCACTACAGTTAGTATGGTAGTTTTAAATTTAAATTCCTCTGCAAATATATTTGACTGATAAATAATTTATATAAGAATAACAATGAAATACTAAACCTACCTCATCTTTTCCTTCGCTTCCTCAAAAGATTCAGTATAATAGTAAGCGTTCTGGTATGAAGTGATGATGCATTCTTCATTGACAGTAATCGCGGGGTCGAAGAGCTTGATCTTCTCAGGAGTTGTGAGAGCGTGTTGCAACTCAGCTACCGACGACAGAAGACCAGCTCCATACACCCTGAATGTTCCATCAGGCTGACGGCATAGTCCAAACTCGACGGTGAAGAAATAGAGCTGCAAAAGGAATGAAACTTCGATCAAACATATACTAGATACAGAGTCCGGAACAAAATGACACGCCAAAAGTGGCCGAGGTTGCTTGTACTTATACATTTGAATATCGAACTACGAGATATAACAAAAAGTCTTAAATTATAATCAACCTCGGGTATAAATAAACCTTATTCCTTTAAATTAAGATTTGTTGTTTTTGTTAAGTATATCAAATAAGCCCACACACTTATTAATTGTGCTCGTATTTCTCTTGTCGTTTTTTAGACCTTTAGTTATAATCTGGTTTGTATTTCATTGAAGGAATGTAAGGTCTACAATAATTGCGGAATCGTGTAGTCATTTGTACCGTGGTCAGTCTGCGTAACCAGATAATATACTGTAATATAGCTACATAGTTTGAATAGATGGAATTGTGTAGAAGTCACGGTTGGATGACTTCAGACGAGGCATATAAACGCTGATGTATTATTCGTCTTGTGTTTAACCATTAAATGTTTACTTGAATATTATAGTTATATTATAATTGTGATTTGCGGTTATTTTATATGTAGGTCGGAAAAACTTATCTTTCTATGCTGTAAAAACATTTCCTTTTTTAAAATCACTGTTTTTATCGCTAATATCTAATTTATTTCGTACGTGTTAAAAAAATAGTTTTCTGGTCTGTTTATTACGAAATATTATCTTTGATGACGTAATAAAATTAGAACTCTTACTTTTCAAAAGTCACATTACATTGCCTTATCTACGAATAGATAACCTACATACATTTCTTCATAAAGTTAGTTTCATGTCTTCCGATGACGTAACTATCATTGTACCGATAGATTCTGCGCTTGTGGTAAAAATAATTATTTAAGATCAAAGCCTGGTCGAAAAATTATATTATCTAAAAATCGGATGATTCAGCTATGCGAGTTGATTGAGAAAACAATTAATATTTTGTAAGATATTTCAGACGCGAAAGATTTATAGCTCTGCGTCAGGTCGCGACAAAATATTACCAGAGATTTTCAGTATGGCTGTGACGTCAATAGAATCAATAGAATTTAGAATGTTCAATCACACATTTGTAATGAATACTAAACAACTCAACAAGATTGATATTCCGAAAACAACTCATATCTACACTTGTAAGTATGAGCAACTAGTTCTAAGTTTCATCCCACGCATCTACGAATGAAGGTAAAGGCAGACCACCCAGAGAACAATTAATTGTTGTTCAACTATAAGATGCCGTTGGAAGTTCGCATACTATTACCACGGTATCA